>CAJQUN010000024.1:2534523-3134523 GCA_907163345.1 Haberlea rhodopensis | reverse complement strand
CTTCCGAAGATAATATCATCAACATAAATTTGAACAAGCAGAGTATGGTCTCCCTTTGTAAATTTAAAAAGGGTCTTGTCCACCGTGCCAATAATAAAATTGTGTTCTGTCAAATATTTTGATAAAGTTTCATACCAGGCACGGGGAGCTTGCTTTAGACCATACAAGGCTTTATTGAGACGGAAAACATGAGATGGCTGCTGATGGTTTTCAAATCCAGGAGGTTGTTCAACATAGACTTCTTCCTGGAGTTTGCCGTTAAGAAATGCACTCTTAACATCCATCTGATAGACTTTAAAGTCTTTAAACGCAGCAAATGCAAGAAATATGCGAATTGCTTCTAGTCGAGCTACAGGGGCAAAGGTTTCATCGAAATCAATGCCTTCTTCCTGTCTGTAGCCCTGTGCAACTAATCTTGCCTTATTTCTGATTACTGTACCATTTTCGTCTAATTTATTTCTAAACACCCATTTGGTGCCAATTACAGTGTGATGCTGTGGTCGTGGTACTAGATACCATACTTTGTTTCGCTCAAACTGATTTAGTTCTTCCTGCATTGCTTCTACCCAACTTGGGTCTAATATAGCGTCATCAATCTTCTTAGGTTCTATATGAGATATGAATGCAGCATGAAGAAATTCATTAATCATTTGTCCTCTGGTGCGTAGAGGAGCAAGAGGGTTACCGATGACCTGCTCAGGTGGATGATCCTTCTTCCACCGGAGCGAAGGTCCAAGAGAATTGTGTTCTTCAGTTGACTGGATGTGAGTAGGCAAATCAGAGGTTCTGATTGACTCATCTTTCTCATTAGTTCCTTCTACTGCAGCAGGGGTAGATGCAGCTGTTTCATTTGTAGCTGGCTGCAGTGCTTGTTGGCCAGCAGACTCCTCTGCTTGAGTTTCAGGAACTTCTGGTTCTAAGGAGCAGTCAGTCCTGCTTCTGTAATCAATCTCATCATCAACATTTTCGTCAATGTAAGTGCTTTCCAGTCGATTACTCAAGTTGTTGATTTGTATATCAGATAGTGTACAGTTAGTAGGTTCATCAAATTTTACATGCACTGATTCTTCTACATTAAGAGTTCTATTATTAAATACTCTGAATGCCTTACTAACTGTAGAATAGCCAAGGAATATTCCAGCATCAGATTTGGCATCAAAAGCGGTGAGATGAGTCTTTCCATTGTTGTGAATAAAACATTTGCAACCAAACACATGGAAATAGGAAATATTTGGCTTACTGCCATTCCAGATCTCATAAGGGGTTTTATTTGCTCGCTTATTAATCATTGATCTGTTCTGCGTATAACATGCTGTGTTGACAGCTTCTGCCCAAAATCTCTGCGATATTTCTGATTCCGCGAGCATAGTTCGCGCAGCTTCTTTCAAAGTGCGGTTCCTACGCTCAGCAACTCCGTTTTGTTGAGGAGTTCTAGCTGCAGAGTATTCGTGTTTAATACCAAGGTCATCTAGATATGATTCGAGTGATTGATTGGTGAACTCAGTACCTTTATCACTGCGAATTCTATCTATCCCACACGATTTCTCATTTTGGAGTCTTTTCAGTAATTTGATCAGCTTTGGAGTAGCCTGATCTTTGCCACTTAGGAACAAGACCCACGTGAAACGAGTGTAATCGTCTATTACCACTAGAGTATACTTCATTCCCCCTAGACTTGTTACTCGTATAGGACCAAATAGATCCATATGCAGCAACTCTAGGCACCGAGAAGAAGATTTACTCCCTTTGTTCTTAAAGGAGGATCTGATTTGCTTACCAAGTTGGCAAGCTGCACAGATCTTGTCTTTTGAGAACTCAATTTGGGGCAGTCCAACAACTAGATCAAGTTTACGCAGACTGACAATAGTTTTAAAGTTTAAGTGACTCAACCGTTTGTGCCAAAGCCAATTTTTGGATGAATTCAGAGCAGCTAAGCAAGTAGAAGAGATAGGCTGATTAAGATTCCAATCAATTTTATATGTGTTATCATGCCTTCTACCTACAAGTAGTATACTACCATCAATAGATTTGATTGTGCATGAGTGCTGATTGAATTCTACGGAATGACCATTGTCACACAATTGACTTATGCTAATCAAGTTGTAGCATAGATTTTCAACTAAAAGAATATCTTTAATGATGATGTTACCGTAGATAATCTTACCCTTACCCACGGTTCTACCTTTCGCGTTGTCTCCAAAGGTTATTCTGGGTCCGGTGGAGTCCACCAGTTCAGACAATAAGCTCGCATTCCCTGTCATATGTCTAGAGCACCCGCTGTCCAGAAACCATTCTGAGCTCCGAACTGGATGCATTCTAGTTTCCTGCAATGAAAGCGATAGAGTGATTGGTACCCAATCCTACTTGGGTCCTGGTAGGATTAGTCCTTTCGTAACCCACACTTGTATGACCCTGAATGACTTAGGTCGGTGTGTGTTCTGAAATGTGTGTGCATTTATAGATATAGGTGATAATTTTGACTGTGGAGTGTGATAATATGTGTATGCATGTGCTTTTGGTTTGTAGTTCCTGTTATTTAGCATATACCTCTTCTGAACAGGTTTACAGTTGTAGTACCAGTTGGGTTTAACCTCTCTAGCTGCTCGACCAGTGGGTTTAAGTTCATTTCTGAACTTTTGCCTCGGTTTAGCCTCTTTGAGTGGTTCTACATAACCGATACCTCTGTGCTGTGCCTGTTCCTTGATGAGTGTTGCTTTAACAGGTTCTTTAACCAGTTCGTAAGGGTCATATACTGTGCTAGATCTTACAAAGTTCATTGATTGAACCTTGCCTTTTGTTAGACACAGTTGAGGTTCATTACCAGATGAACTGCTGTCATTGCTATTATAGCCTATGCCTGTTAAATCACCAGCAAGCCTTATAGACTAAGCATTTCATCCTTTCTGGTAGTCGACGCATTCCAAGTGGTAACCAGTTTGCTAAGTTTCTGGTAAGCATTCTTGGCTTCATCTCTTTCCTTCACTAGGAGACTGGCTGTTTCCCTTAGGCAGTTCAACTCCCTTGATTGTTCACAATCAAGCTTGTTTTCATGCGTTTCAGTTTGGGTTGTGTGCTCAGTCTTATAGCTTTCAAAAGATTCATATAGCGTCCGATACTCATTTATCATGTCCTGTAATGCATTGGTAAGTTCGCTATGTGTAAATTCAGATAGGTTTGATTCATGTACCTCATTTTCATTATTTGCCATTAAGCAGTGGACTTCATCGTCTTCACTCTCGCTGGATGAGCTAGTTAACTCTTCTGATTCTGATTCAGAATCAGCCCATTTGCTCTTACTTTCTTCTGCCATCAAGACCTTTTGATCTCTGTCCTTTTTGGATGATCTTCTGGTTTCTTTGGATTTTCTATAATCCTTGGATCCTCTTTTGTGATCATCCTTCTTGGGTTTAGGACAGTCTGCAATGAAGTGCCCTGGTTTGAGGCAGTTGAAGCATACCCGCTCTTCTTCTTCTGAATTTCCTTTGGAACTCTGCCTCCGAGGATATGATTGATAAGATCTCTGATTCTTCTTCATGAATTTCCCAAATTTCTTTACAAACATTGCCATAGCATCATTACACATCTTTTCTGGAGTCATTTCTGTAGGAGTAGGCAGAGACTCCGATGCAGTGAGAGCTTTTGTTGGTTGACTGGTACTTGGTTCATCTTCAACCCGAATGCCTAATTCGAATTCATAGGCTTTTAAATCAGCAAACAGATCATGTAGATCTATTTTGTTGATGTCCTTCGATTCTCTCATAGCGATGGTCTTGACATCCCATTCTCTTGGTAGACCTCTCATTACTTTGAGAGTGACTTATCTGTTGGGTAACTCCTTACCCAGACTGTTTAGTTCATTGATTATTCCAGTCACTCTTTCATCGTACTCGTTGAGAGTTTCTCCATTTATCATTTTGATATGCTCAAACTTCTGTAAAGCCACAGTAAGCTTGTTTTCTTTGGTTTGATCATTTCCTTCACAGAGTTGAGCAATCTTCTCCCAGATTTCTTTGGCTGTAGGGCACATCTTTATTTTGTTGAACATGTTTTTGTCCAAAGTTTTGAACAGAATGTCCTTAGCAACGTTGTCTAGATTTGCCTTTTTTTTTTTTGTCTTCATTTGACCATTGAGATCTTTCCTTTTCTACCATTTGTGGATCACCACTTGTGATAGAAGCAGCTGTATTGATTTTCATGATCTTCAAAGGTCCTTCAGTGATTACATACCACATATCATCATCTTGAGCACTTAAATGTGCTTGCATACGGATCCTCCAGTCATCATATTCGTCTTTCTTGAACATTGTAATCTTGCTGAATGAGGCCATCACTTTTTGGTAAACGGTAATTTCTCAAGATTGAGAAAACCTGGCTCTGATACCACTTGTTAGGATCGGGGTAGTGTTTAGAAGGGGGGGGGGGGGGGGGGGGGGGGGGTTGAATAAACACTAGATACAATTCGATTTCTTTTCTGGTTAACTGTAAACTGTTAAGTATTACAGTTGCTTCTCAATATCAGGCAAGTCAGTAGACACTTGTTATAGTGCGGAAGACGTCTACAAAACTTGTGAGGAATAAAACTGAAGTAATAAAGCAATAAACAAATAACACGAGAGTTGTTTCTGGAAGTTCGAAGCACAACGCTTCTAAGTCTCCCCTTCTTCCTTTGCAGGAAGGATTCACTAGAAGACTTGGTTTTACACTTTTACAGTATACAACCTTCTTAGGCACTAACACACTTGGCCTAAACTCCTAGCAATCACACACTTCTTAACTTTTTGGTTACACTGGATTCTATGACACTCTTTTACAGAATACACTTTCTAGCTTTGAGAGTTTTTGAGCAACAGACTTCAATTGCAGATAATCTACCACAGATTCGGTTTGCTGTTTTTCTGCTCTTTGCTGAACGTTTGGAATATCAGTAGTTTGGCTTTCTTGTTTGCTTTGAAGTATATCTCTTAGTTGGAAATCGCTCAGCACTTCTTCATTCTCTGCTTGGATGTATTTATAGGTTTGGATGTCCAACGGTAGCCTTTCTGTATATGGAAGAGATTAGCTTTCCAATTTCATATTGTCTTCTTTCCTATTTTGTAAAGCAACGGCTCTTTTCACTCTGACGGTAATGGTGGCGGAGATATAGCAGGGTGCGCCACTCTGTTGTACCTTTGTCAGAGAATGTTGTACTGATTTTGTCTCGTTGCTTAGTGCTTTAACTGGAAGCTCAGACTTCTGCTGGTTTTCTTTGTTCAACTGGTCGTTCATCCTCTTATGACCAGTTGATGTCCTTGTACAGTGAGAGACTATTCAGTTGATAGTTGTCCAGTAGATGTCCATCCAGTTTAAGTTTATCCGGTTGATAGCTTGTACGGTTGATGTCTTCGCCAGTTGATGTCTTGTTCGGTTGATGTCCATCCAGTTGGTGACTTCATTCGGTTGATGTCCATCAGTTGATGTCTTGTCCAGTTGATGACTTCATCCGGTTGATGTCCATCTAGTTGATGTCTTGTCCAGTTGATGACTTCATCCGGTTGATGTCCATCCAGTTGATGACTTATCCAGTTGATGACTTCATCCGGTTGATGTCCATCCAGTTGGTAACTTCTTCCGGTTGATATTCATCCAGTTGATGTCTTGTCCAGTTGATGACTTCATCCGGTTGATGTCCATCCAGTTGATGACTTATCCAGTTGATGACTTCATCCGGTTGATGTCCATCCAGTTTGAGTCTTGTCCAGTTGGTAGGCATCCAGTTTATGTCTTCACCCAGTAGGAGTCTTTTTCCAGTTGGTCTTTAATATCCGGTAGGACTTCATCCAGTTTGTCTTTAATATCCGGTTTGTAATTACCAAAACTTTAGAAATCGTTTTCCCAACATGGTCTCTATGGAGCGGACATCGGTAAGTTATGCCGCTACTTTTGAGTGAGCGAGGAAATGTGGCTTTTGACTAGATATCTTGGATATCTGTATCTATTCCCCTATTGATATTGAATTGGATTAGGGATATAGTTAATCAGTGTAATGATTAAGGATATATGGAATTTGATGATTTTGGTTGTTTTGAGAACAGGGACAATACAGTGGGATCCCGGATGAGGACGATGCCATCCATGGAGTATAATTTAAATTCTTGGCAATTACATTGTTGTAATTTACGAATTATATAATTGTGATTATTGTTTTGGTGGTATTGGTATGCTCACCCCGTGTGGGGGCTGTCTCTGTTGGGGCAGGTGTCACAGGTACAACGGTAGCTCTGGAACTGTGATCGAGCTAGGGATTGGAGGTGATTCCAGGATCGAGGTACCGGAGCTCATGTGGAGCTGGATATTGTGTATGCCCTTTTTTATACATTACGTATACATAGGTTTATTCGATGCTCGTGTGTGAGCAATAACTATGTGTATATGGGTTGTATAAAAAGGCATGGACCTTTCTCCTTTCATTCATATGTGTGAGCAATTAACTAGGGAATTGCTAGATGAATTGAGATTGTGATTAGTGTATTACATGGGTGCATGATGTATTAAATGGTCTTACTTTAGGGAATCAGATATTGCATGGAATGAATAAATGAAGCAAGCAATTTTTGGTGGTATGGTGTACCACGTTTTCATATAGTTTCCATTTACATGTGATTGTATGCACCAAATGCATGGTTTAATGCACTAATTGTGGGTTAAGGGCACGGGGGCCCTTACATTAGTGGTATCAGAGCAGTGGTTGCTCTTTGGGGCTGTTAAGGGCCTAGGAACTTGTTGATAGGAATTGGTAGCACATATTTATACATGATGGTATTAGTGTTGTGTGACACGACTAATTGCTTATGTGTTTTTACGATATGGAAAGTGGTATTAATGATCATTGTGGTTGCAGGAATCGTGTAGAATACGATGTGATGGCATTAATGGTAATGTCTGGCACTCCATGTATTATGTGCTAAGGGCTCGGATTTTGTAGGAAAATCAGGAAATGGGAAATGTGATATGCTGTCTAAGGACGGGGATGGTTGACAACAGACAGTGGGATATTGTGGTATGATTTCAATTCTTATTGAATATACAATGTGTTATTTTTAGCGTCCTACTACGGATATATCATCAGCGATGGATCATAATATTTGCCGCTGTCATTTCGAAGCGAAGTACATGCCGCTGTCATTGTCGGAGCGAGGGATATTATTGAGCCGCCGATATGACGTAGTAGGATTTGTGAACTGTTGTATTAACCTGGATGCAGGTATATGGAGCAAGTGGAAGGTTCCGGTGGTTGTTATATTCGAGCGAGGAAGGTACTTGCCGCTGTCATATGAAGCGATGGTAATATGATATTTGTCGCTGTCATGTCGAAGCGATGTACATGCCGCTGTCATTGTCGAAACGAGGGATATCATATGATGCCGCTATATGTTGAAGCGAGGGGTCCTAAATTTCCACTGTTATAACAAGACCGGAACAGCCACATTATCGACATTTGAGCGACGCGATCGGGAACAAAGTGCTGCATGTAATGTGAGTCATCTCTTGAGTCGAAAGGAACAAAGTGCTACATGCATGTGAGTACCTCTTGAGTCCTTGATCTATTCCGCTGATTCAGTTGGCGATGGTTCATGCCGCCAGGTATATTGATAGCGATGTCTCATTCCGCTATATTGATTGGCGATGGTTCATGCCGCCAGGTATATTAATAGCGATGTCTCATTCCGCTATATTGATTGGCGATGGTTCTTGCCGCCAGGTATATTGATAGCGATGTCTCTTTCCGCCAGGTGTGCGGTATCAAGCGATGGTTCATGCCGCTATATTATTGGCGATGATTATTCCGCCAGGTGCGTGTATAGCGATGCCTCTTTTCCGCTATGCTATTAGCGATGGTTCATGCCGCCGGACACGTGTTTAGCAATGGTGCATTCCGCTGATTCCATGGCGATGGTTCTTGCCGCTATTATATATATAGCGACGTCTCATTCCGCTATTCTGTTGATGATGGTTCGTACCCAGGTGTGCATAGCAAGGCTCATACTGCTGACTGTATGACGAGGGATCATGCCGTCAATTTTGTAGTGATGGATTATGCCGCTAGGTACACAGCACGGGATTATGCCATCCTCGAACGACGGGTGCTGATTGCATATTGCTGTTGAGCGACGGAGACAGGTAGACCGCTACTTTGTTAGCAAGGAATGGAGGTATATTACTGTTTCTTTAGTATTGTTTTAGATTCCATGTGTTTTGTCATGTGCCGTCACCGGTTGGCGTGGTTGTATTGAGTATTATGTGTTTTGACATGTATCGTCACGGTAGACGATGTAGTTGTAGTTGTTGTATGTTGCCATGTACCGTCACTAGTTGACGATGAATTGAATGTCATGTGTCGGCATTACCACCACGAGATGACGGTGTAGTGAATGTTTTATGTAGACGTGTAACGTCGTTGCGTTAATTAATACATGTGTAGACGTTTTTTTTAGTTGTATATTTTTGGGGTGTCGATGTTGGGCACAAAGTGGTGTCTACGTCACCGGTTGACGTGACCCTTATGCCGAGCAAGTTTGCTCGACCTATGGCTGGATGTGCTATACATGTGTGTATACCGCAACGTGTGTAGAAGTAATTATGTTACGAGTAGTGGTACCTTTAGGTGTACTCGTTGGGATGGTCTTTGGCCAAGTGATTGGCGATAGGAGTAGTCGTTGAGGAAACTACTCGCTTTTGTCGATGTGACGTGTGGTGGACATGGTCACGCCCACCCTTGAGGGTGTGGGATAGGTCCTAATGGATTAGGATCGCGTTGTGGTCGGGTGTGGACACCGGGGTGTCCATTGTGTATTTGGTTTTAGAGGAATGTTGGGTGATAACCCACAACTCTTTTTGGACGGTATGGTATGCCGAGATGGAACGTGTGATGCTTGGTAGGTTTGGTTAAAACCTAAGGAGGCAGCGGTTTAGCTTGCCACGTGTTGTTCAGCACCATGATGGACTTGTTGTAGCCGTCATGTCGCCTGTTAGGGTCGATTTTGGTAAATCATATGGGGATACGATATGGATTTCGGTGGACTTGTGTAGTCACCATGTTCTGTGAGGTTGAGGTTGGACATACCTCACGGTATGGTTGTGCGCTTTTGTTGTGGGACTTGTCTGGGGACAGCTCAATTTTGTTGGGGTACCAACAAGAGTGTCAACAAGTCATTGTTAACTCGATCTGAGAATCCATGAATTTGGGGATGCACTTGGAGACATGATCGAATTGTGGATTATAGTAAGGAGTTTGGCACTACTTCGTTGCTCGTATCTCTTGGCGAGATGTGGTGTTTACTGTCATGGAGACAGTTGATGTTGTTTGAGGGATTGATTGTAAATCAGCCATGGTAAGCATTTCTAGTGTTGGACTGGGTGATCGCTTTACTTTTCGGTGAAACGCATGTGGAGATGTCTCTTGGAGATACTCGAGGATGGGGAGTACTATAGTATTAGTACAGAGCATCCTTAGAATGAGTATACGTGGAGTATACGGATTCTATTTTCGAGTGATAGTGGCAATGGCGCCCTATTCTGAACCATTTTGTGTTTACTGGTTCCGGGATGCATGTCGATGTAGGTGTATCCATGTTTTCCGAACGGTGGTTCGAGGTTGGTGGGTCATGGGAACATTACACTTTCCTTGTGAGGAAAGAGGTATTGCTATACCTATTGAGAATCTTTGAGAGATTCGATGAGTTGGTGGTGTAGTGTTGATTTTGGGATCACACTGTGTGTGGTTGGTTCGTCTGTGATGTCGCCGAAATGATTAATTGCAATTAAGGCACTAATTATGTTTATGTGATTAATTATGTGGATAATTGATTTACGTGTTGAAATTAATTATCACGATGAAATGCTTGGTCACATGATAGGCATGACGGGGGGTTACGTTTCAAGGTGCATGTTATGCATGATAGAAAATGGGGTGTTAACATGATTTAATTGTGTTGATTGTTAATTATGAGGAAAGTATGGATTTAATGAAGTTGGTTGCATTTTGTAAAATGCTTTTAAAATATCATGTTGGGGTATTTTATACATCATGTTAATTTTGGGTACAATTTAATTAACCCATATACCCCACTATACCCTCCTTCCCCTCACTTTACCCTTTCCCTCAAAAATCCCCAATTCATTCCCAAAACCCTTCCCATTCCCCATTTTTGAAATCCTCCAAGGAAGGAGAAGGAAAGTTCCACAAAACTTGTGTTTGTATGATTCTTGTCAAGATTTGGAGTCTTCAAGAGGTATGGAACCCTTCCTAAAGTTTTTATGAAGTTTGGATTTGAAATGGTATGATTTTGAAGTGATTTATGTGGGTTTGGTTGGGTATGTGTTTTATGTTGTTGGGGGTATGATTTTTGAAGTGTTTTATGTGGGTTTTAGTGGGTTATGATGTTATTGATGTTGTAGGAAAGTTTGGTTTTGTAAGGTATGAGGATGAGCTTGAAAAATGTACAAAAATGGCGAAAAATCGCGCACCAGCAGGTGGCGATCGATCGCCCGAAATGAGGCGATCGATCGCCGATGGCCAGTAGCCATTTCACATAGCAGGCGATCGATCGCCTGAAATGAAGCGATCGATCGCCGCAGGGCAAAAAGTGAGGCGATCGATCGCCTCGTGCAGCGATCGATCGCCGCTGTTTAAAACATGGCAAATGATGTTTTTTGTTGAATTTTTGGTATTTGGCTATTGTTTAGCTTCTAATATCGATTTGTATGGTTGTGTGGAACCATCCCAGGTGCCAACAACATCGAGAAGATAGAGTTCTTCAATTTCTCCACTTTTGGAATTAAGGTACGTAAGAAGCGTACGGGCATCGGACGGTAACACACTCCTAACTCTGACTATGCATTGATTGCATAAGTATTTATGATGATTATGATGACGATTGTGATAAGTAAGTTTATGATGATGATGTTTATGATGGTGATTGCGATAAATAAGTTTAAGATGATGATGTTTGTGAAGATGATATGATAAGTAAGTTTATAATGATGTTATACGATGTTTATAAAAAGGGTAAGATGCCCATATGGTAAGAGGCCATACGATGTTATTACGTGGTAAGATGCCACAGGGTAAGATGCCCATATGGTAAGATGACATACAATGTTATTATGTGGTAATATGCCACGGGGTAAGATGCCCATATGGTAAGAGGCCATACGATGTTACGTGGTAAGATGCCACACGATATTATGATATGGTAAGATGCCATACGATAGGGTAAGATGCCCACGTGGTAAGATGCCACACGATGTTATGATATGGTAAGATGCCATACGATGGGGTAAGATGCCCATATGCACGAATGTGAATCAGGGTCAACAAAAAGAAACTGACGAATAACCCGCATGTTTATTTAACTATGATTTTGTACATTTACTGTTATATTTATAAGATGATGATGCTACAAGATGACGATGCTTATATGATGATGATGCTATATGATGATGATGCTATATGATGATGATGTTATAAGATGATGATGTTATAAGATGATGATGCTATAAGATGATGATGCTTATATGATGATGATGTTATAAGATGATGATGTTATAAGATGATGATGCTATAAGATGATGATGCTTATATGATGATGATGCTATATGATGATGATGTTATAAGATGATGATGATGTTATAAGATGATGATGATGTTATAAGATGATGATGTTATAAGATGATGATGCTATAAGATGATGATGCTTATATGATGATGATGCTATATGATGATGATGTTATAAGATGATGATGATGTTATAAGATGATGATGCCATAAATGATGATGCTTATATGATGATGATATTATAAGATGATGATTTTAATCATTCATGTCAAGAATTAATGATTATATGCATGGCTATGAAACAGGGACAACCAAAGAGGGTTAATGCGATTAACCAGGAAGTATACGTTACCAATTATTTTCATGCATTTATTTATATGCCATCGCCTTATGATGTTAAGTAACGATGTACATGCTCATGATGGGTTGCTCCTGTAGGTACACTTTTGGACCGAAGGGTTAAGGGTCGGGTTGAGGCAGTGAGCTGAAAGGAGCATGAAAGAAGATAGGATACAGGACTTTTGGATAGTCTCTACTCTAGGAGTAGTATAATTCTATCGCTTTAACATTCATTATTGAGAATGTAATGAGTTAAGTTTTGAAATTTCATTGTTGGTCTGAAATCTTTTTAGCTCAAAGCTACAATCGGAACCCTAAGACGTTATTAATGCTTGTTTAGTCCATAAATTGTGTATTAAGATGATGTTAAGGTAGGAAGACCCTACATTAGTGGTATCAGAGCAGTGGTTAGATAACCCTGGAATGAGTGAAGGGTAGCCTTAGCAATAAGTTGGCTAGGTGCTTACTTTTAAACATGTTTTATGCATATGTTGCATATGAAGTATATGAAGTTGTACTAACATGTTTTGTTTCTCTAACGATGTATTATATGAACAGCTTTTGGGTATTGTTGTTAACCCTTGTGTTGCAGCATAGCAGCAGATGCTGAAGTAAGTGATGCGATTTCATATGCACTTCTCCGTCGCCCATGCCTCTTGTAGTCTCGACACCCGCTGGAAGAAGTTTGATAACTGATCAGATTGTTTATGACGGCCTCATTTATTTTGAGGGTAACGAGCTGAGGACAGACTTGATTGTTCTGGGAATGTCAGACTTCGAATGCATTGTGGGCATCGATGTGCTGAACAAGTATCAGGCAGTTGTGAACTGCAGGCAGAGGACTGTCCGATTCAGATCTGATATGGGAATCCAGTGGACGTTCTATGGAGATGGTTCTCGTCCAAGGATTCCGTTAATATCTGCTGTCAATATGGCACAGTTATTGAAACGAGACCATAAAGGATATCTCATCTATGCTGTTGATATTACTGAAAGGAGGAAAGAGTTAAAGGTTGAGGATGTGCCCGTAGTGGCGGTGTTTCCTGATGTATCTCCGGAAGAGATTTTCCGGATTCCCACCGACGAGAGAGGTCGAGTTTGGGATTAAGTTACCACCAGGGACGTCTACCATTTCTCGTGCCCCGTATAGGATGGCACCAGCGGAGCTAAGGGAGTTAAATGTTCAGTTGCAGGAGCTCCTTGACAAGGGCTATATACGCCCTAGCGTATCGCCCTGGGGTGCACCAGTTTTATTTGTTAAGAAGAAAGATGGTTCAATGCGGCTGTGCATCGATTTTAGACAACTGAACAAAGCCATGATGAAGAATAAGTATCCGCTTCCGGGGATTGATGATTTGTTTGATCAGCTGCAGAGTACGAGGCTCTACAGTAAGATCGATCTGAGGTCGGAGTATCATCAGATTCGAGTTCGAGAGGATGATGTACAGAAGACAGCTTCCAGGACTAGATATGGGCACTACGGATTCTTAGTCATGCCTTTTAGGGTGACGAATGCCCCAGCTGTTTTATGAGCCTGATGAACAGGGAGCTCCAACCATGTTTGGATCAGTTCGTCATAGTTTTCATGGACGATGTGCTTATTTACTCTCGAACTGAAGAGGAACACGTAAAGCACTTGAGAACAGTACTCCAGATCCTTAGGGATTGCCAGACCCGTGACACAGCTGACTCAGAAAGGAGTGCCGTTCTATTGGTCCGAAGCTTATGAGGAAAGCTTCCAAGAATTGAAGTGTCGTTTGACTACGACACCTATATTGGTGATTCCTTCTGAGAATAAGAGGTTTGCCTTGTACACGAATGCATCACTACAGGGTTTGGACTGTGTGTTGATGCAAGATAAGCATGTGGTGGCTTATGCATCGAGGCGGTTGAAACCACATGAGGATAGGTACCCAGTCCATGATTTGGAGCTGGCAGCCGTTATATTTGCCTTGAAGATTTGGAGGCATTACTTGCATGGTACGTCGTTTACCATCTACACGGACCATAAGAGCCTGGAGTTTTGTTCACACAGGCTGAGATGAATATGCGACAAAGAAGATGGATGTCATGAATTTATCAGCTATGATGACCTCTTGTTGCCATTTGGGCTATGATTTTGATGTGGACACGTCACCGGTGCGAGTGTCGACCTTGTTGGCTGAGCCAGACATATTTGAGACTATTAAGAAAGCCCATAGGTCAGATGATGAGGTTCAGAGGTGGTCGTTTTTAGTACTTCGAGGACAGCCATCAAAGTTCAGAATGGCAAAAGATGATTCCTTGAGGCTGGGCAACCGATGGTTAGTCCCAGATACGCCTGAGTTGCTTAAAGGAATATCGGAACGGGCTCATAGTAGTCGGTTCAGTATCCACCCAGGAGGAAGGAAAATGTATAAGGACCTAAGTGGTCAGTTCTGGTGGAGACGCATGAAGCACGATGTGATCGCTTTCGTTAAAAGATGTTTGATCTGCCAACAGGTAAAGGCAGAAAGGCAGAGGCCTGGTGGCAAGCTGAAGAGCTTGAAGGTACCTAAGTGGAAGTGGAGGCATATCATTATGGACTTTGTGACCCACTTACCAAGGACGGCCTCTGGATTTGATGCGATCTGGGTGATCGTGGATAGGCTAACGAAGGTAGCTCACTTCATTCCCTACTGTATGACTTTTGCGTATCTAAAGATGGCCCAATCATATGTGTGGGATGTGGTGAGGTTGCATGAAGTTCCAGTCTCGATTGTGTCTGACAGAGACCCAAGGTTTACTTCTCATTTCTGGGAGGGTCTCCAGACAGCTTTGGGCACCGAGGTGAGACTGAGTACAGCTTATCACGCTCAGACAGATATGCTGAGGGCATGTGTTTTGGAGTTTGATACTCCATGGCAGGATGCAGTGCCATTGGTGGTCAGGCGAGCATTCGAATGGCCCCTTTTTGAAGCTCTTTACGGACGACGATGTAGGTCACCGTTGTATTGAGAGGACTTGGCGAGTAAGACGGTCGGAGGATCGGATATGATTAAGGACATGGAAGAGAAGATTAAGATGATACGTTTAAAGATGAAAGCGGCCCAAGATAGGCAAGCAGCCTATGCCAATAAGCGGCGACGGCCGCTAGAATTCCAAGTATGAGACAAAGTTTTCTTAAAAATCTCACCCTTCAGGGGTGTGGTCCGTTTTGGTATGCGGGGAAAGTTATCTCCGAGATATGTCGGACCGTATGAAGTATTGCAGCGTATCGGTATTTTGGCCTACCGTTTGGCTCTACCGCCATCTTTATCTGGGATTCATGATGTTTTCCACGTTTCTATGCTACGGAAGTATGAGCCAGACCCGTCTCATGTTTTACAGCCTACTGAAGTGCAGTTGGACTCAGATGTATCCTGCGTTGAACGACCGGTCAGAATTCTGGATCATGAGGATCGCAGATTACGAAGCAAGATTATACCGATGGTCAAAGTTCAGTGGGATCGTCGGGGTGTCGAGGAGGCTACGTGGGAGACGGAGCGGCATATGGTACAGCACTACCCGGAACTATTCTCTGGTATGTGATTTATCTTTAGTTTCTTTTGGGGTAAGTGCATAAGATTTCGAGGACGAAATCTTATAAGTAGGGGAGTAATGTGATGTCCCCGAAATGATTAATTGCAATTAAGGCACTAATTATGTTTATGTGATTAATTATGTGGATAATTGATTTACGTGTTGAAATTAATTATCACGATGAAATGCTTGGTCACATGATAGGCATGACGGGGGGTTACGTTTCAAGGTGCATGTTATGCATGATAGAAAATGGGGTGTTAACATGATTTAATTGTGTTGATTGTTAATTATGAGGAAAGTATGGATTTAATGAAGTTGGTTGCATTTTGTAAAATGCTTTTAAAATATCATGTTGGGGTATTTTATACATCATGTTAATTTTGGGTACAATTTAATTAACCCATATACCCCACTATACCCTCCTTCCCCTCACTTTACCCTTTCCCTCAAAAATCCCCAATTCATTCCCAAAACCCTTCCCATTCCCCATTTTTGAAATCCTCCAAGGAAGGAGAAGGAAAGTTCCACAAAACTTGTGTTTGTATGATTCTTGTCAAGATTTGGAGTCTTCAAGAGGTATGGAACCCTTCCTAAAGTTTTTATGAAGTTTGGATTTGAAATGGGATGATTTTGAAGTGATTTATGTGGGTTTGGTTGGGTATGTGTTTTATGTTGTTGGGGTATGATTTTTGAAGTGTTTTATATGGGTTTTAGTGGGTTATGATGTTATTGATGTTGTAGGAAAGTTTGGTTTTGTAAGGTATGAGGATGAGCTTGAACAATGTACAAAAATGGCGAAAAATCGCGCACCAGCAGGTGGCGATCGATCGCCTGAAATGAGGCGATCGATCGCCGATGGCCAGTAGCCATTTCACGTAGCAGGCGATCGATCGCCTGAAATGAAGCGATCGATCGCCGCAGGGCAAAAAGTGAGGCGATCGATCGCCTCGTGCAGCGATCGATCGCCGCTGTTTAAAACATGGCAAATGATGTTTTTTGTTGAATTTTTGGTATTTGGCTATTGTTTAGCTTCTAATATCGATTTGTATGGTTGTGTGGAACCATCCCAGGTGCCAACAACATCGAGAAGATAGAGTTCTTCAATTTCTCCACTTTTGGAATTAAGGTACGTAAGAAGCGTATGGGCATCGGACGGTAACACACTCCTAACTCTGACTATGCATTGATTGCATAAGTATTTATGATGATTATGATGACGATTGTGATAAGTAAGTTTATGATGATGATGTTTATGATGGTGATTGTGATAAATAAGATTAAGATGATGATGTTTGTGAAGATGATATGATAAGTAAGTTTATAATGATGTTATACGATGTTTATAAAAAGGGTAAGATGCCCATAGGGTAAGAGGCCATACGATGTTACTACGTGGTAAGATGCCACGGGGTAAGATGCCCATATGGTAAGATGCCATACAATGTTATTATGTGGTAAGATGCCACTGGGTAAGATGCCCATATGGTAAGAGGCCATACGATGTTATTACGTGGTAAGATGCCACACGATATTATGATATGGTAAGATGCCATACGATAGGGTAAGATGCCCACGTGGTAAGATGCCACACGATGTTATGATATGGTAAGATGCCATACGATGGGGTAAGATGCCCATATGCACGAATGTGAATCAGGGTCAACAAAAAGAAACTGACGAATAACCCGCATGTTTACTTAACTATGATTTTGTACATTTACTGTTATATTTATAAGATGATGATGCTACAAGATGACGATGCTTATATGATGATGATGCTATATGATGATGATGCTATATGATGATGATGTTATAAGATGATGATGTTATAAGATGATGATGCTATAAGATGATGATGCTTATATGATGATGATGTTATAAGATGATGATGCTATAAGATGATGATGCTTATATGATGATGATGCTATATGATGATGATGTTATAAGATGATGATGGTTATAAGATGATGATGTTATAAGATGATGATGCTATAAGATGATGATGCTTATATGATGATGATGCTATATGATGATGATGAAGATGATGATGCTTATATGATGATGATATTATAAGATGATGATTTAGTCATTCATGTCAAGAATTAATGATTATATGCATGGCTATGAAACAGGGACAACCAAAGAGGGTTAATGCGATTAACCAGGAAGTATACGTTACCAATTATTTTCGTGCATTTATTTATATGCCATCGCCTTATGATGTTAAGTAACGATGTACATGCTTATGATGGGTTGTTCCTGTAGGTACACTTTTGGACCGAAGGGCTAAGGGTCGGGTTGAGGCAGTGAGCTAAAAGGAGCATGAAAGAAGATAGGATACAGGACTTTTGGATAGTCTCTACTCTAGGAGTAGTATAATTCTATCGCTTTAACATTCATTATTGAGAATGTAATGAGTTAAGTTTTGAAATTCATTGTTGGTCTGAAATCTTTTTAGCTCAAAGCTACAATCGGAACCCTAAGACGTTATTAATGCTTGTTTAGTCCATAAATTTTGTATTAAGATGATGTTAAGGTAGGAAGACCCTACATCGTCGATCATCGTTCTCCATTGAGTGAGAAGAACTAGGGATTGACAATTGTGTGTGGAGCTCACGGATGTGTTTGAGGATACCCTAGCCGAGTATATTGAATATGTGTGTGGCATTGATGCTTGGGCATGAATACGGTGAGTATTCAGAGGCCAGCATGTTGGTACTTGTCGAGCGTCGGGTTAATATACTATGCTTGGACGAATGAACCTCTGATGAGAGATTTGGGGACGCCTTGGAATTGGGAATCTCAATGGCACGATGCATTCTGGGAATGATCGTGATGTTCGGTTAACTCCCTTTGAGGAGGGGTTGCCTTGTTTGGATTGGGATTGTTAAAACCTAGGGTAACCGAGGGTCTGTCAAGGCTCGGATTAGTTGGGTGTCGTTGTCGACACATGTGGCGGGAATGCAATTGATTGTTCTTGCATGTCCTTCCTAAAACTTGTGACCGTGTAAAGCCTCGATAGTGTGTTTGGGACCAAGATGTGATTTCTTGGAACACGCGGATGTAGACACCTGTGGTGATGTGTTTTGTGTGGATCAGTGACCGTGGGTTACCTGATCCGGGTTGCAAGTGGTGCAGCTACTCCTTTGGAGGAGATGGACTGGAAAGCGAAAACCGGAATTACTGTGAGTATACTGTTGTATACTAGTGGTCCCCATCATAACGATGGTGTTAAGCCTCGTGGGCAAGTGGTGGATATATCATGGGGAGATATCTATGTCATAACCAAGGAGGACATGGTTAATTTGCAGTCGTAGTAGACTAACTTTTGGGACGACTCACATCGAGGTATGTTGTTATCTTTTGGGTTTTATATTGGTTTTGGAGGTTGCTCTATTTTAGAGCTTGGTGCGAGATTGATGTCCTCGTAATTGATAATTCGATTCTGATGTGGTCCAGAATCGGGGTTGTGGCTTTGTTTTGTTTGAGTAATCCTGGTGTTACATAGAGTACGCCGGTGAAAATTTCGAGGACGAAATTTTATTAGTGGGGGATAATTGTGATGCCCGGGGATTAATGGTGTTAATCCCAGTGTGGTAATAATCCTTAATGGATCTTAATGGTGGCAATTGTGTATTAATTACGGTTTTGGGTCTCCCGAGGTTGTTAAATCGGGCATTTGGAATTGTTGAATCCAAAGGTTGAGATTGTATTCTCATTTTGGTGGAAAACCTATGAGTTGGGTCTTTGGGGACTTGGAGTCCGGAGTGCTCTATGTTGGGGCTGTATGGGTATTTGATGTTGGAGAGAGAGTTTTTGAAAACAGATGATTTTTAATGAATCATGATGTATATGTGGAGGGTCGGTATTTTGGAGCTTTAGAGCAATATATACCAAGTGGACTCGGTGTTACGGGATAACACAATTCATTCCACTCCTTCTCTCCCCTCCTCAACGCCAACCCCTTCACCCCCATTTCCCTCTTTTCTCCTTTGGAGGAGAAATCGTTGGTGGCTTGACTCGGGAGCCGGATTTCTCGAAGATAATCAGGTATTCATCTTCCCCTCACCTTTGTCTTCGTTTTGGTAGTAGTATTGTTGAGTTTGGTAGAGCTTTGAGTTGGTTATGGGTTTCGGGGATTTTTGGTAAAAATCCAATGTTGAGTTTTTGGAGTTTTTATTGGTTATAAATGGTGTATTTGAGGTGTTGGAGGTGTATGGGGTGTTGATTTTGAGTTTGGGTGTGAAAAACACCATTAAAGCTCGAGTTTTTTGGAAAATCGCAGGTCGCGATCGATCGCCGAGGAGCGCCGATCGATCGCGACGAGCAGCTATAATTGTTGAAGATGTATAGTGCTGGCGATCGATCGCCAAGTCTCGGCGATCGATCGTGAGGCGATTGGCGCTCGAGCGCGGAGACGCGCGATCGATCGCGGAAGGCTTCTATTTGGCAGCGGGTGCGCGCGATCGATCGCGACAGATGCGGCGATCGATCGCGGCCCAAAGTGTTTTGTTTTTTTTCAAATTTTGGAAAAATGTCGGGATTTTAAATCGAGGTTTAATTAGCCCATTCCCGGGGCAATATCTACATTCCAATAGGAATGCTATACCTTTTAAATGGATTGGTTGGAGCCAAAGTTTTATAAAACGAAATTCTCGGTTGAGTTTTTGGCAATCTTTTAAACATATAAAAAGGAATATTTTGGGTATTATGCATGCTTAGCCGGGGGGCTTTTATTTTGGTAATCGTCATGGATTGACGATATGTTAGGGGGTTATGAACGTGCTTGGGCACGTGGTTGCATGCTTGTGTTTAATTGTGAACTATTTATGTGTTAGCACATAATTTATCGGGTCATGGGACTCAGGTGAAGTCTACTTGAACTACGGAATTATAAGATACGTGTAACGTACGAGCATGACCTTAATTTATATTATTGCAATTATTGTGCATGAGAATAAATGAATGGTAAGGGTCATTGTCGTTGCTTAGTATATTGTGCCTTGCATAAATTGTTTAATGGAAACGGGACTGGGTGGGTTATGTTGGTTGGTCTTATGTAATGTATGGTGCCACTTTGGAGCGAGCAATTGTCGTGATGTGGTCGCTATGGAGCGAACATCGGTAAGTGATGCCGCTACTTTTGAGTGAGCAAGGAAATGTGGCTTTTGACTAGATATCCCTGATATCTGTATTTATTCCCCTATTGATATTGAATTGGATTAGGGATATAGTTAATCAGTGTAATGATTAACTGGATATTTGGAATTTGATGATTTTGGTTGTTTTGAGAACATGGACAATACAGTGGGATCCCGGATGAGGATGATGCCATCCAGGGAGTATCATTTAAATTCTTGGCAATTACATTGTTGTAATTTACGAATTATATAATTGTGATTATTGTTTGGTGGTATTGGTATGCTCACCCCGTGTGGGGGCTGTCTCAGTTGGGGCAGGTGTCACAGGTACAACGGTAGCTCTGGAACTGTGATCGAGCTAGGGATTGGAGGTGATTCCAGGATCGAGGTACCGGAGCTCATGTGGAGCTGGATATTGTGTATGCCCTTTTTATACATTACGTACACATAGGTTTATTCGATGCTCGTGTGTGAGCAATAATTATGTGTATATGGGTTGTATAAAAAGGCATGGACCTTTCTTCTTTCATTCATATGTGTGAGCAATTAACTAGGGAATTGCTAGATGAATTGATATTGTGATTAGTGTATTACATGGGTGCATGATGTATTAAATGGTCTTACTTTAGGGAATCGGATATTGCATGGAATGAATAAATGAAGCAAGCAATTTTTGGTGGTATGGTGTACCACGTTTTCATATAGTTTCCCTTTACATGTGATTGTATGCACCAAATGCATGGCTTAATGCACTAATTGTGGGTTAAGGGCACGGGGGCCCTTACAAGTACCATGTTCCAGTGTAAATGGTACCACATATTTTCTTAAATAGTACAACATTTACATGTTCAAGGTACTAAGAGCTAATACAAGTAGTACCATATATCATCTGTCCGAAACCAACAACTAAAATATCATTAGAAAATATTGACCATAATAGCTTATTGCCACAAATCAGTATATTTATTACCACATAGTAGCTTATATAGTACTACAAATTATATTATTTAGTACCAAAAATATGTTATGTAGTACCACAAATCAGTATATTTAGTTCCACAGATTAACTTATATAGTATCACATAATAACTTATATAGTACCACAAGATATGTTATTTAGTACAAAAATATGTTATTTAATACCACAAATCAATATAGTTAGTACCACATATTAGCTTATATAGTACCATAAATCAATATATTTGAGACCACAAATCAATATATTGAGGGCCACAAATCAATTTTATCCAGTATCATGAATGTATATATTTAATACCACAAATTATGTAAAGAAAAACTAATCAGATCTTCGCTTCGAGGTCGTCAATCATGTCTTCGAGTTGATCTTCGTAGCCGTAAATTACTAGGTAGTTGAAAATTTAAAAAAAAATGTTTGAATAAGGAATGCAGAGTTTACAAATGTTAAGTATGGACTGAACTTTAACAAAACATTGAGTTTTGAGATTTTTCACAAGGTCTCCCATAATCCTCCGAGTAATAACATGTTTCACTTTATAATTTTTTTTTTTAAAAAAAATCAATATAAGATAACGAAATATTAAATGAACAAAATGAAATTTGAAATCGGGTTTACCCAATTAATTTAAAAGATATTTCCATTTTATTTGAGATCCATATATATATATTCAAGATATATTTTAGTCACTAAAATTATATCAATTAACTAATATTCATTTTGGAAAAATCTATTTTCAATGCATATCAACACCAAATTACTTGGCATATGATTATAAACAATTTAAAGAATAATTTTAGTACTTTTAGGAAGAAGATAATCAAAATAAAATTATAAAATACATGGGAACGTGGTATCTATCACATTTATTTGTGATACTATTAATATTGAGATGTGGTACAATAATCACTATGATTACTTAGTATTGTAAAATAATTTACATCATAATAAACACTTTTATTTGGTACTATTTAACCTAATATGTGGGAGTTACATCTTCATAAATCAATTTGTAATAATATACAACAAAATATATGGTGTGATACTAAATGTACGGGAACGTGACACCTCTTATATACTTTGTGGTACTATTAACACTGCTATATGGTACTATTGACACTGAGATGTAGTACTATAAGCACCTACGATTACTAAGTTTCGTAAAAATAACTTGCATAATAATAAACACTTATTTGATACTATTTAACGTAAGATGTGGTAGTTGCATCCTTAAAATCAGTTTGTAATACAACAAAATATTTGGTGTGGTACTAAATGTATGAGAATGTGATACCTCTTATATACATTTGTGGTACTATTAACACTGATATATGATATTATTTACATTGAGATGTAGTACTACAATCAATATGATTACTTAGTCTTGTAAAATAACTTGCTTCATAATAACACTTTTATTTGATACTATTTAACTTAAGATGTGGTAGTACATACTTATAAATCAATTTATAATAATATTAAATAAAATATATGGTGTGGTACTAAATGTATGGGAACATGTCACCTCTTATATACATTGTGGTATTACTAACACTTGTATGTGGTACTATTTACATTGATATGTGGTACTAGAATCACAACGATTACTTAGTATCGTAAAATAACTTGCATAGTAATAAACCTTTTTTATTTGGTAATATCTAAGATGTGGTAGTTACATCATTGTAAATAAATTTGTAATCATACCCAACAAAATATATACTCTGTTACTAAATGCATGGGAATATGATACCTATCATATAATTATGGTACTATTAACACTGAGATATTATACTATTAACATTGATTATGATACTATAAGCGCTACAATTACTTAATACTATAAAATAATTTGCATCATAATAAACACTTTTATTTGGTACTATTAAACCTAAGATGTGGTAGTCACATCCCCATAAATCAATTTGTAATCATATACAACAAAATATATGGTGTGGTACTAAATGTATGGGAACGTGCTATCTCTTATGTACATTTGTGGTACAATTAACACTGATATATGGTATTATCAACATTGAGATGATGTACTATAATAACTACGATTACTTAATATTGGAAACTTACTTGCATCATAATAAACACTTATATTTGATACTATTTAACTTAAGATGTGGTAGTTACATTCTCATAAATCAAATTGTAATAATATACAACAAAATATATAGTGTGATACTAAATGTACGGGAACGTGGTAACTCTTATACACATCTGTGATACTAATTACACTGAGATGTGACACTATTTACATTGAGATGTGGTACTATAATCACCATGATTATTTAGTATCGTAAAATAACGTCTATCATAATAAACATTTTTATTTGTACTATTGAACCTAAGATGTGGTTGTTATATCATCATAAATCAATTTGTAATCATATCCAACAAAATATATAGTGTGAAGTAGAAATAAAATTTCAATACATTAGACAAACATTTCATTCTTTAAAAATTTTTAATAAGGAGTACTATGCATTTATTATTATATTATCACAGGTTGTGGACAAAATATTATATCTTATGATAAAAAGATGACAAAGTGTGGTCAATATATTAAATTTGTAATATCAAATACCGAAAAATTCACTCTCAAAATTTTAATATTTTGACATCAATGTGAAAATTACTCAAATTTTTACATAACAAGGCCAACATAAATGTCATATTGTTTTTAAGTAATATTTATGCAAAAAATATAGTAGAGAAAAAAATACATTACAATAATATATTTTGATGAACCACAATTATTGGTGATATTAATACAAAATAAAATTATTTGTAACAGAATACTAAAATAATACTAAATAATAATATTATTGATAATATTAGTATTAATAAATAATATTAAATATAATAATGTTAATAATAATAGTGATATTAGTAATGTCAAAGATATTAATAATAACATTTTATTTGGTGAAAGTGTAAGGACTCTCTACCTTAACAGAGTAATCAAGACATAATTAGAGCTAAACATGTATTAAAGACATCTTAGGGTTTCGGTTATTATGTGAGCTCAATAAGATTACAGGCCAAAATAAAACTTCAAAAGCTAATTAATTACATTCTCAATAATGAATGTTAAAGCGATAGAATTATACTACTCCTAGAGTAGAGACTATCAAAAAAATTCATGTATTCTATCTTCCTTCATGCCTCCTTCAGCTCACAGTCTCAACCCGACCCTTAGCCCCTCGTTGGTCCAAAAGCGTACCTACAGGAACAACTCACCATGAGCATATACATCACCACTTATCACAATCCGACTTAATAAAATAAATAAGCGCATGAGATGATTAATAGATATGCTCCTCGATTACCACATTAGCACATTTCATTGTTGTTCTTGTTTCATAAACTCATGCACAAAATCATTAGTTCATAATATAATGACCGATAACGCTTTTCCAGTTATAACCACAATATTCCACATTAATCACTAGAATTGTGACTGTTCTGGTCCCAATACAACAGCGGAATTTTAGGACCCCTCGCTTCGACATATAGCGGCATCATATGATATCCCTCGCTTCGACAATGACAGCGGCATGTTACCTCGCTTAGACATGACAACGACAAATATCATACTACCATCGCTTCATATGATAGCGGCAAGTACCTCCATCGCTCGGAGATAAAGGCTACCGGAACATTCATCAATTCCACCACATTAATCAAACACAACAGTTGATTCCATTATCACACTATATCATAATCATTTCAGATATAACATCACACGTAAGGATTCACTATCCACGATATACATAATCAAAGGTGTGACACGTTTTACTGTCCGATGCTCATACGTGTAAGGACCCCAAGCCCTTAACCCTTAATTAGTGTATTAACCACTATGTGTGGCACATGCTTTTGATAAATACTCAATCGGGAAGCTCAGATGATACTTTACCATCCTCATTACACCAATTTTTCACATGATAGACTTTTATAAAAATTTGGGCAGAGTCTCCCCATAAATAGAGCTATCCCAAAACACAAGCACGTCACATAATATAATTCCCGGCCAGGGAATACACAATACTCAACCGAATACTGAACACAAAGTAAATTCCCAGCCAGGGAAGACACCACACATATGACGACATAAATGGGTCTCAACACCCACACAATACACTACCGACTCTCGTATCATTAGCAATTCTACCACAATTGCATGCAACATATAATGAAAGAGAGAAAGGCTCATGCCTTCATATACAACCCATATACAAGAATATCCGTGCTCACATGCGAGCATCATAAATGTGTATATAAACCTCGGGTGTATATAAGTACTCTATACGATACCGTGCTCCATCAAGCCCTGGTACCACGATCCTGTGAGTACATCCAATCAACAGCTCGAGCCCAGCTCCATAGCCATCGATGCACCTGTTCACCTGCCCCAACAGAGACAGCCCCCAACGGGGTGAGCATACCAATACACAAAATCTCATAATCACAATAATGAAATTCATAATTTACAACACAAGTAAATATTAATGAATTTAAATGATACTCCCTGGATGACAACATCCTCATCCGGGATTCCGTGTACTGTCCCTGTTCTCACAATCATCAAACTCATCAAATCTCATAAATCAGTAAATCAACACATTGATTTAACTCATAGCATGCCTGATTCTCAAGTATCCATAATTAATGATTCCAAATTCATTATACATGCAAACATAGATATCTCGATATCTAATACTGATTTTCAACTTTGCTACCAATCACAGATAGCTCAAATGCCTAGCATTTATTTTACAAATTCTCTATTTCACTTAGACATCTCACATGTCCCCTAACGAAGACATCTCACATGTCTTTCAATGAATACATGATCCCACGATCATTCTCAGGCATCTCAAATGCCCTACCCTTTATTTTACGAGTTCTCATTTATACTTAGACATCTCACATGTCTTACAATAGTCACATAAACCCAGTACCCCATACCTCTTATAAGGTCATACTATTCTAGTATTACGCACACTTGTGGCAGCGATATCAAGACTAGGTCGTTCCATAGTCATATCGACACACATATATATATATATATAGACATACCCACAACTATCTAATGCAATTACAACACATTACGCATTTCACAATTGCTATCACATAAAGTAATGCTCGTACGTCGCACGTACCTTAAATCTCCGAAGTCCGAGCCAAACCTTGCTCGAGTTCCATGCTCCGAGGAACGATGTGCTAACACGATAAATTAATTCACAATTAATTACGAACATGCAACCCATGCTCAAGCACACCCTTAACCCTCAAAAATATTGTCAACACAAGACAATAACCAATATCGAAAATTGCTCAAGAATACCCCACAAATTTTCGAACCTTCATCACACAAATCCAACCCAAATAATTACCATAATTCATCTAAAACATGAATTAATCAATTAACAACGAAAATCATCAACCCCAAGTCAAAATCCCCAATTTTCGATTCAAGCCCTAAATTCGAATCCAATTCTTCAATTCCGAACACAATCAAGCATCATAATGCATCTACAACATAAATAAATCAATTGCTAACAAGAATCATCACTCCTTGTCAAAAATCCCAAAAATTCGAACACAATAATCATCCTTATACAACTAGAACATGTAAAATCAATCACTAACAAGATTCACCACACCTCTGCCCGAAAATCACAATTTTCGAACCTAAACCCACGAAAAAATGCATAAATTCGAACCAATCCCACCAACAACAATAATTCGAACAAATCGAACACAAAAATGGCAGGGAATTACACAACAACGACGAAAAAGGGGCAAGGGAGGTTACCCAATCGAAAATCGGAAGAAATCGGACCAAAACTGAAGAACCCTAGAAATTGGGGATCGGCGCTCTCTCGCAAAATCCGACTTTAAATCGCGATGAAACTTCGAATTGATGGAGGGGAAAGCTGCGTCTCGTCGGGACGAAGCCGGCGGCGGGTCGCACGCGCCGAACGGCGGCCGGACGGCGGCGGCCGAAGCGTCTGAAGCGGCGGGGCTGGGGAAAATCGGGAATGGGGCGCGGCTGCGGGAGAGAGAGGAGGGAAAGGGCTGAAATGATTTTCTAATTAAAATTTCGGGTTCAAATGGTATTTATAGCAAAAATAACCCGAAATACTAATATCCCCACAAGTACATCATGATTCATTAAAAATCATCTGTTTTCGAAAATTCTCTCTCTAACTCAAAAATCCCCTACCGGTGCCCACACACAGCACCCGAGATTCTGAGTCACACTAAAAACCCAACTCACAGGTTTTCATCGAAATGAGAATACGATCTCAACCTCGGGATCCAACGATCCCAACTACTCAAATAGACGAGCCCAGAAGGCCCGACACCTTGATTAAACTCCAATTGCCACGTAAAACAACTTTACGGGTTATTAACACTCCGGGATTAACATCCATAATTTCTGGTCATCACAATATCCCCCACTAAAAGAATTTCGTCCTCGAAATTAGCGCCGGTGTATCACGTAACACCCAGGCTACACAACAACAAGAGGTCATAACCTCGATTCCTGACCATATCAGAATCGTCTTAAAAACCTCGGGAATACTTATCTCACATCGAACTCTGAAACAGAGCGACATACCAAAACCAACATACCCAAGAGGCAAATGTACCTCGATGCGGTTCATCCCAAAAGTCAGTCCCTCATGACTGCAAAACAACCAATACTTACGACCGTAGATCGGACAGTCATCCTTAGTTCCAATACAACTAGTAAGAATGCATCATGAATGACACCTCAACCGTGAGAACGTTGATCTCGTGTCAAACTCTGGAGTGGAATAGACTCCCAACTCCATCATAACGTCAAAGAGCGTCAGTACAACTCAACGCTAACAACCCAAAAGCAGTTATTCAACTGAAACTGCAAGGATTCGAATCACTCCCGATTCCATCGTAGATATCATCCAATGATATCTTTATCAAGACTCACGATGTCTAACATACATCGTTACGAGGGAAACATTAGTATACCACGAT
Organism: Haberlea rhodopensis; assembly: GCA_907163345.1. Classification (NCBI taxonomy): domain Eukaryota; kingdom Viridiplantae; phylum Streptophyta; class Magnoliopsida; order Lamiales; family Gesneriaceae; genus Haberlea; species Haberlea rhodopensis. Next base: position 3,105,890 of record CAJQUN010000024.1, on the reverse strand, counting down.
GTACACATACCAAACCTGGTTTCCACTTCCAAACCTTCTCCATCAAATGAGCAGTCGCATCATTGCAACTCAATTTGGGCAACTCACGGCCACAGGTTCACACAAAAGACATCTCACAAGATGTCCACCTCCGGATATTCCAAGGATCACATCCTGATCATAAATAAACCATCGAGACTCCACAGAGTTCAAATTCTGAAAGGACACGCAATAAACCCATTGCATCCTCAACGCTTGTGTCGACAGCGACACCCAATAAATCCGAATTCCTGCCATCCCTTGATAATCCTAGGATTTAACAACCCAAACTTGGGAAGGCTATCACATAACTCGGAGGAAACACCAACAAGGGAACACCTCAACCCACACAATATAATCCCTCCTCAAAGGGAGTCAACTAACTCCACGATTGTTCTCATAATTTATCGTGCCATGGAGATTCCCAATCTCAAGGTGTTCAATATCTCTCATCAGAGATTTAGTCATCCAAAATAGCATACTCTATGCTTGACAAAAAGGAAGTCAAAAACTAGCATCCGTATACTCACCGGTATACCTGCCTAAGCACTGACATCACATGCACACTCAATGCACTTGGCTCGGGTATCTACAACATACCCCTAAGCCCCCAAACACAACTGTCAATTCTGAGTCATTCCATTGCAGTGGAGAATGATAATCGACGATCAATAACACGGCGTGATTCCCAAAATCAACACCACACGTACCAACTTACCGAATCTTTCAAAGATTCCCAAATAGGTATAATACTACCTCCTTCCCCCCAAGGGAAGTGTTATCGAACTCGAGTTCCACTAGTCTCGAACCACCGTTCGGAAAACTGGATATAATAACACCCATTGCATCCCAAATATACGGATTCCTAGATCGAGTCAACAACGATTTGATGACTCTCTTGTTGGTACTTCAACATTATGAGCTGTCCCAGACAAGTCTCACCAAGATTTAACATCAACGTATACACGTTTCAGTGAGGCATGCACAACCTCAACCTCAATGACGTGGTGACTACTAAAGTCCACCATAATCCACATCGTATCACTTTACGATTTGCCAAACCTGATTCCAACGAGCAGTATCATGGCCCCAACAAGCACACTAAATCATCACTACGATATCTGGCTAGCAAGGTGCTGTCTCCATAGGTTCATATCAGGTCAACCAACAAACCATATGTTCCATCTCGGTATGCCATACCGTACAAACTGTTAGAGTAATGGGTCATCGCCCAACATACCTCTAAAATACCAAGCACAATGGACAACCCGGTGTCCTTGCTCACTTATGATACAGTCATAGTCCGATAAGACTTATCTCACACCCTCAGGGTGGGTGTAACCATGTCTACCCTACGTCACAACACAAGCGAGTAGTTTCCTCAATGACTACTTTTACCACTAAATACTTGGCCCTAGCCAAACTAACGAGCATACCCAAGGGTATCATTGCTCGACAAAAGGTCTCGTCAACTAGTGACCCAGACTCTATCATGTGCTCACCATCGGCACTCAAACCATACAACTAAATATAACATAAATGTATTAATCATCATCGACATAGGACATCAACTATGTCATCGTCATCCCATGACGGCATATGTCAACACATGACAACCAATTCACATCGTCAAACATATGACGTTACCTGTCAATACACGACATCTATAATCTCATCATCAAATGCATGGCATATATAGCAAATCAACACATACTATCCACAATAGTGCTAAATAAACAGTAATATGCCATACCTCATCGCTATCAACCTAGCGGCATACCTGTCTCCGTCGCTCGATAATAGTGCGTAGTCAGCACCCATCGCTCGAAGGCGGCAAAATCCTGTGCTGAGCACATAGCGGCACAATCCATCGCTATAGAATCAGGGGCATAATCCCTCGTCATAGAGTCAGCGGCATAAAACTTCGCTATAGACATCTGGCGGCATGAACCATCGCCCTAGATGTAGCGGAATGAGGCATCGCTATCAATATATCTGGCGGCAAGACCCATCGCCAATCAATATAGCGGAATGAACCATCGCTATCAATATACCTGGCGGCAAGAACCATCGCCAATCAATATAGCGGAATGAACCATCGCTATCAATACATATGGCGGAATGAACCATCGCCAATCAATATAGCGGCATGAACCATCGCTATCAATACATATGGCGGAATGAACCATCGCCAATCAATATAGCGGCATGAACCATCGCTATCAATACATATGGCGGAATGAACCATCGCCAATCAATATAGCGGCATGAACCATCGCTATCAATATAGATACTGTGGTTGTTCCGGTCCTGTTATAGCAGCGGAATTTTAGGACCCCTCGCTTCGACAATGACAGCGGCATGTTACTTCGCTCAGTCATGACAGCGGCAAGTACCTCCCTCGCTCGACTATAACAACTACCGGAACTCCCACTAGCTCCATGTACCTGCATCCAGGTTAATACCACAGTTCACAATATAATGATCGATATCACGTTTCCAATTATATCCACAATATTCCACAATAATCACTAGAATTGTGACTGTTCCGGTCCCAATACAACAGCGGAATGTTAGGACCCCTCGCTTCGACAATGACAGCGGCATGTTACTTCGCTCAGTCATGACAGCGGCAAGTACCTCCCTTGCTCGGAGATAAAGGCTACCGGAACATTCATCAATTCTATCACAATAATCAAGCACAACAGTTGATTCCATTATCACAATATATCACTATCATTTCACATATACCATCACATGTAAGGGTTCACTACCCACGATATACATAATCAAAGGTGTAACACGTTTTACCGTCCGAAGCCCGTACGTTTCACCTTTCCTGATTTTTCCACAAAATCAGATCCTTTAACACATAATGCATGAAGGGCCAGACATCACCATTAATGCCATCCCATCTCATGCTACACGATTCCTGCAATCACAATGATTAGCAACAACACTTCTCATATCATAAAAAGCACATAAACAACTAGTTGTGTCAAACAACATTAATGCCATCATGCATAATTATGTGCTATCAATAACTTCCTAGGCCCTTAACAGCCCCAAAGAGCTAACCACTGCTCTGATACCACTAATGTAAGGACCCCAAGCCCTTAACCCTTAATTAGTGTATTAACCACTATGTGTGGCACATGCTTTTGATAAATACTCAATCAACAACAAGAATAATCGCCCCACATGCCAAAGCCCCAAATTTTCGAATTCAAACCCCTAAAATTCGAATCCAATTCTTCAATTCCGAACACAATCAAGCATCATAATGCATCTACAACATAAATAAATCAATTGCTAACAAGAATCATCACTCCTTGTCAAAAATCCCAAAAATTCGAACACAATAATCATCCTTATACAACTAGAACATGTAAAATCAATCACTAACAAGATTCACCACACCTCTGCCCGAAAATCACAATTTTCGAACCTAAACCCACGAAAAAATGCATAAATTCGAACCAATCCCACCAACAACAATAATTCGAACAAATCGAACACAAAAATGGCAGGGAATTACACAACAACGACGAAAAAGGGGCAAGGGAGGTTACCCAATCGAAAATCGGAAGAAATCGGACCAAAATTGAAGAACCCTAGAAATTGGGGATCGGCGCTCTCTCGCAAAATCCGACTTTAAATCGCGATGAAACTTCGAATTGATGGAGGGGAAAGCTGCGTCTCGTCGGGACGAAGCCGGCGGCGGGTCGCACGCGCCGAACGGCGGCCGGACGGCGGCGGCCGAAGCGTCTGAAGCGGCGGGGCTGGGGAAAATCGGGAATGGGGCGCGGCTGCGGGAGAGAGAGGAGGGAAAGGGCTGAAATGATTTTCTAATTAAAATTTCGGGTTCAAATGGTATTTATAGCAAAAATAACCCGAAATACTAATATCCCCACAAGTACATCATGATTCATTAAAAATCATCTGTTTTCGAAAATTCTCTCTCTAACTCAAAAATCCCCTACCGGTGCCCACACACAGCACCCGAGATTCTGAGTCACACTAAAAACCCAACTCACAGGTTTTCATCGAAATGAGAATACGATCTCAACCTCGGGATCCAACGATCCCAACTACTCAAATAGACGAGCCCAGAAGGCCCGACACCTTGATTAAACTCCAATTGCCACGTAAAACAACTTTACGGGTTATTAACACTCCGGGATTAACATCCATAATTTCTGGTCATCACAATACGTCTCACTACGTACCTTAATTCCCAAAAGTTGAGAAGTTGGAGAACTTATCTCCTCGATGTTGTTGGCAACTGGGATGGTTCTACACAACCATACAAATCAATATTAGAAGCTAAACAATAGCCAAATACCAAAAATTCATCATTTTCCAACTTTTAAACAGTGGCGATCGATCGCTACACGAGGCGATCGATCGCCTCACTTTTTGCCTTGCGGCGATCGATCGCTCCAATTGAGGCGATCGATCGCCTGTTGCGTAAAAAGCTACTGGCCCTCGGCGATCGATCGCGCCATTTAAGGCGATTGATCGCCTACACTTGATTTGCCCACTGCCCCTCGGCGATCGATCGTTGCATTTGTAGCGATCGATCGCCACAACCAGAAGTCGCGATTTTCACCACTTTTGTACCAAAATTTCTTCCCAACTTCCACAACACTTATACCAACAAACTCAAAACACAAAAACACTAAAAACCTTTATCAAACATCATTAAAACACCAACAATCTAATATCCCACCAAAAATCACACTAACCCAAACAATCCCATTTCAAAATCCTTTAAAATCATTCCAAACTCAACACAAACACTTCAAAACAACAAAGGATGGTATATATACTCTTCCTAGGTCTCAAATCTTACCAAGAATCACAAGGGTGGAGCTTTTGCAAGGATTCCTCTCCCTCCTTGGAGCCAAAAACGAGTTGGGGGGAAAATGAGGGTTTGGGTAATGAATTTGGGGATTTAGAGTGTAAGGGGGTGAGGTTAAAATAAAGGTAGTGTGGTAAGGGTTAAAAGCTTTTATTTAAACTTGTACCCCAACAATTAGCATGATGTATTCTATACCCCAACATGGTATATTAAAAGCATTTAACCACAATGCACCAAAATTTCAATTAAATGCAGGTTTCACCAAGTAAATGACTACCAACACATGTAAGCCATTAAAACGCCCAATTACCCAACATGCTTAACATGCACCCTGAAATGCTCTACCGGGTCAAGCCCACATGTGACTAAGCATTTCCACATGATAATTAATTCCAACACATAAATCAATTATCCACATAATTAATCATATGAACATAATCAATGCCGTAAATGCAATTAATCATTTTGGGGACATCACAGAAAGTCTCTCTTTTTGTGTTTGTAAGAGGTATAATTTGGATAATTCTTTTGGTTAAGGAGATTAAAACAAGTTATTTGTAACCTACGATTCACGGACACTGACACAGAGATATTGTCACGACACGGACACAGTGACACGGATTTTTAAAATTTTCAGGATACGACACGGTTGTGACATGCCTATATATATATATATATCATAATAACACTCATACTAACACCAAATACATATTACTTTAATTAATATAAAGTTTAACAAACACTTCCAAATAAAATATACACTAACAATATTCTTTCCAAATTCAAAAATAATATATATAAATATAGGTCACTGAAATCATCATAGTATCACTTATACTAACAACAAATATATATTACTTCAATTAAATAGAGTTTAAGCAATAACTCAAATTTTATTTTAGCCAAAAACTTTTTAAACTGTACAATTATCACCCAAAAATGTCCTTTTCATGTCGGACACGCCTCGAACACATCAATAAGACATATCCGATATGACTGTCTGATTTTGAGAGGAGTGACCGACACGAGTGTCCGATTTTATTTTATTAATAAAATAATGGACACACCACGTGACGTGTCCGATACATGTCCAAGTAGTGTTAGAGAAGTGATGATATCCGAGAAGTGTTCGATACCATATAAAATGATTTTTAAGAATATCCTAGTAACTAGGGAGTGCAGCACAACTTAAACAATCGCTTTGTGGATTTGTGACCAAGTCTCCCAATATTTAATGTCCAATAAATATTTCTGACACGCAGTGGAATTCGCTAGAAGTTTTTTGTCGGTTTTTGGTGCAAAAATTTTCAACACCTACAAATAATATGTATGTAATTTTTTAAAAAAATTAATATATAGTATCGATTTATGTCTTATTTATAAATCAATATATTATTAAATATAATAGTTTTTAAATAATATATATATAAACTAATATATCAATAATTTTAAATTATTATAAATCAAGTCTCAAACCAAATATATAAAATAAAATATTTTCACAATAAACATAGATGATGACCAATTTTCCACCAACCCACTACCTCTTTAGCCTTTTTCCCACAGCCCTTTTGGTTTCTTATTTGTCTTATCAACTCCTATCTTGCTACAATGTCTACAGTAAGCCTACCACTAACTTTGACTCTAAATCTTGAATTTGCAAGAATTTATCTGTATAACAAAATTTTCTTTCGAGTTATATGGTTTTTTTTTAAGCTGTAAAAGAATTATTCTTTTATTGAATTATGCTGCATGATTATCTGATTCAGGAACAGTCCCGGAGAAGCGGGCAAATCCCTGCATTTGGTGACTGGGAAAACGTGGGTGATTTGCCGATAACGCAGTATTTTGAATGCGCGAGGCAGGCGGGGCTGCTTCGATGTAGCTGTTCTGGAGAATGCCCTGCAGCTTATGTGAATAATAACAACGTCGGTTTTTGGGGCGGCGGTGCTGATCTTTACGCCGCAGGGTTTGAGAGACCTCCGCCTCCCCGGGGAGGATTTGAGAAACAGCCGCCTCGCCGGATTTATTCTGCTCCTCAACAGAAGGTGAGCTTATTGTTTAATTCAGTTTCACATTTTATATATCCTTTTCGTTTTGGTCGTATTTTCATACCGAAGATTGCATGATATTATTATGATGGATTAATCACATTTCAAATATAAAACTTTTACATTTTATTATATTAATATTTATGTTTTCTGTCACATTATAATTTATAACCCACTCAAATAAGGATAATATCAATATGCAGTGGATCGAGTATAAAATGGGATAGTTCGGTTGTGGTAGGTTGAAAATTTGAAATGAATAGGGTTCAAGCCTTCTCGTGTTCAACCATCATCCTCTCCTCTATCCTATCCCCTGTAGTTGCTAAAAGAAGGAATCCATTCAAATAATCACTTTATTAACCTACGGTCAGATCAACTCGTGTCAAGTCCATATTATTCTCAAATTTCACTGTTTTTGACTTTTTGTTCGTATGACATGACCATTGATCACGCTGTTAATAATTTATCATAACAACAAATAGATTTTTTTAAGAATATGATTTCTTTATTTTTTGCCATCCACTCAAACCGAGCGTTTTTAAAACCGATATCTTATAGGCTATATCAGTTCGTATGACATGACCATGCTATATCACCATGAGATAGTATCTATCTTTAATTTTTGTATAATATATATATATATATATATATCATGTATTTGTCATTGTTTTAGTTTGCTCAAAGACCACAATAAAAGAAATATCATTACACCAATATAATATGTCCAAAACAATCACATCAAACCAAATATCAAACATAAAAAGATATAAATCATCTAAAAAATAATATATAATGCCCAAAAAAACAATATCGTAAAAATTACAAGCGATGACAAATAAAGTTTATGGATAATATCACAAAATTTAAATTTAAAAATTTGGCTTATAATTTTGTTTAAAAAAATTAGTTGCATTAGATATGGAAAAAGTGAAGTACTAAAATAACTAATAAACTACGTATTTATAAAACAAGAAGAATGAATAGAATAAAGTTCCAAGCAAAGAACTAATGTTTCGTGAAGTGTCGGTTCAGGAAATAGGTATATATGGTAACAACATCAGAAAAGAAAAAAAAAATAAAAAAAAAAAAAGAAATGTTGGAAACGTATTTCTAAGTTTTAGTGATAAGAAACATCTATCGTTTGAAGCGTCTACTGCAACAAAGAAGCCTACTGATGAGAAGTGTACCGACTGACTCTACAAAGATCTATCGGAAGAAATAGTCTACTGCTTCAATCATCGTCTACAGGATGCAAAGAGTAGAAGTCTACTGGATGAGACGAGTAGAGTTCTACTGGATCAGAGTAATCGAAGTTCACTGGCAAGTTCTCTGGAAGATACCAGCAGATGTTTTAGAAGACATCAATTGACTTTAGTTCAACATATTAAGTCACTAAGAAGTAGTCAGCAGACATTAGAGTGCAACAAGACAAAAAGTTTTAACAGTTTTATTATGACAATAGTACAAATAGAGCGCCTCACTACCATATCAACGCCACAAATCTCGTCGAAATAAACTAGTCGTTGTGAACAAAAGTGAAAGAAGACAAAAAGGAATTTGGACGTAAATCGGGAAGCTGATTCACGCAGTTCTTTCCATTTTTAGAATAGTTGTCGTTGTACTTTCGAGTCTATAAATACGTCAACGAGCGGATTGAAAAAATCTTTGTGACTCTTTGTATCTTCTACACTTGCGTACATGCAAAATGCAATCTTTCAAAAACACTTACTTAAATATTCTGAAGTTTTGCGGAGCTTTATCTGAGCTTTAAGTGTAGTCTTACGTATACCAAGTTGATTTTGTTAAAGAAATTATAAAAATTTTATATCTACCAAGATGATTTTGTTAAAAAAATTATAAAGGATTAAAACATTTCATCATATAAATGTTCCCTCACGGATCCAATGATAATGAATGTTCCCATACTCGAATGTGAGGTCAATCATTTTAAATAAAAAAAGTATTTTTTTATTTGTAGATTTTTTGTTTAAAATTATTTAGCCACCCAAATCTAACGAGTCATTTTCCCTACCAGTTATCTCCTGGTGACCATTTGATCCATTTTAGCACGTCGCGGGCCCTGACCCCGTGCAAACGTGATTGTGTAAAATGGGTTTCGATAGCATTATTTTGCTATCCATCATAATTAAACAAAAATAATAACCAAGTGATTATAGGAGTTCATTATTTCGATTCAAGCATTGTTGATAGAGGCGAAATCACTTTGATTTTACCCAATATTTAATAAACCTATATTTTTTGCCTCCCAATAAAAATTCTATAATTTTGATTCCCTTAATGTCAATGCTAGTTTCGCCCCCAGATTATTCATAACCGGATATCCAGAGTGCCTAAACAGCGTGGCTCATTTCTTGATGGCCAGACATATATTTTTGGTTCGTTTATATTTTCTACCTAATTTGAATTCAGCCTAATGGTCAATATTTTCTTATTTGCGTGTACCTCAAAGAATATAATTCCGTCTTTCATATATTTTGAAAAAAATTTAATTTTAAGCTCCATATTTCACTATATCCGGCGATGTCTCGAGTATAACTTATATAGAGTTTGACAGTTGTTTTAAGACAATATTGTGCTAATCTTGTGCTGCTGATAGTTATGGTCATTTCAGTTAATTCGTCTCCCGATATATAACAATTTTATTGAATCTTTTTTCTGACGACAATTATTAGAATCTACTAACCGATTTAAATGCTTGGAGCTCTCTTGGTTTTCTTTTTGGATCAAGGAATTTACTCGGATTATATAAAATGGCTCAACAAGTCTATTTTTCAATGCCGGACGTAAGGGCAGAGCAAGGATTTAAAATTACCTGCAATTGGTTGTGTGCAGTAAGTAGGACTAAAGAGCTAACACGACTTTGATGTTTGGGCTAAATGATGAGATTTCTGAAAATTCAAACTAATTTTTTTTTTAATTTACATTGGGTAGGAGCCCACCCTATCCTTTAGGATGACTCTCCGGCCCGGGCTGGATGTGAGATTTTCTTTTCCTGATACAACGATAGTTTCGCCAGAATGTTTTTCATTGATTTCGATCATTTTCATATAATTTGGCCTAGATATCATAGATGCAAATTTCCCGAGGAGTAATGATAAATACACAATGAATTGCCCATTTTCACACAACATTTGAACACAACAACATTTTATAATGTCCTCTTTTTATAAAGTTGTATGTATACATGATTAATTTTGAAATGTTGAATATATAAAATATTGCAGGCAAGGGGATTTGACAGAGGCTGTTCAAATGAGAAGGAGCAAAGGAAACAGGTTAAGGTTCGCGATCTGATGCATCAACCAAGAAAACAAGGGCACCATTACAAGCCTGCATACGAAGTCTCACAGCAGCAAACGTCGACTTTTACTGCAAAGCCAGTTGATGAGGATCTGTACAAGATCCCTTCTGAACTTCTTGACAATTCCAAAAGAGTAAGACTCCTTGTATATATATATACACAAGAGTAAATTACAAAATAACCTCATAGAATATGGACATTTGTAATAATAGTACCGAACTTTTGGGTTAAACAAATACAGTACCAAAAAATTATTTTTAAACAAAAGTAGTCCCTACGTAAATGTTTTTAACAAATATAATCTCATAAATTTTTTAATTTTTTTTTCTTTAAAAATGGTCTCAGAATCGCGTTTTTGTTAAACAAAAAAATTGAAACTGAAGAACAAAGCTCGACATACTGTCACATGTTCCCATGTGCATGATACATGTTTAGTCGTAAAAGTTTGGGACCAAAGGTTTAAGTTCCATGAAACTATTTTTGTAAGTTACCCTACAAACACATATCTCACACCTATCTGTTAACTATCCTCATTAAGTTATTCTTATTTCATGCAGAAGAAAGTATTGGGATTCTTTAGGAGGTGTGTGGTGCCCCCTTGTGCAGCATGATGCGGTATAAGCATATGGTTACGTTGATTGATTGAAGTATGTGCATCATACTCTTCTATATTCTTCCTGCAACCTTGCTTAGTTTATGCTTGAAAGCATATCTAATTTTTGATATGATGACCGTAAAATATTAATAATTTGTATTCATTATTCTATTTTGTCATTTTTTATTAAAGTATTGGTTATACTTTCAAACTGTAGGCTAAGCCTTATCTCAATATCTGTTATGGCGTTCTATGCCTAACATTAATTAGTCTATAAATTAATAATATATGTGAAGAAAAGTATTACTAGGACAATTTACTTTCTCCATCTTTCCTTCTAAATTTTCTCCTCTGCCAGACAATTGCTCATATAATTCCTTTGCCTTAAAGTTTTATCTTTGCTCATTTAATCTCAATTCAAATCTTTGAATCATTATTTGATTATTTGGTCATCAACAAATTTGTGGTATTAAAGTCACGTCCAGTATATATATAAAAAAATCATTTGCAACATTATTCCACTAAAAATGTCAAAAGATTTTCATTAACTACACCTTATATATAATGGGGAAAGTTATGAATTTTGGAGAGTTCAAATGAAGACTCTATATATTTCTCAAGATCTTTGGAAAGATAATGGTATACCGGAACTAGAAGATGCCAAAACTTTGGCATTATAGACTCAAGCTAAGCTAAAGGAGTACCGGGAAAATATTCGAAAAGATGCCAAAGCCTTATTGTTCATCAACATGACGTACATCGCTCCATATTTCATAGAATTATGGATGCCAAAAATTGCAAAGATGCCTAGGATATTCTAAAATTGGAGTTTCAATGGTTCGAGAAAGTAATCTACATTAAACTTCAATATTTATGGCGAGATTTGATAACTTAGCCATGAAAGATAATGAAAGTGTATGAACTTTTATTTCACGTGTCGTTGAAATAATCAATCAAATAAAAAGTTATGTAGATACCAATCAAGAAAAAAAGAGATAGTTGAAAAAATCTGGAGGAGCTTGCCACAAAAGTTTTGAAGAATAATTTTATTTGTCAAAGCTCACGATAGTGGTGTTGACGGGTTCTTTAGAAGCCCAAGAACAAAGAATGAATAAATTTGTGGCCCTTCTATTGAGTAAGTCTTCGAATCCAAACTCAATATGACGGAGAAGAAAAAATTAGAAGGCAGAGAAACAAGCACATCCCAACAATTTCAACAAAAAGTAGGAAATAAAAATTACCGATATTATGGATGAGGACGAGGAAGGCCGCGATTCATCAACACCCAAAGAGGTGGCAGTAATATCAATTCTAACCCTTCATGCTTTATTGGCAAAAAGACGGTTCATGAATCAAAAAATTGTAAGGACCCCCGTGCCCTTAACCCGTTATTAGTGTATTAACCCAAGCATTTAGTGCATGTAATCATACATGTAGGGGAAAACCCACTTATCACCATAGCAAATCATGCCAATAATAAAATTCTTTACATTATTGCATATAATGTCTAGTTTTCCCCCAACCAAGTCCACATACATATCATGCACCATTATAATACACTAACATGTTCTCAGTTCATTTAGCAATTCAATAAATAATTGCGTCCAACTCATAAATGAAGAGAGAAAGGCCCTTGCCTTTTTATACATACTATATACACATAAGAGTGCTCACATGTGAGCATCAAATAGGTATGTGTGTATCAAATGTATAAAATACGGTGTTCAATACCGTCACTGGTACTTCGATCCCTGGAAGCACCTCTATTCCATAGCTCGAGCTCAACTCCAAAGCCATCGATGTACCTAATCACATGCCCCAATAGAGACAGCCCCCCACGCGGGGTGAGCATACCAATACCACCAAACCGATAATCACAATAATACAATTCATAATTTACAAAAATGTAAATGCTATGAAATATAAAAGATGCTCCCTGGATGGTATCATCCTCATCCGGGATTCCCTGTGCTATTCCTGTTCTCAAAATAACTGAAACCATCAAGTTCCCAAATGGCAGTTAATCATTACATTGATTAACAAATCCATTTGCCACATACCGATATCATAATCAATAATATTAAACAATGATTACAGATATTCCATATATCTCACTTATGGTTCCATAGTTCTATTTCATCTCTCGCTCTACAATAGCGGCATTTTATTCTCACGCATGCTCACAACAGTGGTGTCATAACCGATGTCCGCTCAAAGGCGACAACATCCCAATCATTGCTCGCTCAAAAGCGGCACCATAAGGTCCCCAATGCATATATGTATCCATTTATAGCCATTACCATAAACCATGCATTTCAATATCCGTTTATTGCTAATACCATATACCATGCATTTCCATATACATTTATTGCAATATAGTGTACCATGCAATCAACAATTGCAATTATAAAAGGGCTATGCTCGTGCGTCATATGTACCTTATGATTTCGTAGTTCGAATCCGACCTTGCCTTGGTCCCGTGACCGATGAATTATGTGCTAAACACAATAGTAATTCACAATTAATTTCAAGCATGTAATCCACGTGCCCAAGCACGTTCACAATCCCCAAATATATCGTCGATCTATGACGATTAACCATTTTAAAAGACCCCGGGCGAAGCATGCATCGAAAACTCAACACGAAATAATTCCCCAAAAACAGGCATTGGCGATCGATCGCTTCATTTCAGGCGATCAATCGCCTCTCAAAAATAGGCACGGGCGATCGACCGCTCCATTCCAGGCGATCGGTCGCCTCTCAGTGCATTTGGCCACTGCCTCATGGCGATCGATCGCTTCCTTTGAGGCGGTCGATCGCCTCACTGTTCATCTTCCTTAAAATTTCACCAACGTCGCGGCGATCGATCGCCCCGCCATAGGGATCGATCGCCTCGACCTGTAACAGCCAAAAATGGCGTCTTTCTTGCAAAATTTTCCCCAACAACAATGCTCACACCCCATACTACGTAAATCCTTAACAAGGGGCTATAAATCAACCCCAAAATACAACCCAAAAATCTTTAAAAACCAATTTCTTAAACCCAACTCAAATCCTTCCCAAACACCACAATAGTACTATCAAATCGAAGATAAATGCGAGGGGATGGATAATACCTTATTATCTTCGAGAAATTCGGCTCCCAAGTCGAGCACCCATCGATTTTTCATCGAGGGAGAAAAGAGGGAAGGGTGGGGGGAAATGGGGGGATGCGCTGGTGAGAGTGATAGAAATGAGATCCAAATGATCAAACACCGAGTCCGCATGGTATATATAGTACCAAAACTCCAAAATCCCGAGTCATCCACAAATACATTATGACTCATTAAAAATCATCTGTTTTCAATAATTATCTCTACAACCTCAATTCCCATTACCAGCCCCAGTACAAAGTACTCCGGACCCCAGATCCTACCAAAGACCAAATTCCAAGGTTATCAATATGATGAGAATACAATCTCATCCCTTGGATCCAAAGACTCCAATTATAGGATTTAAAATCCTCGGGGGTCCCAATATCGCAATTAATTCATAACTGCTACAATTAAAATCCATAAAGGATCATTATCACTCCGGAATTAACATCAATAATTCTCGGGCATCACAATTATCTCCCACTAATAAAATTTCGTCCTCAAAATTTGCACGGCGTACTCCACGCATTGCCGAGATTACAAAATCCAATGGATTCACATCGTCGAATCATGAACATGTCATGAACGACACACCAACCGCGAGGATACCGATCTCGCACCAAAACCTGGAATGGGATAAACCTCCCAAACCATCACAACAGCAACAGAACGTCAACATACCCCAATGCTAACCATCTCAAAAGCAGTCAGCCAACCTTAATTGCAAATCAAACGAATCATTCATGATTCCAAAATAGATATCGCATCGATGATATCTTTACGATTTAGCCTACGGTGTTAAATCTACATCGTTACCAAGGAAAACACCGGTACACAACAGTGTACCTAAACTACATCCGGTTCCCATTTTCCAAATCCTCTCCAACAGAGGAGTAGTTGCACCACTTGCAACACGGATCGGACAACTCACGATCACCGATCGACACAAAACACATCTCCAAAGATGTCTACATCCGTGTGTTCCAAGAAACCACGTCTTGGTACAAACACACTATTGAGACTCCACAAGGTCTCATGTTCTCGAAAGGACATGCAAGATATCAATTGCATTCCCGCCACACGTGTCAACCACGACACCTAACAAATGCGAATCCTGGCCATCCCTCGTTTACCCTAGGATTCAACAATCCTAAAACATGGAGGCTATCGAATTATCCAGAAATGAATTTCCATGACTCCAAAACACGACAGAGGGAGTCAACCGGGCCTCATGATCATTCTTCAGAATACATCGTGCCATCGAGATCACCAATTTCAAGGTGCCACAATCTCTCACCGCAGATTCATCAACCAAGCATACTAATCCGATACTCAACAAGTACCGAAACGCGGGCATTCGTATACACATACATGCCCAAGTACCTACACAACATGCATACTCAATGCAATAGACTCGGGTATTTCCAATCATACCCAAAGTCCCAAAACCAATTTTCAATCCCCAGCTATTCTCACCTCGCGGAGAATAATGATTGACAGACTAACGACCAATGGTGTGATTCCAACATCAACACCATACAAACCGACTCATTGAATCTCCCAAAGATTCCCAATCGGTAGGTATATCAATACCGCCTTCCTCACAAGGAAAATGTGATGAATCCATGACCCTCCAACCTCGAACAATCGTTCGGAAAACTGGATATATTTATACCAAAACATATTTCGGAACCAAAAATACGCAACTTGGTAGCGTTTATCGCGTACGCCCAAATTAACCCTCTCAAGTTAATAACAGTAATGAATGTAGTAGCGTGAGTAGGGATCGATCCCACGAGGAAGGTTATATCTTTGTGTTAACTTATGCAAACGAAAATAAAAAGGGGTTTTGAAGTCAAAGTAATAATACTACGATGCAAAATTAAACTAATATGCAAAATTATCTAGATGAATTAACTTATGAGAAAAGTACGATTCTCGGTTTTCGGCTAACTTTACAATTGGCGTTTACTATCTCGATCATCGATCTTCACAAATGGTTCAATTTCCATATGAATATCGCGGACGTTTAATCCAATAATCAAAGTCCTATCTCACCTTAAGTTTAGTTAAGTAGCCCAAGCGTTCTAGTTTAACCCTTATCACACAATCAATCAAAATACAAGCGATTAAGATTTAAATCGATGATAGCATATGAACTAGTGAGATCGATGAAGCTAAACAACATAATCCAAGCGTCTATGTTTAATCTAGTCAATTGTTTACCCTAAGAATTTAACAAACTCACAAACGGAATTTAATTAATCTTAGTTGCTTCGTAAATTAGAGGGATCAAACGATTCCGTATTTGATATCTAATTTAGCTTTAAATTGTATGAACAATAGCTAGGTGATCAGTCCAACAATCATGCATAACAATCATGACAATCAAATCAGAAAAACAATTGATACTCAATGCAAATCAACAATCAAAACTTATCTCACAAGAATCGTAAACATCCAATGTATCGTTTTCCTTAACCGAGAATCACAAAAGTATTTAGCTACTCATAACTAGATTAACAACAATCAAAATTAATCTAAAAAACATCAAATTAATAAGAGAAGAAAGAGTTACTAAAAGGAATCACGATTCCGGTTCCGTTCTTCGTTGTTCTTGAAGAAAACTTGAAAGAAAATTAATCTAAAATCTCAAATTATTCTAAGAGTATGAAAAACTATCAAAAACTCAATAATAATCTCGAGTTATGGGGGTTGGTGGCTGATAAAATAGGTTACAACCTTTTAAACATGGTAAAAGACCTAATTTCCTTATTTCCGGACTCCTCGGCGATCGATCTCCTTGAATGTGGCGATCGATCGCTGCATTATTTTTTTCGGAAAAACCCTTGAGGCGATCGATCGCTATAAAGTGGCGATCGACCGCCGAGCTCCAGTAGACTTTGGCGATCGATCGCCCCTTCTTCGCGATCGATCGCTGGCTCTTCAAATTTGATG
Source organism: Haberlea rhodopensis (assembly GCA_907163345.1). Taxonomy (NCBI): domain Eukaryota; kingdom Viridiplantae; phylum Streptophyta; class Magnoliopsida; order Lamiales; family Gesneriaceae; genus Haberlea; species Haberlea rhodopensis. The sequence continues at coordinate 3,088,948 of CAJQUN010000024.1, read as the reverse complement.
CAAATGTTTCTGTCCATAGGCGATCGATCTCCTCTTCGTGGCAATCGATCTCCTCCTTCAAAATTACATTTTTGCCCTTTTCTTGATCAACTTTGAGTCCTTGTCATGTCCATGTCTCTTCTTGGTCTTTACACATCATTTTTAGCTCGTTTTCTTCGATTGTACCTATAATTACCCAAATATACGATTAGGTAGCATACGTATCAATTTATCCATCAAAACCTACCAAATCGTAGACAATTAAGCACTAAAGATGTGTCTATTTCTAGTCACATCAAACTCCCCCATACTTACTCTTTACTCGACCTCGAGTAAACAAATAAAACTACAATATTTTTGGTTGGCTCATAGGTTCATAACAAAGCAACTTGTTCTCACTTTAATGCCTCAACAATTTTAACATGCATAATAATGAACGGCGGTGAAAAATTAACAGTGGAACAAGTTCAATCCCTAAACATTTCGTACCCAACGAAGTAGTGAACGTGTGTGTGTGGTCATAAACAAGTGTTGTGTACAAATTATAGATCCAAAATATGCAAAGCCATAATAGTTCAAGTCATACACTAACACAAGTATAAGCTCACTTGCACACTCTTCTCCACTATCTTAGCTACTTTGCAAACATAAATCAAGTAGGTCTTTATTAGCTTGTAGCTTGGCCTAGGTATTGGCTTATGAAAGAAAGGGTAAGGATATTCAAAGAAGAGAGTATGATGAAATGCACATTAAAACTTCTCTTCTTGCATGAATTTTTCAACTTTGTTCTTTTTCACAAGGTTTATTTCGACACTTTTCTTCTTTTGTGCCTTGGCTCCCCTTGGAGTCATATTTGTATTAATTCTTTTCAAGGCATCCCGTTTCTTTCATGCATTTCATTCTTTTGACAATAAAGGTCACAGAACATTGATTCATTGATAACATAAGTGCATGTGAATGAAACACATCATACTCCCTTAAAAGGTATGGATTAAAATCATATTTAGGCTTAAAGGATAGGATGATAAGCTAGTCAAGAAATGTTGAATGAGGGTCTTTAGTATGCTTAGCATACTACCATTCTTTTACATTTAAGGCTCAAAATAGGTACTAGAGAATGATTTTGTTTATATGGTAGGCTTGAAAGGCTCAAACGCATCAAAGATAGCCTATATCATTTTCATGTTTGCAAGTAGTCTAGACATACGCCTCAAAGAGCATGTAGTTAAGTTCTAGCATGTATTAGAGACTTCTTAAGACTATTACAAAGTTCACACAATCTTCACTAAGCTATGCACACTTCACAAGCCATGACAATAATGTGCTCAAAATATTCAACTTACTAAGTTAAAGTACACTTTGCATTAGAGTTCAAAGTGTTTCAAGGTTAACAATTCTCCTATGTTCAAAAGCATGCATGCCATCAATTAGGTTTCATCACGGGCTAGTGATTCTAAGCATGCGTTCATTACTAACTATGAACTCAAAATTTTCAAATTTTTGATTTTTTTTGAATTTTTGCAATAAGAAAAACAATAACACACTACTAATCCCTCCCCCATACTTAAATCTTACATTGTCCCCAATGTAAGGCAAAAAGACAAGAAAAGAGAAAAGTTCAACTATGAAAGCAATAAAAATAAAAGGAAAGGGAAACTAACTCCCCTTGGGTTGCCTCCCAAGCAGCGTCTCTGTTTAACGTCGGGGGCCGACGCCAGTCCTCTATCAAGGTGGGTGATGCGATGTCGCTCTATCCTTCTTCTTCCACCTCAATATCTTCTTAAGTCTCTTGAACTTTGGTTTGTTTGCCTTTGAGTGGGCGTCCTCGGTCATTTTTCCTCCTTCAACATATGTGGCTTGTTGTGGTCTGTCCAGAGGGTGCTTCTTTTCAATGGTATGATCCTGCAAGTGAGAAGAGCGAGAGTCAGCAGTATCATGAATAGATAAAGCAGCAATAGTATGAACAGTATGCACAGGATGAGAATCCATACCTCCGTTATCATCAAGGCCATCAGTAGCCTTTCCCATCTCCCACAATTCATCATTATCAAAATCAGAATCATATGCATCATTTATATCAGTAGCGTAACTAGAATGCTCGTGAGTTTTAATGGGTTCATAGATATTAAATTTTGCAATTTCATCATTAGACTCTATTGTTAACAGGCCGCTACTCACGTCGATCACAGATTTTGATGTTTTCAAGAATGGTCTCCCTAAAAGAATGGGGCTAGATGGATCACCATTTTCCATGTCTAAAACATAGAAATCGGCGGGGAAGACCAAATCCTCTACATGCACAAGTATGTCCTCAACTATCCCGCTAGGTATAACCGTGGACTTATCAGCTAATTGAATCACAGTGTTATTTCTTTTCAAAGGTCCAGGTTTCAGTTGAGTGTAGGTTGAGTAAGGCATGACATTAATGGAAGATCCTAAATCTAGCATCGCCTTCTCAATTCTAGTGGTTCCTACCACACAGGGAATAGAGAACATACCGGGGTCCTTGCATTTTGTGGGAATGCTTCTTTGGATGACTGCCGAAACATTCTCACCTAACTCGATCTTGGGGCACCCTTTGCGTTTCTTGCCCTTATCCTCTTTCCATACCTCTTTCAAGAATCTCGCCCAGCGAGGTATTTTCATCATTTCATCATGCAGTGGGGCGTTTTCCTCACAACGTCGGAAAGTCTCGTAGAGTTCCTTGATATCCTCATCTTTCCTATTTTCCTTAAAAGCAAGAGGGAATGGGGGTTCAATTTTATATTCAGAAAATTTAGGGAACTTACCCCGTGGTTCCTCCTCTATGGGCTCTTCAACGTCCTTCTCCATATCCTTCATCTCTTCTTGCTTGAGTGGCATCAGTACCACCTTCTCCTCAGCTGTATCTTCGCTCATCTTCAAAGTGATAGCGGTCACATTCTCCCTGGGGTTCACCTCCGGTTGTGACGGGAGAGTGTTTGATCTTTGAGACTCAATGCGATTTATTGCTGTTGCCATCTGACCCATTTGAGTAGTCAAGCTTTGGATGCTTGCTCTTGTCTCCTGTTGAAATTTTAGAGATCCATTAGCAAGTTCCTTAACAATATTTTCTAAATACTCACCAGGTGTTGGGGTTGGAATGGCTTGTTGTGGCCTTTGGAATGGTGGCTTATATGGTGGTGGGTGTTGTTGCATCTGTGGCTCATTTTGATTCTCATATCTCAAATTTGGATGATCTCGCCATCCTGGGTTGTAAGTGCTAGAATAGGGATCATACTTCCGTTGTGGTTGTCCCGAAAATCCACCTTCCGAATTTGCTTCCTCAAATGAAGGTTCTTGAAGTTTGGGGCAAGCGTCAGTTGGATGACTCGGTAATGCACAAATTCCACATACCTTAGCACTTTGTCCCATTCCGATCGCAAGTTGTTTCACAATACCTGTTAAATCAATCAATTGTTGTTCGAGGCTAGAAACATTTACCTCGCCTTGCTTCCTAAGTTTATGGTCCGATCGAGCAGTTCCAAACTGTTGAGAGTTGGCTGCCATGTTCGCAATCAAATGTCTTGCTTCCGTTGGCGTCTTATCTACAAATGCTCCTCCACTAGCAGCGTCCACCAAATTCCTGTCATTTGGCAAAAGACCCTCATAAAAAAATTGAATCAGTAAATGTTCACTTATCTGATGTTGAGGGCAGCTTGCACAAAGCTTTTTGAAGCGCTCCCAATATTCATGCAGTGATTCCTCTTGGAGTTGTCTAATGCCGTATATATCTTTGCGGATATTCGTCGCTCTTGATGCAGGAAAGTATTTTTCCAAGAAGGTTCTTTTTAGCTCGTTCCATGTAGTGATGGATCCAGAAGGTAAATAGAAGAGCCAATCTTTAGCCGCGTCCTTCAAAGAGAACGGAAAAGCACGTAATTTGATTTGTTCCTCGGTTATTCCAGTCGGCTTCATTGTAGTGCACACTACATGGAATTCCATCAAATGCTTATGCGGATCCTCACCTGCAAGGCCATGAAAAGAAGGTAAAAGATGTATTAGGCCAGATTTTAATTCAAAATTTATATTAGTAGCAAGTGTAGGAAAGGTTATGCAGAGAGGCTGCTGATCCAAAGTAGGATTCGCTAGCTGTCGTAGGCTTTGGTTCTCTGCCATGATGGTCTTTTCCTCTTCTTCTTTCACTTGTCTTCGATTTTCTCTTCTTAGGTGGTATAAAGTCCTTTCTATCTCGGGATCGTATTGATGTTCGTCATCCTCAAATGAAAACTCGCCTGCGTGCATGAACAAACAGGTAAAAAGCACGGGAGGAAGAATATCAATAAAAGTTAACACAAAATAATAAAATTGCCTCCCCGGCAACAGCGCCAAAATTTGGTAGCGTTTATCGCGTACGCCCAAATTAACCCTCTCAAGTTAATAACAGTAATGAATGTAGTAGCGTGAGTAGGGATCGATCCCACGAGGAAGGTTATATCTTTGTGTTAACTTATGCAAACGAAAATAAAAAGGAGTTTTGAAGTCAAAGTAATAATACTACGATGCAAAATTAAACTAATATGCAAAATTATCTAGATGAATTAACTTATGAGAAAAGTACGATTCTCGATTTTCAGTTAACTTTACAATTGACGTTTACTATCTCGATCATCGATCTTCACAAATGGTTCAATTTCCATATGAATATTCATCGCGGACGTTTAAACCAATAATCAAAGTCCTATCTCACCTTAAGTTTAGTTAAGTAGCCCAAGCGTTCTAGTTTAACCCTTATCACACAATCAATCAAAATACAAGTGATTAAGATTTAAATCGATGATAGCATATGAACTAGTGAGATCGATGAAGCTAAACAACATAATCCAAGCGTCTATGTTTAATCTAGTCAATTGTTTACCCTAAGAATTTAACAAACTCACAACGGAATTTAATTAATCTTAGTTGCTTCGTAAATTAGAGGGATCAAACGATTCCATATTTGATATCTAATTTAGCTTTAAATTGTATGAACAATAGCTAGGTGATCAGTCCAACAATCATGCATAACAATCATGACAATCAAATCAGAAAAACAATTGATACTCAATGCAAATCAACAATCAAAACTTATCTCACAAGAATCTTAAACATCCAATGTATCGTTTTCCTTAACCGAGAATCACAAAAGTATTTAGCTACTCATAACTAGATTAACAACAATCAAAATTAATCTAAGAAACATCAAACTAATAAGAGAAGAAAGAGTTACTAAAAGGAATCACGATTCCGGCTTGTCGATTCCGGTTCCGTTCTTCGTTGTTCTTGAAGAAAATTTGAAAGAAAATTAATCTAAAATCTCAAATTATTCTAAGAGTATGAAAAACTATCAAAAACTCAATAATAATCTCGAGTTATGGGGGTTGGTGGCTGATAAAATAGGTTACAACCTTTTAAAATGGTAAAAGACCTAATTTCCTTATTTCCGGACTCCTCGGCGATCGATCGCCTTGAATGTGGCGATCGATCGCTGCATTATTTTTTTCGGAAAACCCTTGAGGCGATCGATCGCTATAAAGTGGCGATCGATCGCGGAGCTCCAGTAGAATTTGGAGATCGATCGCCCCTTCTTCGCGATCGATCGCTGGCTCTTCAAATTTGATGCAAATGTTTCTGTCCATAGGCGATCGATCTCCTCTTCGTGGCAATCGATCTCCTCCTTCAAAATTACATTTTTGCCCTTTTCTTGATCAACTTTGAGTCCTTGTCATGTCCATGTCTCTTCTTGGTCTTTACACATCATTTTTAGCTCGTTTTCTTCGATTGTACCTATAATTACCCAAATATACGATTAGGTAGCATACGTATCAATTTACCCATCAAAACCTACCAAATCGTAGACAATTAAGCACTAAAGATGTGTCTATTTCTAGTCACATCACAACTGGTTCAGAATAGTGCATCAAAGCCACTATTACCAAATCGAAACCCGTATACGCCATGTATACTCATCCTAATGATGTTCTGTACTAATGCCATAGTACTCCACAATCTCGAGCATTTCCACGGAGACGTCTCCTCGAACGTCTCACCGAAAGGTAAGAAATCCATTACTCGGTCTAACACCATTAATTATCACCCTGGCTGAGTTACAATCAACCTACGACCGATACCAGCTGTCTCCATGACAGTACAATACAAATCTCTCCAAGAGATAAAATCAATATAGTAGTGTTGCCCCACTAGCTATATCCCACAATTCCAATTGTGCCTCCCGTTGCATTTCATATGCAAGATGCTCAACCAGAGCTAAGAACGACTTGTCGACACTCATGTTGGTATTCCCAACAAAATTGAGTTGTCCAAATACAAGTCCCTCAAACATTTGACCTATAAACGTCCCGTGAGGTATTTCTGTAAGGACCCCCGGTGACCTTAACCCGTTATTAGTCTATTAATCCATACCATTAGTACATATAATCATACTATCATGGGGAAAAGCCATGTCCAAGTACAACACCATAAGCCATCCAGAAAATTTCTTGCATTTGGTCCACATAATATTTAAATTCCCCAACCAAGATTACATATATTACATGCACCTTCATAATACACTAACATGCTCTCAGTTCATTTAGCAATTCTCTAGTTAATTGCATGCAAACCATGAATGAACGGAGAAAAGCCGTAGCCCATTTATACATGCCATATACACGTAAAATGTACTCAAATAAGAGCACCCAATGAATAAGCGTGTATCCAATGTATAAAAACACTCTACCGAATACCGTTACTGGCACTTCAATACTGGAAGCACCTCCCAAGCACAACTCGGTCTCAACTCTGGATCCATGCACTTGTTCAATCAGTTCAGGTATGTCGATCCGGGAAGCACCTCTAATCAACTGCCCGAGCTCAACTCCAAAGCGGCTGCTACACCTGTAACACCTGCCCCAACAGAGACAGCCCCCACACGGGGTGAGCATACCAATACCACCAATCCACTAATTATAACATTGCAATTCATAATTTACAGAATGTAAATGCCATAATTTAAATGATACTCCCTGGATGGTAACACCTCATCCGGGATCCCCTGTATTGTCCCTGTTCTCAAAATAACCAAACTCATCAAATACCCAAAGCCAGTTAATCGCCACATAGATTAACTGATACCGTTTTATTACGCCAGTTCCATAATCAATATGATAAAATCATTATATAAAAGACCGTAGATTTCACATATATCTAACCAATGATTCCATGTTCCTATTTCATTGCTCGCTCCACAATAGCGGCATTCTAAACCCCGCGTACGCTCAACAATAACGGCGTCATAACCGATGGTCGCTCAACGGCGACAGCATCCCAAATCATTGCTCGCTCAAAAACGGCACCGCGGGGTTCCCAATGTATAACCATTTGACGCAAATACCAATTACCATGCATATCGTTATCCATTTATAGCAAGTATCATGTACCATGCATTTCCATACCTATTTGATGCAATTACCACATACCATGTATTTCAATGTCCATTTAATGCAATTATCACATACCATACATTTTTACAGTTGCAACATTATAATAGGCTATGCTCGTACGTCAATACGTACCTTGTAATTGGGGAGCCCGAGTCCAACCTCGCCTGAGTCCCATGACCTGATGAATTATGTGCTAACACATAAATAGTTCACTATTAAACACAAGCATGTAACCACGTGCCCAAGCACGTTCATAACTCCTAATCATATCGTCAATCCTTGACGAATACCAAAATAAAAGCCCCCCGGCTAAGCATGCATAATACCCAAAATATACCATTTAACAAGTTTAAAAGATGGCCAAGAATTCAACCGGGAATTCTGTTTTATCAGACTTTGGCCTCAACCAATCTATTATAAAAGTATAACATTCCCATTGGAATGTAGACATTGCCCCGGAAACGGCCCATTTAAACCTCGATTCCAACATCCCGACATTTTCCAAAAATTTTCAAAAAAACTAAAATCCACGGGCGGCGATCGATCGCCTCATTTAGCGCGATCGATCGCCCCTGTCCAGTGGGCAAAATCGCCTACACGCGAACGATCGCCACCCTTCGCGATCGATCGCCAACATGCTCGCGATCGATCGCCTAAACCACGCGATCGATCGCCTGCACTGTTCATCTTCTTCAATTTTTAGCAGCTGCTCGTCGCGATCGATCGCCACTCCTCGGCGATCGATCGCCACCTGTAATTTTCCGAAAAATTCGAGCTTCCATGGTGTTTTTCACACCCAAACTCAAACCAACACCCCATACACCACCAACACCTCAAATACAACATTTAAAGCCAATAAAAACTCTAAAAACTCAACTTTGATTTTAACCCAAAAATCCCCAAATTCATAACCCACCAAAAACTTAACCAAAACCAACAAAATTACAATCAAATCAAAGCTACAAGAGAGGAGAAAGAGATTACCAGCTTTTCTTCAAGAAATCCGGCCCCTAAATCGTGTTCCCAACGATTTCCATTGAAAGGGAAAGAGGGGAAGGGCTTTGGGGGGGTAAAGGGGGAGAGCGATGAGAGAGAGATGATTCCATAAGAAAATGACGGAATCCCGAGTCCATCTGGTATATATAGCAAAAATGCTCCAAAATACCAATACCTCCACAATTACATCATGATTCATTAAAAATCATCTGTTTTTAAAAACTCTATCTCCAACATCAAATCCCCATACCAGCTCCAACATAAAGCACCCCGGACTCCAAGTCCCACCGAAAAACCCAACTCATAGGTTTTCCACCAAAATGAGAATACAATCTCGACCTTGGATCCAACGATCCCAAATGCCCGATTTTACAACCTCGGGAGACCCAAAATCGCAATTAATACACAATTGCCACAATTAAAATCCATCAAGGATTATCACTACACAGGGGTTAACACCATTAATCCCCGGGCATCACAATTATCCCCCACTAATAAAATTTCGTCCTCGAAATTTGCACCGGTGTACTCCATGTAACACCAGGACTACACAACAAAACAAAACCTCAACCCCCATTCTGGACCTCATCAGAATCGAATTAACAACCGCGAGGACATCCACCTCGCACCAAGCTTTAAAATAAAGCCAACGCCAAAACCAACACAAAATCCAAAGGATAATAACATACCTCGATGCGAATCATCCCAGAAGTCAGTCTACCATGACTGTAAATCAACCAAACCTTCCTTGGTCCTGACATAGATATCTCACCATGATATCTCCTTCACTTGCCCACGATGCTTAACACGCATCGTTATGATGAGGACTACAAGCATACGACAGTATACTCACAGAAAATACGGTTCCTGCTTTCCACCCCCATCTCCTCCAAAGGAGTAGTTGCACCACTCGTAACACGGATCGGGCAACCCACGGTCACCGATCCACACAAAGCACATCTCCGAAGATGTTTACACCGGTGTGTTCCAAGAAATTATATCTTGGTCCCGACACACCATCAAGACTTCACAAAGTCTCAAGTTCCACAGAGGTCATGCAAGACAATCAATCGCATTCCCGCCACACGTGTCAACCACGACAATCAATCGCATTCCCGCCATATGGTAAGATGCCATACGATGTTTACGATATGGTACGATGCCATACGATAGGGTAAGATGCCCACATGGTAAGATGCCATGCGATGTTTATGATATGGTAAGATGCCATACGATAGGGTAAGATGCCCATATGCATGAATGTGAATCAGGGTCAACAAAAAGAAGTTAACGAATAACCAGCAAGTTTACTTAACTAAGATTTCGTACATTTACTGTTATATTTTGTTATGATGTTATAAGATGATGATGCTTATATGATGATGATGTTTATAAGATGATGTTATATGATGATGATGTTTATAAGATGATGATGTTATAAGATGATGATGTTTATATGATGATGATGTTTACAAGATGATGATGTCTATAAGATGCTATGATGTTTATGATGAATATTAAACTATGTTACTAGAAATGGTAGAATGTTCGGTGGTTGTTATGGGCAAGCGAGGAAGGTAATTGCCGCTGACATAACTAGCGAGGAGATACATCCGCTATCAAGGCGTAGCGAGGGGTATCACAATTCCGCTTTATGTCGAGCAAGGGGGCCAATTGTGCTGCTGCCATAATAGAACCAGGACAGTCCCATTTCTAATTAACATTGTTGATTATGAGCATATATGTGAAGTATGATTTTAATCATTTATGTCAAGAACTAATGATTATATGCATGACTATGAAACAGGGACAACCAAAAGGGTTAATGCGATTAACCAGGAAGTATACGTTACCAATTACTTTCATGCATTTATTTATATGCCATTACCCTATGATGTTAAGTGATGATGTACATGCTCATGATGGTTGTTCCTGTAGGTACACTTTTGGACCGAATGGCCAAGGGTCGGGTTGAGGCAGTGAGCTAAAAGGAGCATGAAAGAAGATAGGATACAGGACTTTTGGATAGTCTCTACTCTAGGAGTAGTATAATATATCGATTTAACATTCATTATTGAGAATGTAATTAATTATGTTTTGAAATTTCATTTTTTGGCCTGTAATCTTATTAGCTCAAAACTACAACCGGGACCCTAAGACGTCATATATGCTTGTTTAGCCCATAATACGTTATTAATATGACGATAAGGTAGGAAGACCCTACATTAGTGGTATCAGAGCAGTGGTTAGAGAACCTGAGAATGAGTGAAGGGTAGCCTTAGCAATAAGTTGGCTAGGTGCTTACTTTTAAACATGTTTTGTGCATATGTTGCATATGAAGTATATGATGTTGTACTAACATGTTTTGTTTCTCTAACGATGTATTATATGAACTGCTTTTGGGTATTATTGTTAACCTTTGTGTTACAGCATGGCAGCAAATGTCGACAAGTTTTGTGGAAAGGCACCACATATGCACTTCTCCGTCGCCCATGCCTCTTGTAGTCTCGACACCCGCTGGAAGAAGTTTGATAACTGATCAGATTGTTTATGACGGCCTCATTTATTTTGAGGGTAACGAGCTAAGAACATACTTGATTGTTCTGGGAATGTTAGACTTCGATTGCATTGTGGACATCGATGTGCTGAACAAGTATCAGGCAGTTGTGGACTGCAGACAAGGACTGTCCGATCAGGTCTGATATGGGAGTCCAATGGACATTCTATGGGGATGGTTCCCGTTCAAGGATTCCGTGAATATCTGCTGTCAAGATGTCACAGTTATTGGAACGAGGCCATACAGGATATCTCATCTATGTTGTTGACATTACTGGAAAGAGGAAAGAATTAAAGGTCGAGGATGTGCCCGTAGTGGCGGAGCTTCCTGATGTCTTTCCGGAAGAGATTCCCGGATTCCCACCGATGAGAGAGGTCGAGTTTGGGATTGAGTCACTACCAGGGACGTTTGCCATTTCTCGTGCCCCGTATAGGAGGGCACCAACGGAGCTAAGGGAGTTAAATGTTCAGTTGCAAGAGCTCCTTGGGTTACATACGTCCTAGCGTATCGCCCTGGGGTGCACCAGTTTTATTTGTCAAAAAAAAGAAGGATGGTTCGATGCGTCTGTGCATCGATTACAGACAACTGAACAAAGCCACAGTAAAGAATAAGTATCCACTTCTGAGGATCGATGATTTAGTTGACCAGTTGCAGGGTACGAGGCTTTACAATAAGATCGATCTGAGATCGGGGTATCATCAGATTCGAGTTTGAGAGAATGATGTACAGAAGACAGCTTTCAGGACTAGGTATGAGCACTATGAATTCCTAGTCATGCCTTTTGGGGTGACGAATGCCCCAGCTGTTTTTGTGAGCCTGATGAATAGGGTGTTCCAACCGTATTTGGATCAGTTCGTCATTGTTTTCATTGATTTGGAGGCATTACTTGTATGGTATGACGTTTACTATCTTTCGGACCATAAGAGCCTGGAGTTTCTATTCACACAGGCTGAGTTGAATATGCGCCAAAGAAGACGAATGGATTTACTCAAGGATTATGACTGTGAGATTGAGTACCATCCTGATAAAGCAAATTTGATAGCAGACGCCTTAAGTCGGAAGGTGAAAGAGTACTGCTAAGGATGTCATGAGTTTATCAGCTATGATGACTTCTTATTGCCATCTGGGCTATGAATTCGATGTGAACACGTCGCCGGTGCGAGTGTCGACCTTATTGGCTGAGCCAGACATATTTGAGGCTATCAGGAAAGCCCAGAAGTCGGATGCTGAGGTTCAGAGATGGTCGTCAATAGTACTTCGAAGTCAGCCATCAAAGTTCAGAGTGGCTGAGGATGATTCCTTAAGACTCGGCAACCGCTGGGTAGTTCCAAATACGCCGGAGTTGCGTAAAGAAATTTTGGAGCGAGCTCGCAGTAGCCGGTTCAGTATCCACCCAGGAGGAAGAAAAAAAAATGTATAACCTAAGTGGTCAGATCTGGTGGAGACGCATGAAGCGTGATGTTATGACCTTTGTCAAGATGTTTGATCTGCCAGCAGGTAAAGGCAGAAAGGCAGAGGCCTGGTGGCGAGCTGAAGAGCTTGGAGGTACCTAAGTGAGAGTGGGAGCACATATCTATGGATTACGCGACCCACTAGCCAAGGACGGCCTCGGGATTCGATGCGATTTGGGTGATCGTAGATAGGCTGACGAAGTGGCTCACTTCATCCCTTATCGTGTGTCTTTCACATACCTAAAGATGGTCCAATTATATGTGCGGGATGTGGTGAGGTTGCATGGGGTTCCAGTCTCGATTGTGTCTGACAGAGACCCAAGGTTTACTCCACATTTCTGGGAGGGTCTTCAGACAGCTTTGAGCACAGAGGTGAGACTGAGTACAGCTTATCACCCTCAGTCAGACGGCCAGACAGAGCTTACCCTTCAGACGCTCGAGGACATGTTGAGGGCATGTGTTTTGGAGTTTGATACTCCATGGCAAGATTCAGTGCCACTGGTGGAGTTCTCCTATATTAACAGCTATCAGATGAGCATTCAAATGGCTCCTTTTGAAGCTCTTTACGGGCAACGATGTAGGTCACCACTGTATTGGGAGGACTTGACTAGTAAAGCGGTCGGAGGACGGGATATGATCAGGGATATGGAAGAAAAGATTAAGTTGATACACCAAAAGATGAAAGCGGCCCAGGATAGGCAAGCAGTCTATGCCAATAAGCGGCGACGAACGCCAGAATCCCAGTCAGGAGACAAGGTCTTCTCGAAGATCACACCCTTTAGGGGTGTGGTTCGATTTGGTATGCAGAAGAAGTTATCTCCGAGGTATGTTGGGCCGTATGAGGTATTGCAGTGTATCGGTACTTTGGCTTACCGTTTGGCTCTACCGCCGTCATTGTCTGGTATACATGATGTCTTCCATGTCTCTATGTTGAGGAAGTATGAGCCAGATCCGTCTCATGTTTTACAGCCTTCGGAGTGCGTTTAGATGTATCTTATGTTGAACGACCGGTCAGAATTCTGGATCGAGAGGATCGTAGGCTTCGAAGCAAGGTTATACCGTTGGTCAGGGTTCAGTGGGATAGTCGGGGTGTCGAAGAGGCCACGTGGGAGACAAAGCGGCATATGGTACAACACTACCCGGAACTATTCTCTGGTATGTGATTTATGTTTAGTTTCTTTTGGGGTAAGTGCATGCGATTTCGAGGACGAAATCTTATAAGTAGGGGAGTAATGTGATGTCCCCGAAATGATTAATTGTAATTAAGGCATTAATTATGTTTATATGATTAATTATATGGATAATTGATTTACGTGTTGAAATTAATTATCACGATGAAATGCTTAGTCACATGATAGGCATGACCCGGGGGTTACGTTTCAAGGTGCATGTTATGCATGATAGAAAATGGGGTGTTAACATTATTTAATTGTGTTGATTGTTAATTATGAGGAAAGTATGGATTTAATGAAGTTGGTTGCATTTTTGTAAAATGCTTTTAAAATACCATGTTGGGGTATTTTATACATCATGTTAATTTTTGGGTACAATTTAATTAACCCATATACCCCACTATACCCTCTTTCCCCTCACTTTACCCTTTTCACTCTTAAATCCCCAAATTCATCCCAACCCTATCATTTCATCACATTTTCGTCCAAGCCAAGGAGGAGGAGGAGAAATCCTTGCACACTCTCCATTTGTTGAAATCTTAGTAAGATTTTGGATCCTCAAGAGGTATGGAACCAATCCTAAAGTTTTTATGATGTTTGGTTTTGAAATGGGATGATTTTGAAGTGATTTATGTGGGTTTGTTTGAGTATGTGTTGTATGTTGTTGAGGTATGATTTTTGAAGTGTTTTATGTGGGTTTTAGTGAGTTATGATGATGTTAGTGTTGTTGGAAAGTTTGGGTTTGTATGGTATGGGATTGAGCTTGGAAGATGCTCAAAAAAATGGTGGAAATCGTGCACTAGCAGGTGGCGATCGATCGCCATAAATGAGGTGATCGATTGCCAAAGGCCAGTAGCCATTTTACGCAGCAGGCGATCGATCGCCGCAAGGCAAAAGTGAGGCGATCGATCGCCTCGTGCAGCGATCGATCGCCGCTGTTTAAAACATGGCAAATGATGATTTTTGATGAATTTTTGGTATTTGGCTATTATTTGGATTCTAATATTGATTTGTATGGTTGTGTGGAACCATCCCAGGTGCCAACAACATCAAGAAGATATAGTTCTTCAATTTCTCCAATTTTGGAATTAAGGTACGTAAGAGACGTGCGAGCATCGGACGGTAAACCATACTCCTACACTATGATAATGCTATAATTGCATAAGTATTTACGATGTTTATGATGATGATTATGATAAGTAAGTTATGATGATGATGTCTATGATGAATAAAGACGACAAGATGTTTACGATGATGTTATGATAAATGAAGATGATTTCTATGATGAATAAAGATGACAAGATGTTTATGATGATGAATATGATAAGTAAGTTTATGATGATGATGTTTATGATGAGTAAAGAGGATACGATGTCTATGAGGACGATTATGATAAGTAATGATGTAATATGATGTTTATAGAATGATACGATGTTTATGATATGGTAAGATGTCATACGATGTTTACGATATGGTAAGATGCCATACGATAGGGTAAGATGCACATATGGTAAGATGCCATACGATGTTTACGATATGGTAAGATGCCATACGATAGGGTAAGATGCCCACATGGTAAGATGCCATGCGATGTTTATGATATGGTAAGATGGCATACGATAGGGTAAGATGCCCATATGCATGAATGTGAATCAGGGTCAACAAAAAGAAGTTAACGAATAACCAGCAAGTTTATTTAACTAACATTTCATACATTTACTGTTATATTTTGTTATGATGTTATAAGATGATGATGCTTATATGATGATGATGTTTATAAGATGATGTTATATGATGATGATGTTTATAAGATGATGATGTTATAAGATGATGATGTTTATATGATGATGATGTTTACAAGATGATGATGTCTATAAGATGCTATGATGTTTATGATGAATATTAAACTATGTTACTAGAAATGGTAGAATGTTCGGTGGTTGTTATGGGCAAGCGAGGAAGGTACTTGCCGCTGACATAACTAGCGAGGAGATACATCCGCTATCAAGGCGTAGCGAGTGGTATCACAATTCCGCTTTATGTCGAGCAAGTGGGCCAATTGTGCTGCTGCCATAATAGAACCAGGACAGTCCCATTTCTAATTAACATTGTTGATTATGAGCATATATGTGAAGTATGATTTTAATCATTTATGTCAAGAACTAATGATTATATGCATGACTATGAAACAGGGACAACCAAAGAGGGTTAATGCGATTAACCAGGAAGTATACGTTACCAATTACTTTCATGCATTTATTTATATGCCATTACCCTATGATGTTAAGTGATGATGTACACAGTTCCTACTAAGGTACTACATTATAGTCTTACTCTACTCAGTAGAAGCTATACAAAAAATTTCTCTAACATGCTAATCCTGTAGCACTCCTTACAGCTCAGCATATCAACCCCAACCCTGGTTCTCGTCCATAAAAGCACCTACAAAGACAACCCCCAAGACATGAGCATAAAACAATTCATATTCAACATAATATGAAGGTAAGGCATAAATGCACAATCCTAAACACAAGCATTTCCTGTATTTCCTGCATTTATAACGCCCATTGGTTGTCCCTGTACCATAATTCATAATAAAACACATTATATGAATGTATGGCTTCATAAATAAATGTCATGACATTTCCTCTTTTTCTTGAGTCAGTCATCATCAGTTATTTTAATGCTTTCATAACCTCAAAACAAGCGGTATCACATACTCGCTTCTTCATACTAACGGTATCTCTTCCTCGCTCAGTATGGTATACCTCGCCTCCATGTGCAAGCGAGCCTCCCCCCTCCCGCTCCACATTTTCAGCGGTAAAGCGTAAGCATTAAAACCTTAACTGTGATCGCCCTGACTCGTGGAATACACCTCTTTATTCCACATCACAATATGCAACAACAATGCATAATATGCAACACAATGCATAATAACATGTATCATAATCCTAATGCATCACATTGCATTCATCATGTGTCACACAGACAAACATAAGTACATGTTACCGTCGGGATGCCCGTACGTCGCTTACGTACCTTTCCAAAATGTGATGTGTTGCAGGACTCTATCCCCTGCGCTGTGTAGCTACCTGTGAAGGCTCTACACCAGTGTATAACACAATATTAGATGCCTCATTACAATCCAATATCAAAACTTTAACAAAATATATCAATTTATATTTTTCAACATTCTGGGTCTCTCGATCGATCGGCCCCTCTTCCCGATCGATCGAGAAGACGCCTTAAATCAAAACCAAGATTCTGCCTCGCTCGATCGATCGAGCTGAAATGTCGATCGATCGAGATGCTCTGTTCGAGAAATACCAACCCAGAATTCTCGAACACCTATATTCACACCCTTCGATCTAGCATATAACATACACCACATGTTTGAACAATTATGCTAGCAATTACAATACACTACTCCGAGTGTATTCATACCAAATTTACACCCCAAACATAAGCCCACATGCATAAACGCCGATCATTTAAACAAGTACTGGATCAACTTTTCTGGAAACAGAACAACATATTTCATTACCAGATTTTTGAGTACTTCACTTCATGCTATTATATCTACCACATATAACATAAAGCATGCTCGAACAAACATGCCAAGGGCTTCACAAAACTACCATGCATATTTTCACATCAACTAAAGCTCAGGTTAATCAACACAATACGTTACTCTGATATATTCACATGAATGTTTAGTTCTCTAAATTGCACCTTAGTAACTTGATGTGATAACGGGGTCTCACACATTATCACTCCGGGATTAACATCAATAATTCTCGGGCATCACAAAAATTGTTTGGGATAGATTCAAAACTTGTAAAATTCCAAATCACTCACATAGAGACTGCTGACACATGCAAAAAAGAAAAGAAAAGAAAGAAATGATGCCAACTTCACAGAAGAAAATGATCAAATATTATGTTATATTCATATATGAACATGTCCAATAATTCCTTAAATATGGTATTTGGATAGTGATTGCAGTACAAGACACAAGTACTATTTCATCAAAATTGAAGAAAGTTTCTTTCATATAATGAATTTTTATGTCAAATCATATAGATGTATATATAATTTTCCATCTATTCGTTACAAAATTGAGGATGTGAATTCGTAATATAATAGTCTATAAATTAATCCTTTATTGTGAAAGCTAGATAAGTAAAAATAAAACTATTCTACAACAAGACATCTATTACTTCCTAGCACGAGTACGTGTACAAGTACCAATGATTGGTATGTAGAAATTAAATAAAGAATAAATAAGATCAAAATTTATTTTTTTTGGGAACATGAAAGATAATATATTAAGTAAAAATCAAACAACTTGACAATTACATCAAAGTGGAAAAATACCAACAACCATAAAAATTACAAGCAACTAAAATAGAAAACCAAAGAATCAACTGAAGATGTCCGTTTCGGCCGAGCAAACACAGGACTACCAGGTGGAAATAAAAAGTGAACCACTGCAAGATCACATGTCTTTGACCAGAATGGTGCATGAGCCACCGAAACCAAACTCGGTCCCCTCAAAATATTAATCATGAAGTATGAACAAGTAAGAAAACTGCCTTCCAAGACAAATGTAGATGCATATGGGGATAGAGGAAGAGCGTAAATTGAGAAAGAGACGGGAAACGTACAAGCCCACACATTCAAAACCCTTACGATAAGCCATACTACTGGATGACGCACGAAACCGACAGGCTCCCTAGTCAAAACCAGATAATGCTCCAGAAATAAACCATAAAAAAAGAGTTACCACCATAAAAACAAAAAAATAGCAGATAATAAACCAGTGACAACCCTATATGACAATTACACAGAACCGGAACTAACACGGAACACTAAAATTGGATAAACATAGAATAGGGAAATATAAAGCATTAGTCCACTTACACCACCACCAACCTCATGCCTACCACCAAGACACCTCCACTAACTAGTGCACCTCCCCACCACCTCCGAAATCACCCCGTCCACCAAGAGCCCCACTAGCTTCACCGCCTAGTCCACGACCTACCTCAAGGCCAAGACCGCCTCCGCCACACAAATCACCACGAAAATTGAGACCACCTCCTTCACGATCTCCTCCCCCACAACCCTGAACAAATCCACTGCCAAAACCTCCACCTCGACCAAGACCACCTCCAGAACCAGATCCACCACTAGCCCTCGACTTAGTTGCCCCCCAATACCGAACCCACCGTCAAATCCACCGCATAGGCCACCACCCTACCATGGCCAAGTCCACCACAAAGGCTTACAACCCATACCACGGCGAGGAACAACCATGGATGGCCGACGAAATAAGCTTCACCATGGAGCACATGAAGAAACCCAATGAGGCCGTGAAATCCCAGTAAAAGGAGGAGATTAAATCTCCAGCCGCATAGAAGCCGAACCATAAACGAGCGAGGACGGCAACAGGAGATACTGGTGGTGAGGGAAGAGAAGCATTATCAGAGCCAATTCACCCAGAAAGAACCAAAACAGAGGAAAAAAAAGGGGAACCAACGAAACCCCTCATTCTAGAGAGAGAAAACGATTTCTATTATTTTTAGGGGTAATACATGAAATGGTCCCTCTTGTTTGCACACATTCTTGATTTAGTCCCTCTTGTTTGCACTGACCCGATTTAGTCCTTCTAATTTTCTAATTTGTCTCCAATCAGTCATAACCGTTAAAACTAACGGAAAGGACTGAATCGGGTCACTTAAAATATCAGGGACTGAATCGGGATTTGATGCAAACATTAGGGACTGGTTCAGGTCATTTAAAAAGATTGGGTGACTTAATTCTTTAAATTATTAAAGTAATTAATATGAATATTTTATTTATAATTTTGGTAATTTTTTATAAAATTATTATATTTAAATAATGATATAATATATTAAATTCTACATAAAATCATTTTTTACTCAAACAAAACAAAAGAAAAATCAATAGCATATTGATATACAAAATATATTTTGATGAATATTTTACTTATTAAATAATATATATTTTTTATTTAATTAAATTATGTATACCAGATGTGTCATCAATTTATTAAAAAATTATTTTCTTTTTGATAAATTAAATAATTTTTTTATAAATTGATGATATTTTTTATAATTATTTAAATCACATGAAAAATGTAGAATTTAATATAGTATATCGTAATTTAAATAATTATAAAAAATGTCATTAATTTATAACAAAAATTATTTAATTTATCACAAAATTAATTACATTTATAAAAAATGAAATAATTTTTTTATAAATTGATGACACATCTGATAGACATAATTTAATGAAATAAAAAATATATCTTATTTAATAAGTAAACTAGCCATCGAAATATATTTGTATATTAATATGATATTGATTTTTTTTTTGTTTGTTTGAGTGAAAAAATGGTTTTATGAAAAAATTATATTTTATCATTATTTAAGTAAATAATTTTACAAAAAATTGTAAAAATTATAAATAAAGTATCCATATTAATTACTTTAATAATTTAAATAATTAAGTCACCAAATCTTTTTTAATGACCCGAATCAGTCCCTAATGTTTGCATCAATTCCCGATTCAGTCCCTGATGTTTTAAGTGACCCGATTCAGTCATTTCCGTTAGTTTTAACGGTGCATTTAACGGTTAGGACTGATTTGGGACAAATTAGAAAACTAGAAGGACTAAATCGGGTCAGTGCAAATAAGAGGGACTAAATCGGGAATGTGTGCAAACAAGATGGACCATATCATGTATTATCCCTTATTTTTAAATAATATCAGTTTTGGAATAAAACAAGAATGATATTTTAGATTTCATTCCAATTAGTGGTATCATAAAAGATGAAAAAGAAATTGACTGATTAATCCCAAACTGGTTTCAATATTATGATTAATTGTTTAAAATAAAGGTATAAATAAAATGCATTATTTTTAATGATCAAATCATCCTTGGTAGAAGAAAGAAAATAATTGGTTAAATGTTTACTCTCCCTTTGAAAAATACTCGTATTCAAGTCTTTTGGTGTGCAGGAAAAAAAAATATTTAGCCCATCCACCTATCAAAATATTATTATTATTATGATTCAATAATTCTAATGTCTTTATATTTATTATTTTACTACTATTATTGAATTATTATTTTATTATTATTACTACGATTATTATCAAAACATTATTGTTATCATTATTATGTTTATGAAAAAGAAGACGAGAGGTTAATGTTCAGGTTGACGATTATTAATTATGAATGCCCAGGTTTATCATTTCCCTAATTCCTACTTTTATTTAATCTAAATTAAACTTATTTTGTCGAGGGTTTAAGCTTAGTTTCCTTTTGCCTTCATTTCTTTTTCTAGCAACGTAGACTTGAACCAAATAATGACCCTTGGACAAAGGCCCCTTCACCTTCCCTCATAAGTTACATCCCATAATGGGCGGTTATTGGGCCATTTCAATAATTAATTTACGGTAATTACGGGCCGGTACCATTAGATAAATAATAATTCATCATAGTCCACCAAAAAAATAGTTCACATAGGTCCAAAGGTAGGTAAAAAGATAATAATAATCCTTATGTTTTATGAACTTTGCAAATAAGTCTCAAACCCCATTTTCGGCTTAATGACCTTCCTAATTAGAATTATAACAGGCACATCATGCTTCCGTATTACAATAAAATTTGACAAAGTGATACATACATTTTTGAACAAACTATTGTCGAGTATCCCACCATGTTTTTACGACGACTCTCACCATCACCCACACGATCGCAACCGATGGTTCAACAATGAGGCGTTCAACAATAGACATCGCATCCCTAATTCATTTCCTACCTTATATAAATATAAAAGATTTTAAGAAATCTGGGAGATAGATGGGCAACAGCCTTTCTTTTATTCTGAAAATATTTATAATATTTATTATATTAATACGTATCCTTCTAGGAGGATACGAACTTGTTTAGCCTCTCATATAATGAAGCTTGAAAATCTGGATTTCAATTCTGGCCTGGAACCGAGTTTGAAATCCGGACTTCAATTATTTCCTATAATCAGACGCCATTGCATGCATCTTTGTTCTTGTTTGATAGCTCGTGGTCCCTTCTACTTTTGACAGAAATGGTGGTCCTACTTCTTTTGATATTGGTAGTGGTCAGGGTCACAAGACTCCTGTCTCCCTGCGGTCCTTATAAATTTGATTTTTGCGGTCCGCGTGGCAACCTTGCACGTTTTCCTGGTCCCGCTTTGTCCTCTTTTCTTTCGCCACTTTTGACAGGGAATCTTTTCCCGAACAACGCTCTTTTTTATCTGGGCAGCTTGGGCAGATGTGGTCCTACCATCTTCGAAAGTGAGCCATGTTGCAGAACTTTCGCACGTTTCTTTGGTCGCCGGAATCTTCTTGTGATATCCCCGAAATGATTATGTGATTTTAATCATTTATTTATATTATGATGATTTTAGTTTTAATTCATGGGGTTGAATTAATATTCTTGAGGAGTTACATTTCAGGGTGCATGCGATATATGTTGGGATTTTGGGGTTGTGGCATGATTATTTGGGGTGTGTGTTAATCGTTTTGGTGAAGCATGTTTAAATGGGAATTGGAGTATTTTATTGAGAAAATACTATAAAATATCATGTGAAGATATTTTAATACATCGTGCTAAATACCGGGACCAAAACATAACACATCACTTAACCCACCACTCAACCACCCCCTTGACCCATACCCTGCTGCCAGCTGCCAGCTGCTCACCCATACCTCTTGCCCCATCTCCCACTCCACCTTTCCATTTCTGAAACCCCTTCAATTCTCTCCCAAAAATCGTCCAACAGCTGCTAAGGAAGTTAGGGAGGAGATCTTCCATTTTCATTGCTTGGAAAGCTTGTAAAAATCGGAGCAAAAGAGGGTGAGAGACCATGTTCTGTTTTGGGTCAAGTTGTGTTTTAAGTCATGTTTTTACTTGGTGTAAAAATGGCATGATAGCTTAGGTTTCGTTGAACCTTCGAATTAAGTTCATTTATGGTGTTATTATGAAACTTCCAGTATTTTTCCTTGAGCTTGTTACATGTTTTATGTGGAAGATTTAAGCATGTAAAGTATAGTGTTCGAAAATCTGGGTAATGTGTGTGCCCTGTTTTTCTGGAAACTATGGGATGGGAGTGAAATTGTGAAGGTGATATCATGCATGTTAGCTAGGTTTTTGGTAACCTTTGGGTTGAGTACATACATGGTAGTTTTGTGAAGCCCTTGACATTTTTATTCGAGCAAACTTCATGACTTTTATGGTAGAGTTTATTGCTTGAAAGTGGGTACTCGAAAATCTGGGCAGGAAGACAATGCCCTGTTTTTCAGAAAAGTTGATTGAGTACTGATGTTAATGGGCAATTTTAATGCATGTGAGTTTGTGTTTGGGATATATATTTTATATGAATACACTCAGGGTAGTGTATTGTAACTTCTAGCATGTTGGGTTTGGCATGTTGTATGTCTTACATGTTAGATTAAGAGGCATAAATATCGGTGTTAGAGAATTCTGAAAATCTGGGCTGAAACAGAGCGACTGATCGATCGGTGAAGAACACCGATCGATCGGCAAAAGCCGTAGCTTTTTTAATAAATTCGAACAGTTCACTGATCGATCGGTGATGAGGGCCGATTGATCGTGTGATATCCTCGAAATGTTTAATTGCAATTTGGGCACTAATTGTGTTTATATGATTAATTATGGTGGTAATTAATTATGTGTTGGATTTATTTATCTTATGGAAATGCATGGTCATATGGAAAGGGCGACCCGGGAGTGCATTTCAGGGTACATGTTGTGCATGTTGGGAAAATTGTTAATAGCATGATTTATTTGCCATGGTTAGCAATTAATTGTAAAGCATGAGTTTAATTGTGATTATGGTGCATTTTGGTGAAATGCCTTTTAAATATAATGTTGGGATGTTTAATACATCATGTTACTTGTGGGGATACAATTAAACTTGTTTTAATACCTTTACCCCCCACCTTTACCAAAACACTTTTCATTTTCCCCCAAAATCACTTCCCACAAACCCTACCCCCCTCATTTTCGTTCTTGAGCTTAGGGGTGAAGAAAATCTTTCCAAAAATCTTGATTTGTGGAGTTTATTGGGAGATTTGAAGTCCCCAAGAGGTATGGATAACTCATTGTTGATTTTGTAAAGTTTTATTTAAGTTTGGTATAGTTTTGAAGGGTTTTAAAATGGGTTTGTGTTGGGTTGTTGTGGTTTTGGTTGAATGTTGGATTTTTGAGGTGCTTAAAGTGTTTATGGAAGGTTATTATGTATTTGATGTTGTTGGTTTGTTGGTAGGGGAGTTGGAATGGGTTGGAATGAAGTTTTGGAGCATTAATGGCGATTTTTCGCGATACAGGCTCGGCGATCGATCGCCCGTTTTTGGCGATCGATCGCGAAGAGGCAGTACGCTCCAGAAGCATTTGGCGATCGATCGCCACGTTTGGGCGATCGATCGACGAGGGTGGCGATCGATCGCGCCAAATGTGGCGATCGATCACCGAAGGAACAAAAATTCATGTTCGGGCAGTGTGATCTCGCGATCGATCGACCCTTTGCATCGATCGATCGCGAGTCACAAAATATGGTGTTTTTGGATTTTATTGTAGGATTTTTGGTATCGGACTATTATTGGGTTCTAATATTGATTTGTGTGAATGTGTAGAACCATCCCAGGTGGCGACACATCCAAGGAATTGAAGTCCTACCACATCCTACTTTTGGAAAGGTACGTAGAAGACGTACGGGCACCCAACGGTACATGTATCTAATATACTCATTGTTTATGCATTGTGGATGCGAGTATATATGTGATTATGCATTGTGGATGCAAATACATGTTGAATTATGCATGATGATTGTATATGCATATGATGATTATTGGTGTACATCCCATGAGTCGTGGTCATCCCTTGATGATTTTAATGCTTGCCGCTATTTGGTTTATTTCCGCTAAATGTGAAGCGAGGGGTGGGAGCGCCGCATGTCACATTTGAGCGTGGTTGTCATATAGGGCGAGGAAAGAATATTTGCCGCTCAATGTGAAGCGAGGGGTGGGAGCGCCGCATGTCCATTGAAGCGAGGTTATTCTATGCCGCCTATATGTAAATAAGCGAGGGGCATTAGAATACATTGTGATGGACAGACTAGGGATTGGTGACTGGTATTTGGTTTTGATGAGATGGTATTGTGTCATGACATGTCTAGACCATTAAATAATCTATTGATTATACTCATGAGTTATGGTACAGGGACAACCAAACTGGAAGCGTTTTGAAATGCATGGGAAAACAGGAAGTGTTTTATTGTGATTTATGCATTTACGCTTTATATTCATATTGTGTTGAATATGAATGATATTATTGCTCATGTTTGGGGGTTGTCCTTGTAGGTACACTTTTGGCATGATAAGAAGGGCTAAGCGGGTTGAGATGGTGAGCTTGTGAAGAATTCTTTTGAGAAAGGAAGGACATGATTAATTTTGTATAGTATCTACTCTAGGAGTAGTGTAAAGCTATAATTGATAACATTCATTTGATTTGGGAATGTAACTAATCCATTGATAGTCCTTATTGGCATGTAATTCTTAAGGCTCATAGACTCAACACGATTATTTTACTCTGATAATTTATATTAGCTCTAATTATGCCTTTAATCCGCACTTAAGGAACTAGGGTCCTTACATTAGTGGTATCAGAGCAGTGGCTAGAGAACCCGGGAACGAGTGAAGGGTAGCCTTAGCATGATTGGCTAGGTGCTTACATTTGAAGCATGTTTATGCATGTGGTGCATATTGATGTATATCCTGTTATACTAACATGCTTATTATCATTCCTGTTATCTAACGGCATAACATGTATATTTGTTTTGGAATTGTTGTTAACCTTTGTGTTACAGCATGGCTGCTATGAATGCGGGGAACCTTAACGAAGAGGTTGGCGATGTTGGGAGCGTGAACGCTAGCATTGGACAGGCAAACCCTCTACCTCCACCAGCAGTAGGCATGGAGCCAGTGGCTCAGTTATTGCTACCCGGTGAGATTAGCTTGACTCAGTTTCTGTCTTACCACCCGCCCCGGTTTGAGGGAACAGAATCAGGAGAGGAAGCTGAGGAGTGGCTGGAAAGACTTGAGCAGATGTTTGTATCGGCTCCTTGTGCTGTTACAGCTTGGCTGAGGCTGGCGGAGTTCCAGTTGGCAAAGAAACCTTTGATGTGGTGGAGGAGCACGGTAATGGAACTGAGAGCACTGGGTGCTGTGATTGATTGGACACTCTTCAGAACCCGGTTTCTGAACCGGTACTTCTCCGCAGCGGCGAGAAAGACGAAGGAGGATGAGTTTGCAAGTTTGAAACAGGGGAACATGACAGTGTCAGACTATGCCATGCGGTACTCTTCGTTGCTGAGGTATGTTCCCCACATTGCCACCAATGGGCACGCAAAGATGAGGAATTTTATGAAGGGGTTGCGACCGGAGCTCTTTGACCGGGTTATCACCAATAACCCAACTTCTTTTGATGATGCTCTCACAAGAGCGGATCTTGCCGAGATTGGAGTGGGAGCTTATCCTAGTGCTGTGCCACCACAAGTACCACAACAGAGGCAAGCTAATGACAGCTTGAGGCCCCGAGGAGAGCCATTTAAACCTCGTGGTGCCTCTTCATCTTCACGGTTCGGTGGGAAGAAATTCTTTGGTCAAAAGCAGGAGAGCAAGAAGAGCAATTGGTCCGCCAACCGAGGGTCTACGCAGGGAAATAGATCGGGGGAGCCAAGGTGCGACAATTGTGGAGGGCCACATTCTTCGAATAAGTGCCCTGCCTGTTATAGCTGTGGCAAGATGGGCCACATCTCTCGGTATTACCCCACCCGGGGAGGACGGTCAGAGTTTCAGGGCAACAGGCCGAGATTTGATGACATGACAATACACCAGAGGCAGCAGTTTGTGCCTCGACCATCGGGAGGTCAGACAGTGGGACCGTCCCAGGGACAGGTGTATGCGCTGACCAGAGAGCAGGCTCAGGCAGCCCCAGAGGAGGTGATCGCCGGTACGTGTCATTTATTTACGTACCCTGCTTTTATTTTGATAGATACAGGTGCCTCCCACTCTTTTGTATCTGTTGGCTTTGTGGAGAGACACCATATGCGCACGTCTTCTCTACCCACGCCTCTCTTTGTCTCGACACCCACTGGAAGAAATGTCGTTGCTGATCAGTTCATGGTAGATTGCCTCATTTATTTTGAGGGCAACGAGTTGAAGGCAGACTTGATTGTGTTGGACATGTCAGACTTCGACTGCATTGTGGGTATTGATATTCTGTACAGATATCAGGCAGTGGTAGATTGCCGGCAGAAAACAGTGAAGTTCAGACCTGATTTGGGTAGTCAGTGGACTTTTTATGGCAACGGTTCTCGTGCGAAGATTCCGTTGATTTCAGCAATCAAGATGACTCAACTGTTGGAACGTGGTCATACGGGCTATCTCATCTATGCCGTGGACACGTCTAGGAAGAATAAGGAATTGAGAGTTGAGGATGTACTAGTCGTGGAAGAATTTGCTGATGTATTCCCAGAAGAGATCCCAGGATTCCCACCGGCTAGAGAAGTTGAGTTTGGGATCGAGTTGTTACCGGGGACATCCGCTATCTCTCGTGCACCTTACAGGATGGCATCGGCGGAGTTGAGAGAGTTAAAAGAACAGTTACAGGACCTCCTTGACAAGGGATATATACGCCCGAGCGTATTGCCATGGGGCGCACCGGTTCTCTTTGTAAAGAAGAAGGATGGTTCGATGCGGCTGTGCATCGATTATCGGCAACTGAATAAAGCCACAGTAAAGAACAAGTATCCTCTCCCAAGGATTGATGATTTATTTGATCAGTTGCAAGGTACCAGACTTTATAGCAAGATCGATTTGAGATCCGGGTATCACCAGATTCGAGTCAGGGAGGAAGATGTGCAGAAGACAGCATTCCAGACTCGATATGGACATTATGAGTTCCTAGTGATGCCGTTCGGCGTGACGAATGCTCCAGCGGTCTTTATGAGTCTGATGAACAGAGTGTTTCAGCCGTATCTTGATCAGTTCGTCATTGTATTTATTGACGACATTCTCATCTATTCCCGGAGCGAGGAAGAGCACGCGAAACACTTGAGGACAGTGCTCCAGATTCTCCGAGATCACCAGTTATATGCCAAGCTCAGTAAGTGTGAGTTTTGGTTGAGCAGGGTAGTATTTCTGGGACATGTCATATCGAGCAGCGGAATATCAGTGGATCCCAGGAAGATCAAAGCTGTGATGGAGTGGGCTGCCCCCACTTCTGTGCCTGAGATACGGAGCTTCCTTGGTTTGGCCGGTTATTATCAACGCTTTGTCGAGGGGTTTTCGAAGATCGCCAAGCCGTTAACACAGTTGACCCAGAAGGGAGTACCATTCTTTTGGTCAGAAGCTTGTGAGGAGAGATTCCAGGAGTTGAAGCACCATTTGACCACGGCGCCAGTGTTAGTGATCCCGACGGAAAACTCCAGATTTGTTTTGTATACCGATGCATCACTTCAGGGCCTTGGGTGTGTACTGATGCAAGATAAGCATGTGGTAGCTTATGCATCGAGGCAGTTGAAGCCGCATGAGACTAGATACCCAGTCCATGACTTGGAACTAGCGGCTATCATCTTCGCCCTGAAGATTTGGAGACATTACTTGTATGGTACATCATTTACCATATACACGGATCACAAGAGCCTCAAGTTTTTATTCACTCAGGCGGAGCTGAACATGAGACAGAGAAGGTGGATGGACTTACTCAAGGACTATGATTGTGAGATTGAGTACCATCCCGGAAAAGCTAATTTGACAGCAGACGCTTTGAGCCGGAAAGTGAGGAGTTCTGCTGAGGACGTCATCCATTTGTCGGCTATGATGACCTCCTATTGCCATCTGGGCTATGATTTTGACATAGATGCATCACCTGTGTATGTATCGACCTTGTTAGCTGAGCCGGATATCTATGAGAACATCAGGAGAGCTCAGAGGTCAGATGATGAGGTTCAGAGGTGGTTATCTTTGCTACATCTTGGTCAGCCAACGAAATTCAGAGTGGCCGATGACGGATCTTTGAGGTTGGGTAACCGTTGGGTGGTTCCGAGTACGCCGGAGTTACGTAGAGGGATCTTGGAGCGAGCTCATAGTAGCAGACTTAGCATCCACCCAGGCGGAAAGAAGATGTATAAAGATCTGCGTGGTCAGTTTTGGTGGAAAAGGATGAAGAGTGATGTCGTCACTTTTGTTAAGAGGTGTTTGATCTGCCAGCAGGTTAAGCCAGAGAGACAGAGACCTGGCGGCGAGTTGAGAAGCTTAGAGATACCGAATTGGAAGTGGGAGCACATTTCCATGGACTTCGTGACTCACCTGCCGAGGAGTACTTCAGGCTTTGATGCTATTTGGGTGATTGTGGATCGATTGACTAAGGTAGCTCATTTTATCCCCTATAGCATGACTTTCACCTTTTTGAGGATGGCTCAACTGTATATTCGAGATGTGGTGAGATTGCATGGGATCCCCATTTTCATAGTGTCGGATCGAGATCCACGATTCACATCTCATTTTTGGGAGGGTCTTCAGTCAGCCTTGGGAACTGAAGTTAGATTGAGCACTGCTTATCATCCTCAGACGGATGGCCAGACCGAGCGTACTATCCAGACGCTCGAGGATATGTTGAGAGCTTGTGTTTTGGAGTTCGATGTTTCTTGGCAAGATTCAGTACCCTTGGTAGAGTTCTCTTATAATAACAGCTACCAGGCGAGTATTCAGATGGCTCCTTTCGAAGCTCTTTATGGCAGACGGTGTAGATCACCCTTGTGTTGGGATGATTTGGACCGCAAATCGGTCGGAGGACCGGAGTTGATTCGGGAAATGGAAGAGAAGATAAAGATGATAAGGCAGAAAATGAAAGCAGCCCAGGACCGACAGGCAGCTTATGCGAATAAACGGCGGAGACCGTTGGAATTTCAGTTGGGAGATAAGGTCTTTTTGAAGATCTCGCCTTTCAGAGGCGTTGTGCGATTTGGGATGCGCGGGAAACTGTCTCCGAGGTATGTTGGACCATACGAGATTTTGCAGCGCATTGGCACCTTAGCTTACAGACTAGCTCTGCCACCTTCTTTATCTGGTATACATGATGTGTTTCATGTGTCGATGCTGCGGAAGTATGAGCCGGATCCATCTCATGTGTTGCAGAAGAGGGGAGAGACGCACGCAACATTCATCACGTAAGAAGAAAAAGAACAAGAACAAACTTCACGTGAGGTAGTGAAAAGAGGAGGAGATCAATCGAGGCGGTGCGCGTACAACGAAGGGTAGAGATTTTGACAACGGAGAAGAAGACGGCGACTACCGGGGACGGAGGGCCATCATCCAATTCGTTTGATTATCTATTCCCTTATGTTTATGATGATTAAAGACATGTCTATGTGTTTATTTAATGTATTCATGAACTAATTTATTATTCTAGAGTTAGACGGATCTTGACTTGAAGTTTATTTGGATTTCCGTATGGTTTATTTATGTTTTCCTGTTCCTAATGCTTTTAATCTACTGGCCATGGATTGAATGATTCCATATTCGTGATCTATCACTCGGGAGAGGGGGTTGTGAATAGGAAAGAAGGAATTCGTATCGTGGTAGTTATATTGTTCGGAAGGCCTATAACTCCATAGAAGTCGTCAAAGGAATTACTGCGCTTTTACAATTGTTTGATAATTAATCTTAGATAGGGATATCAAGATTAATGTTAGATAATTACTTCTGCTTAACACCCGGGAGGGGGAGTAGAAACAAATAAGAATTCTCGGCTAGTAAACTAGGAAAACACGACATAGTGGATAGTTGAGTGAAGTCGAACCTCTAGAATCCGTTCTCATTGATTTTCTCCACTTAAATTACCATCTTGTTAATCTTTTATTCTATTTTCGTAGATTAGTTTAATAAATATTGCTCTCGATTATCTAAATAAAGTCGAGACTAATCTAATTACAGTACTTGGTGTAACTTAATTTTCAATCCCTGTGGGTTCGACATCCGTACTTTCAAATTCCTATACTAAAACTTGACACCGTACACTTGCGGTACGTTTCACACGCATCAAGTTTTTGGCGCCGTTGCCGGGGATTGATATAATTTTGTTTACTGATACTGTTACCAAGTAGTCTTGATTTTAATTTAGAATTTTATTTTTTGTTTTAATTTTATTCTTTTTTGATGTTTTTCTTGTGAGGTACTTGGAGATGTTTCATCAGCAAGTTTCCACAAGCTTTGCCCAACAACCGTATGAACCATTCTATGCAGCTTGGGACAGATTCAACCACGACTTTTCAAACTACGCTCCTCTTCAATCTTTCTATATTGGATTGGATGCAGACACACGAGAATGGGTATTTAATGGAGCTTTGGCAGTTGGTCGTCCCATATATGGTATAGATGATGACAGGGTGCACCTGTATAACCATATGGCGAATTTCGACTATCAGTGGCAATATGATCCTTCAATGCTGGGTTGGAGTCACCAATATCCACCAGGGCATCATTACCCTCATTTTACACACCAACCATTCGATCATCAAGCAGATGATGAATATAGTTCTGATAAAGTCTCTAAGTTGGAGGATATTTTGCGCAAATTCTGGCCATCAGTTGAACCAAAGATCGAAAATGCCACCAGAAGTAGCCTTGAGCAGCTGATAGAGGCATTTGTAGCGAGATGCAAAGAGGTTGAGATGAGATATAATCAAGGGGTGACAAACCAGGTGTGGTCACATGATGATGATCATTCAACGAACCAAGTTTGGGAGAGTGATCCTACTCATGCGGAAGATTCAAGGGAATATGAGCATTTCCAAGTGGTTGAGCCTACTGTGGAAGAGTTATCTGATGAATTCCCGTGTCAAGATGAGCCTAGATATGCTCCACAAAAGAATGAAGGTAAACCGTCACTTGAAGATTTGGTGAATACTTTTGTTCAAAGTTCGACATTGAGGCTTGACAAGAATGAGTCGAGGCTTGATACGATTAAGGGTCACATGAACAACATGGGTGCTACAATGAAGTCTCTTGAGGTGCAAATTGGGCAGCTTACTAATGCCATGAACAACCAACAAAGAAGATCATTTCCTAGCAACACCGAAGTGAACCCAACCAACCAAGTTTGGGAGAGTGATCCTACTCATGCGGAAGATTCAAGGGAATATGAGCATTTTCAAGTGGTTGAGCCTACTGTGGAAGAGTTATCTGATGAATTCCCGTGTCAAGATGAGCCTAGCGTGACGTTGGAAGATGAGCATATTTTTGGAAATAGTGAGGAGCACTCATCGATGGTGATGTCCTATATGCCATATGTGGATCCGTTCTTCCCATTGATGCCAACTTCACCATATTACGTCCTCCACGAGATGAAGCCAAGCTTAGAATCTTTCTCCCATGCTTATCAATTTTCGAAAGACGTTGTTGGAGCGACGAGCGTTAATTGTCAGTATCTTGCCAAGCTTGACAAGACCCACATGTAGTGTCATATGATACTTACTATGGGCGGAAGCCGCTATTTGATGGTTGCTTCGCATAGTCTGGCTGACGACTTTAAACAAAGCGCTTTTCGGGAGGCAACCCGAATCCTGTATCCTTATTTTATTTTTATTTAAAAAAAAAAAAATGAGGTTGGCGTATTTACGCCTTTCAAGGCGTAATTACGCCTGAAAAATATTTTGCAAGTTTGAGATGCCGTAGGACAGGCGTAACTACGCCTCTTTGTGGCGTAATTACGCCTGTCAAATTTTCACCAAATTTTGAGATGCCGTAGCGTAGGCGTAACTACGCCTGTTTTCGGCGTAGTTACGCCTACCATTTTTTTAAAAAATTTTCAAAGCCGTACGCCTCGCGTATTTTAACTCTGCATCTGCGCATCATTATTCAAACTTTCTCCTCTCTTTAAACCATAACCCACGCCTCTTACCCTCAATTTTTCAATTTCGATTTTTTTCTCTTCAATCTCTCTTAATTATGCTATCCCACCTCTAAAATCCATATTTTTATCGATTAATTGCAGGTTTTTGGAGTCTATTGGTGCAAGGAAGCAAGTTTAGGGGGGTTGCATCAAAGTGGTCTAGCTTAGCCAACCAAATCGAAAATTCTTCATCTAAGGGTTGGGTCTATACTGATGCGGAGGTCCCTATCATCATCTTCTCACCATACCCATGAGCATGAGATGGGCGACGATTACTGACGATCGTCGTCGCAGGTTGGTGTGTTGTCCCTTATTTTATACGTTGTATGGTACATTGAGGACAATGCACGATTTTAAGTTTGGGGGGGTGTTTAAACATTGAAGATGTTTTGTTTCCTGGATTCCTATGTGTGTTGTGTTTTGTGTTTTTTTTTAGTCTTTTTCTTTTTTTCTTTTTGTGTCATAAGTCGTGAATTGAAGTAATTGTGAAGGCCGATGATGAAGAATTGAGCTTATATGTAAAAATTTTAAAAAATTTTGTTCACTTTGCTCTTGAGTTTCTCACATTCATGCACTAGAGACCATGACCATTTGACTATTTAAAGTTGACTTGAACGAACACAAATATGATATAGGCGATTCTTGACAATATTTTGGGCCTTTATTCATTGATAGAAATTTGCCATAGTAGCCCCTTTGAGCTTAAATGTAAAAGAATGAGGATTGAATTGTTGCAATATATTTTATATTCTCATTCAAATTTATTTCTTATATCAACTTGCTTTTGAGATACCATTTGAGCACATTGGTCAAATCATATAAGTTATTTGTGAATTGAGAGTAGTCTAGAACTTGCTTTAGTACCCTTTGAGGCGAAATACGGATGCTATGTGGCTTAGGAATGATTTAGGCAATTTTTGATTCGTTTGAGCCTTTGAATCCACCGAAATACATCATTTTTTATCCCTAGCTACCCTTTTGAGCTTATTGAAAATCGAATGGCATGTGCTTAGGCACATAATAACCTCCATTCGGCATCATTTCAAAATCCCACATCGACCACCTTGTTGAAAGCTTATACACTATTTCCTATCCTCAAGTGAGTAAGACCCGTATTGCACTTTAAAATTTCAAATATCCCCCATGTTCCTCATTGAAAAAATAGAAGGGGGATAATAATGAAAAAAGGGCGTGGATGCATAGAAAAAAAAAATTTTGTTGAAGAGGTGAAGAAAATAGTGATGAAAAGAATGAGAAAATAATGAGGCGAATGATGAGGCGGATGAATAAGAGGGTGAATTGAAAAGGAAAAAAAATGATGAATCATCAATAGAAGGAATCGAAATTGAGATGAGAGTGCACAACAATGTCATATTTAACTTACTCTCTTGTTTTGAAATTCCGATCTTTTTATTGAAGCCATGAGCCAAAGCCTAACGTTACAAGCCTATTAAGACCTATTGACCAAGCCACATTCGTCTAATATACTAGTGGAGAATGTTACGAATAGTAAGCTTATGGACACTCGAGAAACACTTGTAATGCATATGGTTTTGACATTCACACACGCACATCTCATTACTTTGATTTGATGCATTGTTCACTGTTTGTCAAGGTTATACTCCTTTTTATGAACAATGCAAATGAACCAATACACCTTGCAAAGTCCTATTGATTTGTGTGAGTAAAGATTGCTTTAATGGTTAAATGGAAGTGGTGACACACACACTTGAGAACTCTTGAGTAGACCGATATGCATACTTGACTTAAAATTTTTAGACAATTGATCTTCGAGGCCAATTTGCAATTATAACATTTCATGACTTGCGTTAGTAGTGTGTTTTCTTTTTCTCTTTTATTTCTTAGTCTTTTTCCATTTCTATTTTGCTCGGGACTAGCAAAAGTTTAAGTTTAGGGGGTTTGATAAGTGTATTTTATACACTTATATTTCCTCTTATTTTGCATGGTTTAGTGTTAGTTTTCGTTCAGAATTACACTTTTGGTCTTGTTCTGTGTTGTTTTGCAGGAATCCAAGGAATTAATCATTTTATTACTAAAAGATGATGAGAAATACATAAATGTGACAATAATTCAAATTGGGACTCAACGGTGAAATAAGCATGCACTGGGATATGTCAAATGGCAAGATTATATTATATTATAATATAATATAATATATATACACGAGAAGGAAGAAAAGAAAAGAAGAGATTGGATTGGAGATTTGGTGATGATATATTAAAGGGAAGTCAAGTATACAAAAAGATACAAATTCACGTACAGATGGAAAGAGACAGAGGCACACGGATAACATATTTTATTAAAGGGAATAAGATATTTAGGTAGAGATTTTGGAGGGCAACAGAAGGCAGTACACGTAGAAGGAAGGAAAAGATATTAACGAAAATAGGGAAATAAAGAAAAAGGCAGCACAATTCACGTACAGGAAAAAAAGATACGTACAGGGGATTTTAAGAAGAAGGAATTCACGTAAGATATAAGGGGGAACCGTGAGCAGAAGAGGGGAGAGACGCACGCAGCATTCATCACGTAAGAAGAAAAAGAACAAGAACAAACTTCACGTGAGGTAGTGAAAAGAGGAGGAGATCAATTGAGGCGGTGCGCGTACAACGAAGGGTAGAGATTTTGACAACGGAGAAGAAGACGGCGACTACCGGGGACGGAGGGCCATCATCCAATTCGTTTGATTATCTATTCCCTTATGTTTATGATGATTAAAGACATGTCTATGTGTTTATTTAATGTATTCATGAACTAATTTATTATTCTAGAGTTAGACGGATCTTGACTTGAAGTTTATTTGGATTTCCGTATGGTTTATTTATGTTTTCCTGTTCCTAATGCTTTTAATCTACTGGCCATGGATTGAATGATTCCATATTCGTGATCTATCACTCGGGAGAGGGGGTTGTGAATAGGAAAGAAGGAATTCGTATCGTGGTAGTTATATTGTTCGGAAGGCCTATAACTCCATAGCAGTCGTCAAAGGAATTACTGCGCTTTTACAATTGTTTGATAATTAATCTTAGATAGGGATATCAAGATTAATGTTAGATAATTACTTCTGCTTAACACCCGGGAGGGGGAGTAGAAACAAATAAGAATTCTCGGCTAGTAAACTAGGAAAACACGACATAGTGGATAGTTGAGTGAAGTCGAACCTCTAGAATCCGTTCTCATTGATTTTCTCCACTTAAATTACCATCTTGTTAATCTTTTATTCTATTTTCGTAGATTAGTTTAATAAATTTTCTCTCGATTATCTAAATAAAGTCGAGACTATTCTAATTACAGTACTTGGTGTAACTTAATTTTCAATCCCTGTGGGTTCGACATCCGTACTTTCAAATTCCTATACTAAAACTTGACACCGTACACTTGCGGTACGTTTCACACGCATCAGTAGCCTTTAGAGACAAGTTGGTTAGGTATTCATTGTTGGGCATGTTATGCATGTGATGCATATTTTTGTATAAGTGTTATACTAACATGCTTTGAATATGATACTCTTGTTATCTAACGGCTTATACTATGATCTGCTTTTGGTATTGTTGTTAACTCTTGTGTTGAAGCATGGCTGCTATTAACCCGGAGAACCTCAATGAAGAGGTAGGGGATATGGGAAGTATGAATGCTAGTGTTGCTCAGACAAATCCGTTACCGCCACCTGCTGTGGGCGTGGAGCCCAGTGCACAGATGTTATTACCGGGGGAGCTCAGTTTGACACAGTTTCTGAACTTCCGTCCACCCATGTTTGAGGGGACCGAGTCTGGAGAAGGGGCCGAAGAGTGGCTGGAACGGATAGAATAGACTTGTGACTGCGCCTTGTGCACGGACCGTATGGTTACGACTAGCAGAGTTTCAAATGGCGAAAAAGCCTTCTATGTGGTGGAAAAGACCACTGTGATGGAGCTGAGGGCTCAGGGTATGGTAGTAGACTGGACTGTATTCAGGACCCGGTTTCTTAACCGGTATTTTTCTGCAGCTGCCAGACAAGTAAAGGAGGACGAGTTCACTAATTTGAAGCAGGGCAGCATGTCAGTTTCAGATTTTGCTTTGCAGTATTCCTCACTGTTGAGGTATGTCCCTCATATCGCTGTGAGCAGCCATGCGAAGATGAGGCATTTCCTGAAGGGACTGAGGCTAGAACTATTTGATCGGGTTGTCTCCAACAACCCCAGCTCTTTTGATGACGCCCTGACACGGGCAGAGTTGGCAGAAATTGCAGTGGGCGCGTACAAGGATGTTGTCCCCCTTTCGTACCACCATAGAGGCCTGTTGCTGATAGTCTGAGGCCACGAGGGGATCAGTTCAAGGCTCGTGGGGCCTCATCATCTTCCAAATTTGGTGGGAAGAAGTCTCAAGGTCAGAAGCAAAGCAATCGGGGATCTGCACAGGGATGTAAGCCAGGAGGGGACAGGTGTGAACACTACGGAGGATTTCATTTGTCACGTGACTGCCGAGGCTGTTACGTTTGTGGCAAGGTGGGCCACTTAGCTCGGGATTGCCCCAATCGGGCAAGTCAGGCAGACTCAGGGCCGAATAGGCCACGATTTGACGCTAGGACGGCACCACCGAGACAGCAGTTTGCGCCTCGACCGCAGGGAGGTCAGGCGGAGGGACCGCCGCAAGGTCAGGTGTATGCACTGACTAGGGAGCAGGCTGAGGCAGCCCCGGAGGAGGTCATTGCTGAGACACCACTTGTGCTCATCTCTGTTACCCACGCGTCTCATGGTCTCGACACCCACGGGAAAGCATGTGATTGCGGACCGACTGTTATCTGAATGCCTCATTTATTTTGAGGGCAATGATCTGAGGGCCTATCTGATTCAGTTAGAGATGGCAGATTTTGACTGCATTATCGGCATTGATGTGTTGAGCAGATACCGAGCTGTGGTAGATTGCCGACAGAGGATGGTACGTTTTCTGTCTGATCAGGGGTTCCAGTGGACCTTTTATGGGGACGGCTCTCGTCCAAAGATTCCAGTGATCTCAGTGGTTAAGATGTCGCGGTTATTGGAACGCGGCCACACTGAGTACCTTATTTATACCGTGAATGTATCAGAAGAGAAGGAAGTGAGAGCCGAGGACATTCCGGTCGTGGCGGAGTTCATTGATGTGTTCCCAGATGAGATTCCGGGGTTTCCGCCTGTCAGGGATGTTGAGTTCGCCATTGAGCCGCTGCCAGGGACTTCTGCTATTTCTCGTGCCCCATACAGGATGGCACCGGCAGAGCTGAGAGAGCTGAAGGTACAATTATAGGAGCTCCTCGACAAAGGATACATTCGTCCTAGTGTATCGCCTTGGGGTGCACCAGTCTTGTTCGTGAAAAAGAAGGATGGATCAATGCGTCTGTGCATTGACTACAGGCAATTGAACAAGGCCACAGTGAAGAACAGGTATCCACTTCCGAGGATTGATGACCTGTTCGATCAGCTTCAGGGTACAGAGGTTTACTCAAAGATAGATTTGAGGTCAGGCTATCACCAGGTGCGGGTTAAAGCTGACGATGTCCAAAAGACGGCTTTTAGAACTCGGTATGGGCACTACGAGTTCTTAGTGATGCCATTCGGGGTGACAAATGCACCTGCAGTTTTTATGAGCCTGATGAACAGAGTATTTCAGGAGTACCTCGATCAGTTTGTGATCGTATTCATTGATGACATCCTTGTCTATTCAAGGAGTTAGGAGGATCATGCCGATCATCTGAGTATAGCGCTCCAGATCCTCAGAGATCATCAGTTGTACGCCAAACTCAGCAAGTGTGAGTTCTGGCTGAGCAGTGTAGCATTCTTGGGCCATATCATTTCACGAGAGGGGATATCAGTAGACCCGAGGAAGATAGAGGCAGTTATGGATTGGTCTGCCCCTACTTCAGTCAGTGAGATTCGGAGTTTTCTTGGGTTGGCTGGCTATTATACGTTTCGTCTAGGGTTTCTCAAAGATCGCCAAGCCACTTACACAGCTGACTCAGAAGGGAGTCCATTTTTGTTGGACAGAGGCTTGTGAGCAGAGCTTTAGGTAATTAAAGCACAGACTGACTACGGCACCAGTTCTAGTGATTCCCAAGGAGAACAAGGGGTTTATCCTTTATACTGACGCATCGCTACAGGGCCTAGGATGCGTAGTGATGCAGGACAGACATGTAGTGGCTTATGCTTCTAGACAGTTGAAGCCACACGAGACGAGGTATCCAGTCCATGATTTGGAGTTAGCAGCTATAGTGTTTGCCTTGAAGATATGGCGACACTACTTATACGGTACCTCATTCACCATCTTCACTGATCACAAGAGCCCGAAGTTCTTGTTTACACAGGCTGAGCTGAACATGAGGCAGAGGAGATGGATGGATCTGCTGAAGGATTATGATTGTGAAATCCTATACCATCCCGGGAAAGCAAATTTGACAGCTGACGCTTTGAGTCGGAAGGTGAGGAGCACATCAGAGGATGCCATGTGCTTATCAGCTATGTTGGGCTCCTACTGTCAGTTGGGGTTTGATTATGATGTATCTACTTCACCAGTACAGGTATTGACCTTGCTAGCTGAGCCTGTTATTGTATGATCACATCAGGAAGGCTCAGGGGACCGACGCAGAGGTTCAGAGATGGATGTTAGTGGTTCATTCAGGTCAGCCATCGAGATTCAGAGTGGCTGAGGACGGTTCTCTGAGACTTGGCGACAGATGGGTGGTTCCAGATACACCCGAGTTGCGACGAGGTATATTACAGCGAGCTCATTGCAGCAGGATGAGTGTCCACCCGGGCGGGAAGAAGATGTATAAGGATCTACGCAACCAGTTCTTGTGGAGGCGTATGAAACAAGATGTCACCTCATTCGTTAAGAGATGTTTGATCTGTCAGCAGGTGAAGGCCGAGAGGCAGAGGCCTGGAGGTGAGCTAAGGAGTTTGGAGATACCCGAGTGGAAGTGGCAGCACGTGTCTATGGATTTCGTGACCCACTTACCGAGGACTGTTTTGGGTTTTGATGCTATATGGGTAGTCGTCGACAGATTGACTAAGAGTGCTCATTTCATTCCCTACTGTATGACCTTCACGTACTTGAGGATGGCACAGTTATATGTCAGAGATGTGGTGAGACTGCATGGGATCCCTGTTTCGATTGTGTCTGATCGAGATCCGTGGTTTACATCTCACTTTTGGGAGGGTCTTCAGTCAGCTCTTGGTACAGAGTTGAGGTTGAGCACAACCTATCATCCCCAGACGGACGGACAGACCGAGCGTACGATACAGACGCTCGAAGATATGTTGAGGGCTTGTGTGCTGGAGTTCGACACTTCTTGGCAGGACACAGTAGCCTTGGTGGAATTTTCTTACAATAACAGTTACCAGGCTAGCATACAGATGGCTCCATTTGAAGCCCTATATGGCAGGCGTTGCAGGTCGCCTTTGTGTTGGGATGATGTGGACCGTAAATCGGTCAGAGGGCCAGAGTTGGTCCAGGATATGGAAGAAAAGGTAAAGGTTATCAGGAGAAAGATGAAGGCAGCTCAGGACAGACAGGCAGCGTATGCAAATCAGCGGCGTAGGCCGTTGGAGTTTCAGTTGGGCGACAGAGTCTTTCTGAAGATCTCACCTTTCAGAGGTGTAGTACGGTTTGGTATGCGGGGGAAGTTGTCCCCGAGATATGTGGGGCCGTATGAGATCTTACAGCGTGTGGGTACTCTGGCGTACCGTTTGGCTTTACCGCCCTCTCTGTCTGGCATTCACGATGTATTTCATGTGTCTATGTTGCAGAAGTACGAGCCAGATCCTTCTCATGTGTTGCAGCCTTCTGAGGTTCAGATTGAGTCCGATGTTTCCTATGTGGAGCGGCCTATCAGGATTTTGGATAGGGCGGATCGCAGACTGAGAAGCAAAGTTATTCCTATGGTCAAACTTCAGTGGGATCGTAGGGGTGTCGAGGAGGCCACGTGGGAGACGGGGCGACACATGGTGCAGCACTATCCAGAACTGTTTTCTGGTATGTGATTTATGTTTTATTTATATTGGGTAAGTGCATGCTGATTTCGAGGGCGAAATCTTATAAGTAGGGGAGTATTGTGATATCCCCGAAATGATTATGTGATTTTAATAATTTATTTATATTATGATGATTTTAGTGTTAATTCATGGGGTTGAATTAATATTGTTGAGGAGTTACATTTCAGGGTGCATGCGATATATGTTGGGATTTTGGGGTTGTGGCATGATTATTTGGGGTGTGCGTTAATCGTTTTGGTGAAGCATGTTTAAATGGGAATTGAAGTATTTTATTGAGAAAATACTATAAAATATCATGTGAAGATATTTTAATACATCGTGCTAAATACCGGGACCAAAACATAACACATCACTTAACCCACCACTCAACCACCCCCCTTGACCCATACCCTGCTGCCAGCTGCCAGCTGCTCACCCATACCTCTTGCCCCATCTCCCACTTCACCTTTCCATTTCTGAAACCCCTCCAATTCTCTCCCAAAAATCGTCCAACAGCTGCTAAGGAAGTTAGGGAGGAGATCTTCCATTTTCATTGCTTGGAAAGCTTGTAAAAATCGGAGCAAAAGAGGGTGAGAGACCATGTTCTGTTTTGGGTCAAGTTGTGTTTTGAGTCATGTTTTTACTTGGTGTAAAAATGGCATGATAGCTTAGGTTTCGTTGAACCTTCGAATTAAGTTCATTTATGGTGTTATTATGAAACTTCCAGTATTTTTCCTTGAGCATGTTACATGTTTTATGTGGAAGATTTAAGCATGTAAAGTATAGTGTTCGAAAATCTGGGTAATGTGTGTGCCCTGTTTTTCTGGAAACTATGGGATGGGAGTGAAATTGTGAAGGTGATATCATGCATGTTAGCTAGGTTTTTGGTAAACCTTTGGGTTGAGTACATACATGGTAGTTTTGTGAAGCCCTTGACATTTTTATTCGAGCAAACTTCATGACTTTTATGGTAGAGTTTATTGCTTGAAAGTGGGTACTCAAAAATCTGGGCAGGAAGACAATGCCCTGTTTTTCAGAAAAGTTGATTGAGTACTGATGTTAATGGGCAATTTTAATGCATGTGAGTTTGTGTTTGGGATATATATTTTATATGAATACACTCAGGGTAGTGTATTGTAACTTCTAGCATGTTGGGTTTGGCATGTTGTATGTCTTACATGTTAGATTAAGAGGCATAAATATTGGTGTTAGAGAATTCTGGAAATCTGGGCTGAAACAGAGCGACCGATCGATCGGTGAAGAACACCGATCGATCGGCAAAAGCCGTAGCTTTTTTAATTAATTCGAACAGTTCACCGATCGATCGGTGATGAGGGCCGATCGATCGGTAGTGCCTTTTTTTTTAAAATGTGGAATTTGTTTAAATTTGATATTGGATTGTAATGAGACATCTAATATTGTGTTGTACACTGGTGTAGAGCCTTCACAGACAGCTACACAGCGCAGGGGATAGAGTCCCACAACACACTACATTTTGGAAAGGTACGTAAGCGACGTACGGGCATCCCAACGGTAACATGTACTTTATGTTTGTCTGGTTGACACATGATGAATGCAATGTGATGCATTGAGAGTATGATACATGTTATTATGCATTGTTGTTGCATATTATGCATTGTTGTTGCATATTGTAATATGGAATAAAGAGGTGTATTCCACGAGTCAGGGGTGATCACAGTGAAGGTTTTAATGCTTACGCTTGACCGCTAAAAATGTGGAGCGGGAGGGGGGAGGCTCACTTGCACATGGAGGCGGGGTATACCATACTAAGCGAGGATGAGATACCGCTAGTATGAAGAAGCGAGGATGAGATACCGCTTGTTTTGAGATTGTAAAGCGAAGAAGCATTAAAATAACTGATGATGACTGACTCAAGAAAAAGAGATGATATGTCATGACATTTATTTGTGAAGCCATATATTCATATAGTGTTTTGATTATGAATTGTGGTACAAGGACAACCAATAGGCGTTGTAAATGCGATGGAAATACAGGAAGTGTTTTGTTTTATGATTATGCATTTACGCCTTACATTCATATTATGTTGAATATGAATTATGTTATGCTCATGTGTTGGGTGTTGTCTTTGTAGGTGCTTTTGATGATGAGAACCAGGGTCGGGGTTGAAAAGCTGAGCTGTAAGGAGTGCTACAGGATTAGCATGTTAGAGAAATTTTTGTGTAGCTTCTACATGTGGTAGAGTAAGACTATAGTGTAGTACCTTTTGTAGGAATTTGTGAAATTCCTTTTTGAAACTTTTGGTACTGTAATCTCTTAAGCTCAGGTTAATCAACACGACTTATTACTCTGATTTATTCATATGACTGTTTAGTTCTCTTAATCGCACCTATTAGTATGTTTGAGATAACGGGGTCTCACACTTCTTATCCAACAATACTTGTCGTTTCCTCAAAGATTTCTTCTGCAAATTTTGTGGTATGACTTGTCATGGAGTTTACCATGAAGGACACGTTCTCTGCTTTCTGGAATTTTTTGAACAGTTACTTGTGCGATATCTGGAAATTAATTGTGGTGATGATATAATTGCCAACTTGAGATTTTAGGGGATTATTACACGGTGTTAGAATTGTTGGATTCGAGGTTCGAGATTTATTCTCATTGACTTGTTGAACCTTGGAATCATGTTGGTAGTGGGATTTGGAGTCTGGGGAGCTTTGGATTGAGGTTTGAGATGTAATTGAGTGAGTGTGAGAGAAATTATTGAACACTATTGTTTTTGATAGTTTATGTACAAGTATTTGAGACTTGGGTTTGAGCCTTGGTACCATATATACCAAGTGGACTCAGTGTTCAGTCATTCCTCCACTTCACTTCCTCTCTCCTTTTCCCCACCTTCCCCCTCTCCTTCATGCCCTCCCATTTTGTTTTCCTTGAATAAAATCTATGGAGGTCGATTTTTGGGCGAGATTCTTAAGCAAATAATTGGGTAATCTTCTTTCCCACTTATTTATCTTTGTTTTGATTGTATTTTTGCAAGATTTGGTTATTATTTGAGATGGGTTTGAGTTTAAGTTTTTAGAGATTTTTGTTATTGTGAAGTGTTGAGTATTTATTATGTTTATGTCATTTGTGGAGTATTGGGTCTTGGGTATGTGAATTTGGGAGTTTTTGCTCGAAAATCGCCATTTTTTGATGAAACAGGTCTGGGCGATCGACCCCGAAGGCTGGGGCGATTGATCGTGCGTCGTTGGTCAAATTTTGAATATGATGAACAATGCTACCTGTTGAGCCTTAAACGCATAGTTGCGTTTAATGCGTTAAATTATCCCCGGTCAATCTTTGAGTTTGGATGATCAACAAAACTTGTGTTTGTTATACTAATGCATCTACTTAGTGTGCAGATTAAGTGATGAAAAGTGGAATGAAATGAAGAAAATCGAGTGTGCATATTCTGGCCTGGATCGCCCCAGGCGATGGTGATCATCGCTCCAGGCGATGGGTGCCAGGCGAGGGTTTGCCACGCACATCGACAGAGGCGATGGCTAGGCGAGCACGCGAGGAAGATCGCTCCAGGCGATGATGACCAACGCCTGAGGCGATGGCAACCATTTGACACTTCGCCCCGCACATCGACAGAGGCGACGCCGAGGCAATG
Source organism: Haberlea rhodopensis (assembly GCA_907163345.1). NCBI lineage: Eukaryota > Viridiplantae > Streptophyta > Magnoliopsida > Lamiales > Gesneriaceae > Haberlea > Haberlea rhodopensis. The sequence continues at coordinate 3,044,666 of CAJQUN010000024.1, read as the reverse complement.
CGCGGGCATGCGCGCAGGGGAGATCGCTTGAGGCGATGGGCTGAACGCCCGAGGCGATGGCTGGAACGCCTGAGGCGATGTGGACTTCGCCCAAGGCGATGCAAGATTTTAGGCTGCTGAGGCTACGGCATTGGGATTTAATTTGGATCGCCTGAGGCGATCGGGACATCGCCTGAGGCGATCCGTGATTTATGCTGACCGTTGGAGCGCGGCGATGGAGATCGCCTGAGGCGATGGCTGAGGCGATCGAGGAGTGATTTCAGCCTTTTGTGTAGCAACGGCTAGTAGGAGCCTAGGGGGCCTCCTACACTATAAATATTGATGCTTTGGAGCATTTTGAAGCTAAGGAACAAGCCTACAAACTTCTACAAAGTCTTGATAATCATTATTTCAATTGCTTTGCAATCTCCATACATTGTTGTTGTATTGGAGCTTGTAATTCATTCTTTTGTTAGAGTCTTGTTTTCTTCGTGTGAGTACACCGTGAAGGTGTTTTTGGTTTGATTTATTGTAAAGGTCCTCCAACACCAAAGCAAGTTGGAAAATTGTAAAGTCATCAACAAGTCTAGTTGGTGCAAGTGTGTGGCTATCCTTGGAGCCCTTAAGGCCAAGAAGACTCGTGAAGAGTGTTGGTAGCTCGGGAAGAGCTTTGTGTACTCGGGAAGAGTATTGTGCTCGGGAAGAGCGTGTGTACTCGGGAAGAGTAGTGTGCTCGGGAAGAGCTTTGTAAACTCGGGAAGAGTTGTTGTGTGGCTAACTTGGAGCCCTCAAGGCCAAGATCTATTGTTCTAGTGGAACTCGGTTGGAGGTTATCTAACCGGGAAGAGGAGACGTAGGCGATTCATCGCCAAACTTCTATAACAAATCTCTTGTATTTTATTGCTTTAATTTCCATTACGCATTTATTTATTTTGTTCTTTTCATTTATCGACTGACTAAAGGCTTCCGCAAAGCGCAAAACTCTTTTATTTTTCAAACTCATTTTAAAACGCTAAAGTAGCCAAGGAATCACATTCACCCCCCCTATTCGATTCCAACAAGTGGTATCAGAGCCGTTTGATTTTTGTTTTAAATCAAATCTTTTATATGGCTAATCTAGCAAATGAGTTTGCTCAAGGTCAATCGACAAATAGACCTCCGCTCTTCACGGGTGGTAATTACGGTTATTGGAAAAATAGAATTTCTCTATACATCCAATCCGTAGATTATGACCTATGGAAAATTATTGTGAAAGGTCCACATATTCCTTTAAAGGAAGTTGGGGGAATAAGTGTTCCCAAAGAAATGGACGATTTCACAAGAGCGGATATGATATTAATTTCACAAAATGCTAAAGCGATTAATATTTTGCATTGTGCCCTAGATATGAAGGAGTACAACCGGATCTCGATGTGCTCAACGGCTAAGGAGAAATGGGACAAATTGCAAATTTGTCATGAAGGAACCAATCAAGTGAAGGAGACAAAGATAGACCTCCTACAACTCAAATATGGAGTCCGGAGAAGAGGTGGATTCAATGTTTAGAAGGCTCACCCTCATCATAAATGAGCTTGCCCAACTTGGAGAGAAGTACCCTCCAAAGCAAATATGGAGGAGAGCCCTAAGAGCCTTACCTAAAGAATGGGACGCAAAAAGGACGGCTATCATCGAGTCAAACAAAGGAGAAAGTGCTTCCTATGATCTTGATGAGCTCCATGGCACATTGGTGACTCATGAGCTTGAAGTTGCCACAAGGAGAGAAGTAAAGGAGGAGGAGAGATCCAAAAGAAATGGGATCGCCTTGGTTGGAAGGAAAGACCATTCCGATAATGAAGAAGATGATGATGATGAAGAGATGAGGTTGTTCACAAAGAAGTTCAAGAAGCTCTTCAACAAACATAGCAAGTCAAAGACCTCTAATGCTACCAAACAAGAATCCAAACATGAGGTAACTTGCTATAATAAGAAAAAGGCCATTATGCTAACAAATGCCCTAGGAAGAAGAATGAAGACAAAGGCAAGAAGAAGGCGTTTATAGCCACGTGGAGTGATAGTGACTCCGATGAAGAAGAAGCAACTAATCTATGTCTAATGGCTCTTGGAGATGAAGATGAAGGAGATGAAAGCGACAATGAGGTACCATCTTATGATGAATTATTAGATGCTTATAATGAACTCATTGATTGTCTTGGTAAAACTAAGAAGAGCAACAAATTGCTTAAGCTAGACTTGGCTAAGAAGGAAGAAGAAAATATTATTTTGAAAAATCAAATGCTTGATTAAAGACATCTTTTGCCAAGTTTAGTGATAGTAGTTTAAAGATGAATGAATTGCTTGGCTTGCAACGTTGTAGCTTTGATAAAGTCGGGTTAGGTTTTTCAAGCAAATCAAAATCTTTTTCAAACTTGTTGGCCAAAGCAAAGCATGATTCTCCTACTTGCAACTATTGTTGTAAAAATGGGCATACTAAGAATAAATGTAGGTTTGCTAGAATCCAATACCAACCTAATAAGAGGTGGAAATGGATTCCAAAAGTGCTATTGAAAGTTAACCCACAAGGACCTGACCGCTTTATTTTTAAACAAAAGATATTTCAAAGAATGGTTTGAAGCGATTCTACCGCAAGTGCACGGTTGTCAAGTTTTAGTATAGTGAAAATTAAGTACAGGTTGTCGAATCCACAGGGACTAACGTATAAGTACCAAATAAGATTAATAAAATTATATTTAGCCTACGATAAAAGAAGTTTGATTAACTAGATCTAAATTAAACTAAAGAATAAAGATTAAACTAGAAATAATGAAAAGAAATGGTTCCGGAAATGCAAAGGTAAGTTACTCGAGAAAATTACCGAGCTCATCGTTCAATTATGTTATCTCTAATGATTCAATGGACTTCTCAGTTTATCAACCAATTGATTTTAAAGGTGAAAGGTTTTCACTATTATTCGATACACTCTCTCGAGCTGTAACGAAACTAACAATAAATTAGAATAAGTCACGCTCGTGCACCTATTTACTAATTCAAAGTTGCATAAATTATCAAAACCTTATAACTCTAAATCTCTCGATTCCAAGTACTCACATATGCGATATCATCTCTCGATCTCAATCGTGACATACATCATAAATTAATGGAGCGTGTTACAACGTTATCTCTCGATCTCGGCTGTAACCCTCAAATTCAATCAAAGCTAGCTAGACTTTGATCTACACATGCAATTAATTTATGAACAATAACAATCAATGCACTCAAGTACCAATGAATCAATAATCAAACACAACGAAATTAAAACTCAATAATATAAACTAAATTTAATTCAAATCAAATACATAAGAGTTTTATTGTCTCTCGACCTCTAAAACATCAAATGAAATTGAAAATCAAATAAATTAAAGTTCAGAAATACGATAAACGATGGATGAATCCGTGCGTTGCACCGTGGTTTCTCCTCTTGTTCCTTCCTTGCACTCCGGAATTGATTGGCTCGACCTTGGACGAAGAACGGAGATTGGATCTCCTTTTCCGGTGTTGGGCGGCGGCTCCTTGACCTAAAAATCGTCTGATATCGTGTATTATGGTGTATCCCCCCGAAATGGATCAAGCCTCCCGCTTAAAAGCCCCACAATCACGATAAATAAGGAAAATAAAATCTTCAGGATTTTGCGTCTCGATAGATCGGAAGGTTTTCTCGATCGATCGGCGCACTGTTCATGCCAGCTTTTAAATCTCACTGTCTCGCTCGATCGATCGAGAATTTCCACCGATCGATCGAGAATTTGAAAAAATCAGCTCCGAAGTTACTGCCTCGCTCGATCGATCGAGATTTCCACCGATCGATCGAGACTTGAAAATCTTTGATGCTCAACTCTCTGCCTGGCTCGATCGATCGAGATTCTGAAAATTTCATTTCCTCAATTTTTGTTCTTTCACGCCTCGATTTCGCCCGTTATCTTCATATAAGCTCATTTCTTCCACTTACGATCCATTTTCCTGAAACAAACGAATAAACACCAAAAAACATAATATCATCCAGGAAAAAGAACGGAAAGTAGGAAGAATTTACAGTTAAAAACACTCAAAATCTAAGCCTATCAACTCCCCCAAACTTAGACTTGATCGTCCTCGAGCAAGCAATAAGCTCAAAAAGAAAAGTTAAACTCGATACTAAGCATGAATCATCTTTACAACATACGTAAAATCTCAGAAATCCTACTTACACATCAATAGAAGTCCTTCAACACTTAACAAGAAGCAATTTCTCCTAAGTTAAACAATACATCGCAACATCGGAACGTGCGTGTGTGCTATTGTCAAACATGAGTTACATACATATCTTTAAGATCAACATGTGCCATATCAACTCCTAGTCAAGATTACTTTGAATTACTCTACAAATTTACTATCCAGCACTTCTCCACTAATGTAATTATTCCCTAGACTTGGATCAACAGGACTTTAAAAGCTTTTAATGTTAGGCCTTTTGGTGTCGGCTCCAAAGAAAAGGTAGGATGAATTCAAAGAAGAGAGTATAACAGAATCAGTTCAAAAATCTTCTCATCTAATCATTGAGCTTCTATTCACATTTTCTAGCCTTGGCCACTTTGGGTCTTATTTAACTTTTCTTTTCAAGGCTTTTTCTCTACATCTTTTCTTTTTTCTTTGCTCATTCTTTTGTTCATTTTATTCCTTTCACAATGAACTTCTCAACATATAACAATTTAATGCAATGAATGAGATTCATTATACTCTCCTAGGGATGGATGAAATTGTTCTTTTAGGCTCAAACCAAGGTGGGTATAATGAGTTTGCCAAGAATGCCGAATGGGGGTCTAATCATATGCAATGCATATACCATTCTTTTTTCAATAAGGCTCAAAATGGGACACTAAGGAATAATATATAACAGATAGGCTTGAAAGGCTCAAACGGTCCAAAGATCGCCTAAATCATCTCCAAGTCTAGTTCCTAATTATAAATTTCGCCTCAAAGTGCTTTCAACTAAACTGTAAAGTTATCTAAGATACTCAAGACTCATCATAGTTAACACAAGTTTTCACTTTAATCAATACATACTTCACTCAATCATGACTCGATAAGTGCTCAAATTATTCCTCAGTTTTGACATGTAGTTAACAAAGGATAAATACAAACAAGTTAAGCATTTCCATGACTCCTATCTAGATGAGGATTAATTTCATCATGTATTACCGTTGCAATTCCAACTCAACAATTCTCAAGAATAACTCAATCACTAAAAAAAAAAATTTTTTTTTTGGTAATGCTCAAGGACGAATTAGTCTCAACATCATGCAGTCATGCTAGGAAAAGAAACAAGACAAGTAGCAATATGTGCAAAAGCAAGATATATACAAATAATCAAAAACCCCCCCAAATTTAGCATGTGAATTGCCCTCAATGAACAAGAAAAATAAATGCAAAGACAAAGACACATACCATGACGACGATTGTCACTGATCGTCGTCCTCATCATGCTCCGGAGGGGGGACTGGGTAGTGGTGCTCCTCGACACACCTGGATTCATACTGCGAAACAAAAGTAAACAAAATAACAAAATCAATAAAACTAAACTAAAGAAAAGAAAAAGAAACAAAGGGAATAATAAAAAAAAAAGTTCTTGATTTATAGTCCCAAGCTGGACTGTCATCTCCTCTTTCTTAGTCGTCAAGATAGACTATAGAGGTAACCGTTTGGACTTCATTGCTCATGTGGTAATGCTTTAAGCGCTGCCCATTCACTGTAAATGTTCCCCTGCTAGGATCAGTAACTTCAATTGCACCAGAGGGATAGATTTTTGCAATGGTGAATGGTCCGGACCAACGAGAGCGTAGTTTGCCTGGGAAGAGTCGCAATCTGGAGTTGAACAAGAGTACAGCATCTCCTACCTTGAATTCCCTTTGTTGTATACGCGAATCATGCCACTTCTTAGTTTTCTCTTTATAAATCTTGGCATTCTCATATGCTTGATTCCTGAATTCTTCCATCTCATTCAATTGTAGAAGACGCTTCTCACCTACAGCCTGACAGTCAAAGTTCAACCATTTAATAGCCCAATATGCTTTATGTTCAAGTTCAACAGGGAGGTGACATGCCTTACCAAATACCAACTTATAAGGTGATGTGCCAATGGGTGTCTTAAAAGCAGTTCTATACGCCCATAGTGCATCATCTAATCGTAAGGACCAATCCTTTCGGCTTAGAGTCACTGTCTTTTCTAAGATCCTCTTCAACTCTCGATTTGAAACCTCTACTTGCCCACTGGTTTGTGGATGATAAGGTGAAGACACTTTGTGGGTGACACCATATTTACTCAAAAGTTTTTCAAATTGTTTGTTACGAAAATGGGTGCCACCATCACTAATGATTGCTCGAGGGGTGCCAAAACGAGTAAAAATTTTTCTTTTCAAAAATTGCACAACCACTCGAGCATCATTAGTGCGCAAAGCTTCCGCCTCTACCCACTTTGACACATAATCTACTGCAACAAGTATGTATTTATTTGAACAAGAGCTTGGGAAAGGTCCCATGAAATCTATTCCCCACACATCAAAAATTTCACATTCAAGCATATTGATCAATGGTAATTCATTCCTCCTAGAAATATTTCCGACCCTCTGACATCTATCACATGAAGAGACATACCTGAATGTATCCTTATACAGCGTTGGCCAATAAAATCCAGAAGCAAGTACCTTAGCCGCTGTTTTAGTAGCTCCAAAATGTCCACCAGCATCCCCATCATGACATTTCTGCAAAATATCCTGTATCTCCTCCTTGGGGACACAACGCCTTATGATGTTGTCTGCACAGACTTTAAACAAGTATGGTTCCTCCCACAACAGATGTTTAACCTCAGAAAAGAATTTTTTCTTTTGATAAAAAGTCAGATTTTGTGGGAGGATACCACTAACAATATAGTTTGCATACTGTGCATACCAAGGTAACAATTCAGCACTAAATAATTGCTCATCAGGGAAATTCTCATTAATCTCAACTACCTCATTGTCAATTGGATCAGTCATGTTCTCAATTCGCGATAAATGATCTGCAACCACATTTTCAACACCTTTCTTATCTCTTATCTCTAAGTCAAATTCTTGCAATAATAAAATCCACCTAATCAAGCGTGGTTTGGCATCTTTCTTTGCAAGTAAGTACTTAAGTGCAGCGTGGTCAGTGTACACAATAACTTTAGCAAGACATAGGTAGGAGTGAAACTTCTCAAAAGCGAAAACTATGGCTAGAAGCTCTTTTTCAGTGGTGGCATAGTTAAGTTGTGCTTCATTCAAAGTGCGACTAGCATAGTAAATTGTATGAAATACCTTGTTCCTCCTTTGACCTAAGACTGCTCCTACCGCAGTGTCACTGGCGTCACACATTAGTTCAAAAGGTAACTCCCAATCAGGTGCGACCAATACTGGTGCAGTTACCAATTTCTCTTTGAGTGCCTCGAACGCCTGCATACAATCAGAATCGAATTCATAAGATGCATCTTTAGTTAACAAATGAGATAAAGGTTTAGAAATTTTTGAAAAGTCCTTAATGAAACGTCGATAAAATCCTGCATGTCCTAAAAAACTTCGGATTCCTTTCACTGTTGTCGGCGGTGGTAATTGTTGTATCACTTGAATTTTAGCCCGATCCACTTCAATACCCTTTTCAGATATCTTGTGTCCCAAGACTATTCCTTCTTGGACCATAAAGTGACACTTCTCCCAATTTAGTACAAGATTTGTTTCTTCACACCTTGCCAATACCAAAGTCAAGTTAGCTAAACATATATCAAAAGAAGAACCAAACACAGAAAAATCATCCATGAATACTTCTAGGAACTTCTCTATCATGTCATGAAATATAGCCACCATACATCTTTGAAAGGTAGCAGGTGCATTACATAATCCAAATGGCATTCGTCGGAATGCAAATGTGCCATAAGGACAAGTGAAGGTGGTCTTCTCTTGATCCTCAGGCGTAATAGCAATTTGGTTATATCCCGAATATCCATCTAGAAAGCAATAAAACTCATACCCTGCTAACCTTTCTACCATCTGATCAATGAAGGGAAGGGGGAAATGGTCTTTACGAGTGGAATCATTTAACCTCCTATAATCAATACACACTCTCCACCCTGTGACTGTTCTTGTGGGTATTAACTCATTATTCTCATTAAAATCAACAGTAATACCTCCCTTCTTTGGTACACATTGAATATGACTTACCCATGAGCTATCAGAAATAGGATAGATAATACCTACGTCCATAAGCTTAATCACCTCAGCTTTGACTACCTCTTGCATTTTTGGATTAAGACGACGTAGAGGTTGAACCACGGCCTTGAATGTGTCCTCCATAAGAATTTTATGCATGCATACCGATGGGCTAATTCCTTTGATATCCGATATCTTCCATCCAAATGCTTTCTTGTGCTCCTGAAGGACTTTCAGAAGCTTTTCCTCATTATCACCTGTCAAAGACGAAGAAATAATTATTGGTAAAGATTTTTCAGCATCTAGGAAAATATACTTAAGATGTGATGGAAGAGGTTTGAGTTCAAGATTAGGTGACTCTTCAATTGATGGCTTTTGAGGTTTAATATCTCTTTTTCCCAACTCTCCAAGATTCTCAGTGGCTCGCTTCATGTATGGGCTGGTGTTGTTCATAAAAGCTATACTCTCAATATCTTCTTTGCAATGTTGCTCATCAGCTTCCACTAGACATGCTTCCATGTTATCCTTGAATGTATCTTGCAGCAAATCATCTGTCAGAATATCAATGATATCTATACTGAAACACATGTTTTCGTCGTGTGGATGTTTAAGTGCTTTGAAAACATTAAAAGTAACTTGATCCTCCCCTACTCGGAGGACCAACTTCCCTTGTTGTACATCGATTATAGCTTTTCCCGTTGCTAAGAGTGGTCGACCCAAAATCAGTGGTGTTTCTGAATCTGCTTCCATATCAAGTACCAGAAAATCAACGGGAAAGATGAATTTATCCACTTTGACCAAAACGTCTTCGATGATACCCCTGGGGTATGTGATGGATCGATCTGCTAATTGTAGTGAAACCTTAGTAGGTTTTGGCTCTCCTAGCCCCAACTTCCTGAAAATAAAAAAATGGCATTAAATTTATACTAGCACCCAAATCACACAATGACTTTGTAAAAGATACTGATCCTATAGTGCATGGTATAGTAAAACTCCCTGGGTCTTTTAACTTTGGAGGCATTTTATTTTGTACAATTGCTGAGCACTCCTCCGTCAAACTTACCGTCTCATATTCGCCCAACTTTCGCTTATTCGACAAGATTTCCTTCAAAAACTTAGCATAACTAGGCATTTGAAGTAAAGCATCAGCAAATGGAATATTAATATGTAATTTCTTAAAAACTTCAAGAAATTTACCAAATTTTGCTTCCATCTTAGCTTTTTTCAATGCTGCGGAAAAGGGGGGAGGAATTACTATCCTATCAATGTGTGTGATTGGTGTAGTGTTAGAATTCTTACCTTTCTCTGTTGCCTTTTTCTCAGTCATATCATTGCCTTCAGATGTCTCTCCATGACTCTCTTCAGCTTCAGCTTGCGGTCTTAACTCTTTTCCACTTCTTAACTCAATGGCCTTTGCTTGCTCATTTTGATTCTTCACTGTTCCAATTGAGATTGTGCCCTGCGTTTTTCCTGAAATTAATGATGCGAGCTTACCCACCTGCACTTCCAAGTTCTTTATTGCTGCATCCTGGGTTGTCATCCTGGATTCAGTTGATGCTATGAATTTGGCTATTAACTCTTCCATACTCAGCTTATTTGATCCTCCCGGTTGTAGCTGTGGAGTTAACACTTTCTCTTTGTTGGACCACCTAAAATTGTTATGATTTCTCCACCCCGGATTGTATGAGTTTGAGTACGGACTGTTGGGTGGCCTGTTACCTACAAAATTCACCACTTCATTAGTTTGCAAGAATGGGTTACCTGCCTGGCACTCGATGCTAGGATGACCGCCTCCACACAGCTCACAGAAGATCGCTTGAGCTTGCATTGCTGCTGCTCCCATGCTGTCAATCTTCCGGTTCATGGCTTCTAATTGAGCCGAAAGAGCAGTGATCTCGTCCACTTGATGGACTCCCATTGGTTTCTGCAGCATGCTCCTCTCAGATTGCCACTGGTAGCTGTTGCACGCCATTTCCTCCAACAAGCTATATGCTTCTTCCGGCGTCTTTCTCATTATGGATCCCCCAGATGATGCATCAATCATTGAACGGTTAGCAGAAAATAAACCGTTATAGAACATTTGTACCTGCAGCCATATGGGTAGACCATGGTGTGGGCATCTCCTCAACAACTCTTTAAAACGATCCCACGCTTCATACAAAGTCTCGGGGTCAAACTGACCAAAAGTCGTGATATCGTTCCGCATCTTCGCCGTCTTGGAAGGGGGAAAGTACTTTGACAAAAACGCCTTTGTCATCCCCTCCCATGTTGTTATAGAACCTGCAGGTAGAGAATTCAACCATGCCTTAGCTTTGTCTCGTAATGAAAAGGGGAAAAATATTAACCTGATGGCGTCGTCAGAGACGCCATTGTGTTTGAATGTATCACAAATCTCCAAAAAGTTGGAGATGTGATTGTTCGGATCATCTGTAGCTACTCCCCCGAACATCACCGAGTGCTGAATCATTTGTATGATTGCCGGCTTGATCTCAAAATTGTTTGCTTGAATCGTCGGCCTTGTAATACTCGACAACGATCCATGAAATGCGGGTTGTGCAAAGTCCATCATCGATCTAGGGTGCTGTGCTTTGTTATTCTCAGCCATTGCTCGAGCTTCTCGTAATCGCCTAAGTAAAGTTCTTTCTATCTCCGGATCGAAAGGCTCGAGAATGGGCTCCTCTCTTCTGAGCATGCACTAGAGAAACGGTTCCTGTACAAAATAGACAAAAGGAGACAACAAAATACACAAAGTTATTCACAAAGATCAACAAAAGAAAACAAAGAAAATAAAAACAAAAACGCAATAATAAAAGAATTGGCTAAATTACAATTAACTAATCTCGTATGATATTATACAGATTAGTCCCCGGCAACGGCGCCAAAAACTTGACCGCTTTATTTTTAAACAAAAGATATTTCAAAGAATGGTTTGAAGCGATTCTACCGCAAGTGCACGGTTGTCAAGTTTTAGTATAGTGAAAATTAAGTACAGGTTGTCGAATCCACATGGACTAACGTATAAGTACCAAATAAGATTAATAAAATTATATTTAGCCTACGATAAAAGAAGTTTGATTAACTAGATCTAAATTAAACTAAAGAATAAAGATTAAACTAGATATATTGAAAAGAAATGGTTCCGGAAATGCAAAGGTAAGTTACTCGAGAAAATTACCGAGCTCGTCGTTCAATTATGTTATCTCTAATGATTCAATGGAATTCTCAGTTTATCAACCAATTGATTTTAAAGGTGAAATGTTTTCACTATTATTCGATACACTCTCTCGAGCTGTAACGAAACTAACAATAAATTAGAATAAGTCACTCTCGTGCACCTATTTACTAATTCAAAGTTGCATAAATTATCAAAACCTTATAACTCTAAATCTCTCGATTCCAAGTACTCACATATGCGATATCATCTCTCGATCTCAATCGTGACATACATCATAAATTAATGGAGCGTGTTACAACGTTATCTCTCGATCTCGGCTGTAACCCTCAAATTCAATCAAAGCTAGCTAGACTTTGATCTACACATGCAATTAATTTATGAACAATAACAATCAATGCACTCAAGTACCAATGAATCAATAATCAAACACAACGAAATTAAAACTCAATAATATAAACTAAATTTAATTCAAATCAAATACATAAGAGTTTTATTGTCTCTCGACCTCTAAAACATCAAATGAAATTGAAAATCAAATAAATTAAAGTTCAGAAATACGATAAACGATGGATGAATCCGTGCGTTGCACCGTGGTTTCTCCTCTTGTTCCTTCCTTGCACTCCGGAATTGATTGGCTCGACCTTGGACGAAGAACGGAGATTGGATCTCCTTTTCCGGTGTTGGGCGGCGGCTCCTTGACCTAAAAATCGTCTGATATCGTGTATTATGGTGTATCCCCCCGAAATGGATCAAGCCTCCCGCTTAAAAGCCCCACAATCACGATAAATAAGGAAAATAAAATCTTCAGGATTTTGCGTCTCGATCGATCGGAAGGTTTTCTCAATCGATCGGCGCACTGTTCATGCCAGCTTTTAAATCTCACTGTCTCGCTCGTTCGATCGAGAATTTCCACCGATCGATCGAGAATTTGAAAAAATCAGCTCCGAAGTTACTGCCTCGCTCGATCGATCGAGATTTCCACCGATCGATCGAGACTTGAAAATCTTTGATGCTCAACTCTCTGCCTGGCTCGATCGATCGAGAGTAAATCTCGATCGATCGAGATTCTGAAAATTTCATTTCCTCAATTTTTGTTCTTTCACGCCTCGATTTCGCCCGTTATCTTCATATAAGCTCATTTCTTCCACTTACGATCCATTTTCCTGAAACAAACGAATAAACACCAAAAAGCATAATATCATCCAGGAAAAAGAACGGAAAGTAGGAAGAATTTACAGTTAAAAACACTCAAAATCTAAGCCTATCAGGACCCAAAAATCAAATGGGTACCAAAGATCCTCCTATTGTTAATTTGTTTTGTAGGGACAACAAAAGGGATGAATGAAGGCACAAGCAATTCCAAGGAAGAGTTCATCCTATTCACCTCAATAGAGGAGGCGCGATGTATTGGACCAATGACAAGAACGAACTCTTGTCATCGAGGGTAAAATTTATTTTATTCATTTTAAAAGAGCAATTCAAAATTCATTGGCACAAATCAATTGTGATCAATAAATATTGTATTCATTGGAGTAAAATGCATAACCCCTTAGCATAATTGGTTAATGCATGATGTATGCTTATCTTTTTATAGTAAGTATCTTGATATGCCTTGCATTCAAATTTGAATATGTTATGTGAAAATGTGCAATTATATGATTTGTGATAATGCATTGATAATTTTATTATTTATTGGGCATGAATGCATGAACATATGCACACATTGTAACATTTAGAATTTATTGTTGAGTGCCTTAAACGCATGTGTATTTCACTAATTGATTTGATCTAATAGCTATTACATGCTTGGTGAGGACCATGTGTAAAATTGGTAAAATATGGCTATGTGTCAACATATTTGAGCAATGTTTATTTAAATTTATGCTTTTTGATTATCACAAAAAGGGGGAGAATTTTGTGATAAACTTGAACCTTAATATATGCATAGTTTAAGGGGGAGAGCTTATGTATGCATGGTTTGAGGGGGAGAGTTAGTTATTTGTTTGATGCTTTACTTGTTTAACTTGTATGTGTTATGCAATTGTTAAGGGGGAGTCATATTTTTACTCACATTACATGCATATTACTTATTCAAGTTTATCAAGTTTTGTGATCATAAAAAAGGGGGAGATTGTTGAGCCTTAAACGCATAGTTGCGTTTAATGCGTTAAATTATCCCCGGTCAATCTTTGAGTTTTGATGATCAACAAAACTTGTGTTTGTTATACTAATGCATCTACTTAGTGTGCAGATTAAGTGATGAAAAGTGGAATGAAATGAAGAAAATCAAGTGTGCATATTATGGCCTGGATCGCCCCAGGCGATGGTGATCATCGCTCCAGGCGATGGGTGCCAGGCGAGGGTTTGCCACGCACATCGACAGAGGCGATGGCTAGGCGAGCACGCGAGGAAGATCGCTCCAGGCGATGATGACCAACACCTGAGGCGATGGCAACCATTTGACACTTCGCCCCGCACATCGACAGAGGCGACGCCGAGGCAATGCGCGGGCATGCGCGCAGGGGAGATCGCTTGAGGCGATGGGCTGAACGCCCGAGGCGATGGCTGGAATGCCTGAGGCGATGTGGACTTCGCCCGAGGCGATGCAAGATGTTAGGCTGCTGAGGCTACGGCATTGGGATTTAATTTGGATCGCCTGAGGCGATCGGGACATCGCCTGAGGCGATCCGTGATTTATGCTGACCGTTGGAGCGCGGCGATGGAGATCGCCTGAGGCGATGGCTGAGGTGATCGAGGAGTGATTTCAGTATTTTGTGTAGCAACGGCTAGTAGGAGCCTAGGGGGCCTCCTACACTATAAATATTGATGCTTTGGAGCATTTTGAAGCTAAGTAACAAGCCTACAAACTTCTACAAAGCCTTGATAATCATTATTTCAAATTGCAATGCAATCTCCATACATTGTTGTTGTATTGGAGCTTGTAATTCATTCTTTTGTTAGAGTTTTGTTTTCTTCGTGTGAGTACACCGTGAAGGTGTTTTTGGTTTGATTTATTGTAAAGGTCCTCCAACACCAAAGCAAGTGGGAAAATTGTAAAGTCATCAACAAGTCTAGTTGGTGCAAGTGTGTGGCTATCCTTGGAGCCCTTAAGGCCAATAAGACTCGTGAAGAGTGTTGGTAGCTCGGGAAGAGCTTTGTGTACTCGGGAAGAGTATTGTGCTCGGGAAGCGCGTGTGTACTCGGGAAGAGTAGTGTGCTCGGGAAGAGCTTTGTAAACTCGGGAAGAGTTGTTGTGTGGCTAACTTGGAGCCCTCAAGGCCAAGATCTATTGTTTTAGTGGAACCTCGGTTGGAGGTTATCTAACCGGGAAGAGGAGACGTAGGCGATTCATCGCCGAACTTCTATAACAAATCTCTTGTCTTTTATTGCTTTAATTTCCATTACGCATTTATTTATTTTGTTCTTTTCATTTATCGATTGACTAAAGGCTTCCGCAAAGCGCAAAACTCTTTTATTTTTCAAACTCATTTTAAAACGCTAAAGTAGCCAAGGAATTTCATTCACCCCCCTCTTCGATTCCAACACTACCGGTCGATCGCGACAAAGCGACCGATCGATTGGGAGGTCCCACGACCGAACGCGGGGATGTTGTCCATCGATCGCGGAAGGCAATAATTTTGTCCCGTTTTTGAGAGGCTGGCGATCGAAGCGATCGATCGACATGCCAAAATTTAGTGAAAAATATTTTGCTTTTGAGATGTCAACGTATGCTTTGCCCTAGTCTTTTATGTGATTAGTCATCATGATTGGATGATTTATATATGGAGGTTGAATGCGTGCTTGAGTATTGATAAGTGCCATTTTGCACTTATATTCATATATTTTTTCGTTATTTTTTACTGAGATTCTTGAACGATATTACGTTGTTTGGTATGATTTTGCATGTTTCAGGAATTTATGTTGAAGTGCGAGAATGTATCAAAAAGTCCCCAAATTACTGATGAAAATGTTAAAAAGAATTGTTCAATTAGGAATTATAATTAAACAAAGACTCATTTAAGAGTTATAAAATGACACATTTACCCACTTCAACAAGGACTCTTTTAAGAGATATACAAGGACACTTAAGTTTCCTTCACCTCCTCTATAAATACAATACCTTGGACCAATATTTCAAGGATCCACCATAATTCACCAACTTGGAACAAGCCACCGAGGAGATTAAAGAACACGATCGAGAAGGAAGCTAGAGAGGAAGCAAGGATCTACAACCGGAGTCAACGCCGTGAGTGTTTCTTTGTCTTTTAATATTAGTTTTGCTTTGTTTTGATTTAAATATGATGAAGTAAATTTATATTATAGAGGCTAGGTAATCCTTTGTTTCGAACCTATGAGTTGATGATTATTTATTTGATTGAATCCTTACAATTCTTTCCTATAATTTATTGTTCTTCATGCTTTTGAGGGTTTGACCATCCTTGAATGATTATTTTATTGTGATTCACTTGTTGTAACGATATTGCAAACGATATAGTAAATTGTACCGTGGGTTTTATATTGAGACGGACCAAGTAAAATATAGCACACGTGTGATAGCAATAGATTTACCAAAATCGAAGGCTAGAAGTTTTCACAAAACTTATGCAATATTGAGTTGTTAAATAAGTGAATGGCCATTGACTTACTGCAACTCGATATTAGATTCAATATAGCTTGACCATAGTATATTGAATGCATTAGGGGAACTCGTCACCTTAGAACTCGTCAACTTAGAAGTATTTGGATATTCAATCGAGAATTGTAGGGATTGCATTGGTGAGCCGACATCTCGATAATCTTCTCTAGTAGATTTTTCTCGTTAACTTTGATGACTTGGTTGGATTAGTAGTTTAATTTAGTTAATTAGTTTAATTGTTTAATTCAATATCGTAGGTTAAATATAGTTAAAAAACCTCTTATTTGATACTTGCTTGTTAGTCCATGTGGGTTCGACAATCCATATTCTTCCTGTCTATACTAAAACTTGACACCGTACACTTGCGATATAATCACGCTGTTATGGAATTTTATTGTTTAAATAAATTGCGATCAGGTTTTGGCGGCGTTGCCGGTGACTAATTTTAGTAATATCATACCAGATTCTTTGACTGTAATTTAACCATTGTTTTTGTTTGTTTATTTATTTATTTATTTCGAAAAAAGAAAAATTTATTTTATTTTTTATTTGTTTTCGTGCGAGGTACTTGTGATGTCCCATCAACAAGTCTTCACAAGCTTTGCCCAACAACCTTCAGAGCCATTCTATGCAGTGTGGGAGGGATTTAACAATTGGCTACCACTTTCCGGTATCATAACTTTTTGAACTATACTCTTCTGCAATTTTTCTACAATGGATTGGATGCAGAGACACAAGGATGGGTATCCAGTGGCGCTTTGGCGACTGGGAGTCCCCTGTTTGATAGAGATGAGGACAGTGTGTTGCACATGTTCAATGATATGGAGGACTTCGACCACCATTGTCATTGGGATCCTTCACTTCAAGGTTGGAGTCACCAATACCCGCCAGAGCCTCACTACCCTCATGATACACCCCAACTCCCGAAGAGAGGAGAGATAGTTCTGCAGACGTCGCGACTCAGTTAGAGGATACCTTAATGAGATTCATAGCATCATGTCAGAGCAATATGGAGAGCCAAACCAACTCTATACGTCACCTGGAGCAGCAAGTAGCAACCCTTATGGAAACAATTTCAACGAGCTGCCAAGAGGAAGAGACGAGATCTACAAATGAAAGTGTGACAAATCCAGTTTGGTTATATGATGATGACCACTCCACCGACCAACTTTGGGGAGTGATCTTACTCATGATGAAGATTCAAGGGAACTTGAACCTCCCCAATTGATTGAGCCTACATTGGAAGAATTATTCGAGGAGTTCCCATGTGAAGATGAGCCTAGTATGATGTTGGAGAAGGAAGAGACTTTCGAAGATTTTGACTTGAGCCCATCCATGGAGACATGTTATATGACATATGTGGATACGTATTTCACATCGATGCCAACTTCACCTCACTACACCCTCCACAAGTTGAAGCTAAGCCAATAATTCTTCTCCCATGTCTACCACTTCAAAAAGAATGTTGTTGGAGCGACGAGCGTACATTGTTCATTTCTTGCCAAGCTTGAAGGCATACTGAATGAAGACCGTTTGTGGTATCATATGATACTTACTATGGGCGACAGCCGCTCTTTGATGGTTGCTTCTGATGGTCAAGCCGAAAACTAGAAATCAGCGCTTCTTGGGAGGCAACTCAAGCCATATCCTTTTGTTATTTGATTTTTAGTTTTTGTTTCAGTTTTTATTCTCTCTTGAGTCGATTATGTTATTAGTTGCATTCTTCTCTTGCTAGGTACTAAGATGCAGTGAGAAATCCCAGCAGCAGTGGAGCTTTAAGGAGTCAATCTTCCTCAACCCTCAAGCGTCTTGATCAGGGGAGTTTACTTTTTCCCTTTTGATTATTTTAAACATTGAGGACAATGTTTCATTTAACTTTGGGGGAGTGACTTGCATGTTTTACTTGCTTAATCTGCATGATGTGAGCTTGTCAAACACTTGAATCATCCTATTATTTTGAGCTAAAATGTTTTTTTATGAGTTCAAACTTGAGAAAACAATGAATTATAATAGTCACTATTCAATGAGGATTTTGATCTCACTCTGCATATGGACTTGAATCTTGAAAATTGTTGAACTTGTATATGAATACCCTGTTTGAGTTAATATTTTAAAAATGAGGAATACTTTGAGCACATTGAGTCATGATCTTGTGGATTGCATGTTGAATAGTTATAATTGTTTTGAACTTGACTATGAACTTGACTTGGACATGATTTAGGCGATCTTTGGAACGTTTGAACCTTTCAAGCTTACCTTGTTTACATTAGCTCACTATTGTCTACTTTTGAGCCTAATTGAAAAAGAATGGTGTAATATTCAACATACAAATAAATCTCCATTCGACATTCATTGGTAAACTCATTATACCCACATTTATGAGCCTAAATTGAAAATTATCCTTACCCTAAGGGAGTATAATGAATCTCATTCGATGTACGTGAACTGTTATATTTTGAGGAGCTTACTGAAAATTATTATGAATGAGAAAAGAAAACAAAAAGAAAATAAAAGAAAGAGTCTTGAAAAAAAAGATTATATAAATAAGACTCAAAGTGGTCAAGGCCATAAAAGAAAAAGAAGATAAACTCAAGTTGTGCGAAAATATGAACTTTATATGATTATACCATATTCTTTGTGCTTATCCTACATTTTCTTCATAACCGACACCAAAGACCTAACATTACAAGCTTAAAAGACATTTTGATCCAAGTCTAATGAGTGTTTGAAAAGAAGGCCTATGAGGTGCTAGACGATAACTTTGACTTTGATTTGATTAGCATGATTTGATCTTGAAAATGTGCATGAAACTTGAGATTAACAATAGCATACACAAGTTCCGATTTTAAGATGTGTTGCTTGATTTAGAAAAAAAACACGTCTTGTTCAACTTTTTTATGTGTGTATGTGAGATTTCTGAGGTAAATGCTATGAACTAATTTGTCTCAAGTATCAAGATTGAATTCTACATTTTGATTTTAATGCTTACTGGAGGACTTCAAAAGATAAGTTTTGGGGGAGTTGATAAGTGCCATTTTTGCACTTATATTTAAACGTTTTTTACTGAGATTCTTGAACGATATTACGCTGTTTGGTATGATTTTACTTGTTTCAGGAATTTATGTTGAAGTGCGAGAATGTATAAAAAAATTCCCATCCTTCCCCTCCTCTATAAATACAATACCTTGGACCAATATTTCAAGGAACCACCATAATTCACCAACTTGGAACAAGCCACCGAGGAGATTAAAGAACATAAGGAAGCTAGAGAGGAAGCAAGGATCTACAATCGGAGTCAACGCCATGATTTTTTCTTTGTCTTTTAATATTAATTTTGCTTTGTTTTGATTTAAATATGATGAACTAAATTTATTTATCGAGGCTAGGCAATCCTTTTTTTGGAACGTATGATTTGATGATTATTTATTTGATTGAATCCTTACAATTCTTTGCATATAATTTATTGTTCTTCATGCTTTTGAGGGTTTGGCCATCCTTGAATGATTGCTTTATTGTGATTGACTTGACCATACAATATTGCAATACGATATAGTAAAATGTACCTTGGGTTTTAGATTGAGACGGACCAAGTAAAATCTAGCACACATGTGATAGTAATAGATTTACCAAAATCGAAGGCTAGAAGTTTTCACAAAACTTATGCAATATTGAGTTGTTAAATAAGTGCATGACCATTGACTTACTGCAACTCGATATTAGATTTAATATAGCTTGACCATAGTATATTGAATGCATTAGGAGAACTCGTCACCTTAGAAGTATTTGGATATTCAATCGAGAATTGTAGGTGATTGCATTGGTGAACCGAATTCTCGATAATCTTCTCTAGTGGATTTTTCTCGTTAACTTTGATTGACTTGGTTGGATTAGTAGTTTAATTTAGTTAATTAGTTTAATTTAATTTCGTAGGTTAAATATAGTTAAAAACGTCTTATTTGATACTTCCTTGTTAGTCCATGTGGGTTTGACAATCCGTATTCTTCCTATCTATACTAAAACTTGACACCGTGAACTTGTGGTATAATCGCGCTGTTGTGGAATTTTATTGTTTAAATAAACTGCGATCAAGTATGTGATTGTGTGCACGTAATTGATTGTAAATTGTTGATTGTGTGTAGCGAAAAATTCACCGGATCTCGAGGCAAAGACAAGGAAAGGCTCTTGCTAGTGGACTATAAGGTATGTATTGACGTAAGAGCATTTCTTTAGACAATTTGACTATGTCATGGATATGTGTGATCACTATTTATTTAAACAAAACATTTTCAGTGTAGCGATTATACCGCAAGTGCACGGTGTCATGTTTTAGTATAGTAGATTTTAAAAAAAGTTTGTCGAACCCACAGGGACTAGAAAATAAGTACCAAACTCAAGTAGTTTAACTATATTTAACGTACGATAATTAGTGATGATTATTAAACTAAATTGACTAAAGACTCGATATCCAACCCAAACAAGTAGTAAAGAATAAGAATAAATCAGTAGAGACAATTATCAAGACTTCGTTTTACCCATGTAATTCCCCAGTTCGCCTATTAGTTAAGATTTAAATTCAAACATTCTAAGATGACGAGTTTTCCTAATGCACTTGTTAAACTATGGTCAAGATATAACAAGTCTAATATTAACATGCAACAAGGCAATGGTCATGCAATTATTTAACACTCAAAATTTCATATGCTCTATGAAAACTTCTAGCCTTCGAGTTTGGTAAATCTATTGTTATCACACGCTTGTTCGATTTTCTTGGTCAATCTCAATCTAAACCCACACCCTAATTTATTATGTCGTATTGCAATATCGTATGGTCAAGTAAATTACAATATATAAATTCATTCAAAGGTGATCAATCATTTAAAAGCATGAAGGACAATAAATTATTCACATAGAATTGTAAGAATCAACCAAAACATTAATTTAAATCATGGGTTCAAAACATGGGATCCCCTAGTCTTAACAACAAAATTTAACCAACAATTGTCATCAAATAATAATGCATAAATTTTTTTTTAACAATCTAAACATTAAAATCGATCGCTGTGAAATGTCGATCGATCGCCAAAACTTTCCATCACGGTGAAATGCCGATCGATCGCCAAAGTTCAAATTCAACTTTTTGAGATTTCGTCCTTTCTTCGACGTGTTCGCTCGTTTTGTCCCTTTTTAATCATTTTTAGCTTATTTCCTCCACTTTTACGCACTTTGACCTAGATGCCTGAAACATACAAATATATACCAAAAGTCATAAAATCGTCCAGGAATCAGTACAAAAAACGTCCATAATTTTATAGCAAAATAAGTGTAAAAATCACACTTATCAACTTCCCCAAACTTAAACTTGATTGTCCTCGAGCAAGCAATAAGCTCAAAATGTAGACTTCAAAATTGATAATTCAAATGAACCACTTCGCAGTCACTTATGTGGCTCAGACATCTCAGTTACAGACAAACAAGAGTCAATCAGAAAATTTAACAAGTAGTGTTTTCTCCTAGATCAAGCAACATGTATCCAAATCAGCACGTGCGTGTGTGCTATTGTCACTTTCAAGTTTGGTCTTTTTAAGCTTGTAATGTTAGGCCTAGGTGTTGGCTTAAAAAAAAGATAGGATAGCACAAAGAAGATAGTATAATCATGTAATGTCCATATTTTAGCACATTTTTGAACTTCTCTTTTTTTCTTTTCCAGCCTTGGCCACTTTGTGTCTTATTTAGATACTTTTTTTCCCAAGGCTATTTATGTTCTCTTCTTTTCTCATTCATATTTTTTTCAACAATAAACTCATCAAAATATAGCAATTCATATGCATCTAATAAGATTCATTATCTCCCTTTAGGTAGGGATAAATTTTTTCATTTTATGCTCATATAGGTGGGTATAATGAGTTTGCCAAAAAAATGTTGAATGGGGGCTATTAGTATGTTAAGCATACACCATTCTTTTTCAATTAGGCTCAAAAGTGGATACTAAGAATTGATTATACCTGGTAAGCTTGAAGGCTCAAATGTTCCAAAGACCGCCTAGATAATTTCCATGTCAAGTTCATAACTATAAAATTTTGCCTCAAAGTGTCATCATCAAATAGGTTCTTCATCAAGTTCACAAATGATTTCACTACTCCAAATGAAACATCAAAGGTCATGTCGCATTCTATTTTCACCTGTTGGAAATAAGTATTCATTCGTAGACGATTACTTGCAACCAGGACTCATTAAGCATAACAGGCCTTTGTTCATTTCAGGATACCTTAATATTGGAGATATTCAAAAGATTATGACTCAAATGTGCTCAAAATATTCCTCATCTTTGACATGCTAACTCAAAACAAAATATTTAAAAACAAGTCTTACAATTTTCAAAACTCAAGTCGACATGCATAGTGAGATTAATATCATCATGGAATAGAGATCACTACTATGATTCATTCTTTTCTCAATAGTTGAACTCATTTTCAAAAAAAAAAATTGTTGGTGCTCAAGAAACGGCTCAATTCCAGAGAAACCAAAGAAAAAGCATGACATAGTAATGCACTCCCCCAAACTTAATTTGTGCATTGTCCTCAATGTAATAAGCATGAAAAATAAGACAAAACACTTACCTTTGATGATGATCGTCAGTGTTTATCGTCAAATTCCTCGTCAGCTAGTGGGTCATATTGTTGGAAAATGACATCACACATGGAGTCGCTCACCAAAAATAAAAAAATAAAAACAAAAATGCAAACCAATACAGAATTCAAAAACAAAGATAAGGGATAAGAAATAGTTCTTGATTTATAGTCTCAAACTGGACTTTTTACCAATTAAGCTCAAGTGTCGAAAAAGGCGGTGGGGGACGATTTTCCGTCATCCACATGGTAGTGTCGCAACCACTTTTCTTTTATTGCGAACAAAACCCCTTTGTCATCTCTCAAATTTATAGTGTTGCATGGTATAATATCGACCACTTTGAAAGCTCCAGCCCATGGTGAGTGCAACTTCCTTGGAAATAGTCGCATTTTGGCTCTATTCATTAAAACCATGTCTCCCTTACAGAATTTACCTCCTTTTTGATGGACTTTTGATGTGACTTCCAACTTCTCCTTGCTTTTAACCTGCGTCGCATCAACAAATAATGGATCAACAATATTGATATTGAAGCATCGATGCTCAGTGTGTGTAGTGTTCAAAGTTTTGAACATATCAAAGATAACTTGATACTCCCCTATACGGAGGATAAACTTCCCTTCTTGGACATCGATTAATGCCCTTCCAGTTGCTAGGAATGGCCTTCCTCAGAGCAATGGCATGCCAACATCTTGTCCAACGCTATAAAATCCACCCGAATGGTGAATTTATCCACCTTGATTGGCAGATCCTCCATTATCCCTTGAGGGTACTTGATGGACATGTCCGCCATCTGCAGTGACACTCTGACCGGTTTGAGCTATCCTAAACCCAGCTTCGGAAAAATATACAAAGGCGTTAGATTTACACTTGCACCCAAATCACATAAAGATTTATGAAAAGACATAGAATTAATTTTGCAAGGTATAGGAACACTCCCTGGATTCCTTTAACTTTGGAGGTGAATCGTTTTGAATGATAGCAGAACACTCCTCAGTTAAGTTTATAGTCTCATGCTCTCCCAATTTCCACTTATTTGATAAAATCTCTGCATATGCCGTATAGCATCAATGAAAGGCATATCAATGTGGAGATTCTTAATCAAATCTAGAAACTTAGCAAATTTAGCATTTAATTTTGCTCTCTTATATGTAGCAGGGAATGGGAGTGGGCTTAGGTTGTGTGATGGGTGTAGTGGTCTTAGTAGACTTACCTTTGTCGCGTGGTTGAACCTCTTCTTGCTTGATGTCTGCCTTGCCATCATGCTCATCATGTGCATCTTTGACCGCTTTTATTTTAAACAATTATTTCTCAGTGTAGCGATTCTTTACCGCAAGTGCACGGTGTCAAGTTTTAGTATAATGGTTTAAAAGTAAGGATTGTCGTATCCACAGGGACTAGTAGTAATTACCACGTTCGATTAGAATTATTATATTTAACCTACGATTATGGAATGATTATCAAACTAAATTGACTTAAGCACAAAAATTAACCTAAACAGCAGTGATGGATAATTGAAGAGAAATTATAAACGAATTATCAAGACGTCGGTTCACCCATGTAATCCCCCAAAAGTTGTCTATTAATTAAGATTCAAAATTCTATGTTCTAGGGTGACGAGTTTTCCTATTTCATTCGTTATACCTTGGTCCGGTTATAACAAGTCTAGCATTAATCTACAATAAACCACTCCTGTGTTTTTATTGAATGATTAATACCGAAAAATACTTTGTGAAAACTACTAGCCTTCGATTTTGGTAAATCTATTGCTATCACACGTGTGCTAGATTTTACTTGGTCCGTCTCAACCTAAAACCCACGGACTAATTTACTATGTCGTATCGTAATCTCCTATGGTCAATTCAATTACGATTACCAATATCATGCAAAAGGTAGCTAATCTTTTACAAGCATTAAAAACATAAATTATGCGCACAGATCATAAAAATTAAATCAAAACCGTTAATTAAGTGTTCAAACATGGGATCCCCTATGTCTTGACAAATATTTTAGCCAACAACCATAATCAAATTATAATGCAAAAACATGTCTTTAAACAAAATTAACATCAAAATCTGATATAAAAATTAATCAAGTTCAGAAATACTAAGATAACGAGGATGCCGCTTCGTGCGTCGCTCCGTTCTTTCGTTCCTTGCGTTGCTCTTGCTCTTGCTCTTCAATGATTTGTGGTATTGTTCTTTGATGGTGGAGTGGCTGCTAGGTTTCAGAAAATGTGTGCAAAAGTCCCTCAAAACGTCTGAAAATCCTCTATAAATCGTGTGGAGGAATTTTGCAAAGTTTGGACACAAAATCACCAAGTAGGAAACAAAATCTCGATTTTTCAGGGTTTGGCGATCGATCTTCGTCAGTTGCCGATCGATCGCGGAAACATTCTGGACAAAATAACCAAATTTTTCATGTCCGCAATCGATCTTCGTCATCTGCCGATCGATCGCGGAAATCTGGCGATCGATCTTTGTAAGTCGCCGATCGATCGCGGGTTAAAATCTCTAATCTTACGATTTGGTCCCTCATTTTCCATATTTAGCTCGGTTTGGTCCCTTTTCATCAATTTAAGCCTATTTTACTCCACTCTTTTGCATTTGAACATGGATTCCTGAAATATATAAATATATACCAAAACGTGTAATATTTTCTAGGAATCACTACAAAAACGCCCCTAATCATATATCAAATTAAGTGTAAAAATCACACTTATCAATCTTTCTTCTCAGCAACCTCCTTTGCAACAACCTCATTTCCGCTTCTTAGTGTTATGACATGGACTTGCTCCCTTGGATTCTTTTCAGTGTCACTAGGTAGTGATCCTTGTGCGCGCCCGGCTAGGATTGTTGCTAACTGTCCCACTTAGATTTCCAAATTCTTTATTGATGCCTCGTGATTTTGGAATTTAGTCTTCGTCGATGTGATGAATTTGGTCCACAGTTCCTCCATACTCAGTTTAGGTGCATACCCTGGTTGTGGTTGTGGATGGTTCCTCAACCCGTATTGTATGTATTTGGGTAGGGGTAGTTGGGTGGTGGTCGGTTCTCTACAAAATTAGCACTTTCAGAAGATTGAACAAAAGTGTTACCTACTTGGCATTCAGCACTCGGATGTCCTCCTTGGCAAAGCTCGCATGCTCGCTTGAACTTGCATTGTTGCATGCTCAAGCTGTCAATCTTCTTATTTAATGCTTCCAATTGGGCGGCTAAGGTAGTGACTTTGCTCACTTGATGCATTCCGGTTTGCATCATTGGCACGTTCATCTCAGATTGCCAATGATAGCTATTGGCAGCCATCTCCTCCAACAAGTCATATGCCACTTCAGGTGCTCCTCATGATCGTACCTCCTGATGCTGCATCAAGCATAGAACGGTTAGCAGAAAATAAACTGTTATAGAAAGTTTGTACCGCAGCCAGACAGAAAGACCGTGATGTGAGCATCTCCGCAGTAAATCCTTAAAATGCTCCCACACCCCGTACAATGTCTCTGGGTCGTATTGCGCAAACGTGGTGATATCATTGCGCATCTTGGCAATCTTGGATGGTGGGAAGTACTTTGACAGGAACATTTGCACCATTCCATCCCACGTGGTGATTGAACCTGTAGGCAATGATTGCAACCATATCTTAGCTTTGTCTTTTAACGAAAAAGGGAATAAGCGTAAACTGATGACCTCGTTAGTGACGCCATTATACTTGACGGTGTCACAAATCTCCAAGAAGTTGGAGATGTGGGCATTAGGATCATCAGTAGCCACTCCCCCAAACTGAACCGAGTGTTGGATTTATGATAGCAGGCTTGATCTCGAAATTGTTAGCCTGGATGCTCGGTCTAGTGATGCTAGACAAATTGCCTTGGAATGATGGATGTGCATAATCCATGAGTGATCTAGCGACTGCACTTCCTCATTCCTGTGTTCCTTCTCTTTGTCTCTTCTTTGGTTGTCTCGGCCATTGCTCGAGCCTCTCGTAGTCTCCTAAGAAAAGTCTGCTCAATTTCCGGATCAATAGGTTCAAGTGTAAGTTTGCTACTCCTTAGCATGCACCAAGAAATACACCTGCACAAATCTACCAAACCACAACAGTAGTGAAGTAAAAATCGAAAAGCAGAAAATAAAAAAAATATGGTTAAATTTCAGTCAACTAATCTCATCTGATATTACTTTAAACTATTCCCTAAGAACGGAGCAAATTGATCGCTATTTATTTAAACAGTGTAGTGATTATACCGCAAGTTCACAGTGTCAAGTTTCAGTGTAGTAGATTTTAATAAAATATTGTCGAACCCACAAAGACTAGAAACTAAGTATCAAACTCAAGTATTTATTTAACCTACGATAATTAGTAATGATTATTAAACTAAATTGACTAAATACTCGATATCCAACCCAATCAAGTAGTAAAGAATGAGAATAAAATCAGTGGAGACAATTATCAAGACTTCGGTTCACCCATGTAATTCCCCAACATTTGCCTATTAGTTAAGATTTAAATTCAAACATTCTAAGGTGATGAGTTTTCCTAATGCACTTGTTAAACTATGGTCAAGATATAACAAGTCTAATACTAAGATGCAACAAGGCAATGGTCATGCATTTATTTAACACTCAATATTGCATATGCTTTATGAAAACTTCTAGCCTTCGATTTTAGTAAATCTATTGCTATTACACGTGTGCTCGATTGTACTTGGTCAGTCTCAATCTAAACCCACGGCATAATTTATTATGTCGTATTGCAATACATATGGTCAAGTCAATTACAATATAATAAATTCATTCAAATGTGATCAATCCTTAAAATGCATGAAGAACAATAAGTTATGCACATAGAATTGTAAGAATCAATCAAAACATTAATTTAAATCATGGGTTCAAAACATGGGAACCCCTAGTCTTGACACCAAAACTTAGCCAACAATTGTCATCAAATAATAATGCATTGCAACAATCTAAATATTAAAATCTGAGAATAATGAAGAACAAAGTTTAGAAATATGAAAATAACTCTCGGTGATGACTCCTTGCACTGCTGCATTGTCCCGCCTCTCCCGATCCGGCTTCCTCTTCAATGGGTGTGATGGTTTGAATGAAGGTAAGAGATGGAGTATGGTGGAGGCTTGATTTGTAGGTTGAAATCCGAGCAAAAGTCCCTCAATTTCGTACAAGTCCCCCCTTTTATAGTGGGAGATGAGTTTTCATGTTTTTGGACCCAAAATATCCAATAAGAAAACTAAATCTCGACTTTTTTGGGGCTGGCAATCGATCACGACATCCTATCGATCGCCAAAATATTCTGGACTATTATTTCAAAATCTGCACATCCGCGATCGATCGCGTTGAAATGCGATCGATCGCCAAAGTTCAAATTCAATTTTTTGAGATTTCGTCATTTCTTCGACGTGTTCTCTCGGTTTGACCATTTTTCATAATTTTTAGCTTATTTCCTCCACTTTTATGCACTTGGACCTAGATTCATGAAATATACAAAATATACCAAAAAACGTAAAATCGTCCAGGAATCACTACAAAAACGCCCATAATTTCATAGCAAAATAAGTGTAAAAATCACACTTATCAATGTGTATGGGATATTGTGAGTTTAATGATGATAATTGATATATAGTTGGATATTGTTGAATCAATCGATGAATATATATGAATTATATTGATTAATGTCGTTGTCATGTCGAAGCGATGATAACGCCATTGTCGTGTCGAAGCGATGATAAATGTCGTTGTCACGTCGAAGCGATGATAATGCCGCTGTCATGTCAAAGCGATGGTACTGTCTATGTCGTGTCAAAACGATGATAAATGTCGTTGTCACATCGAAGCGACGATAATGCCGCTGTTGTCGAAGCGATTATAATGCCGATGTCATGTCGAAGCGATGAGATTTTGAAATAGAATTATCATTATACAACTGTTAAAATGATATATGGAATTTTGATAATACTGTGTCATTGTGCTGGCCAGTCGAGGAATATAATATATGACGTAGTTATGTCAAAGCGATGGTACATGTCGATGTCATATCGAAGCGAATGAGATATTATATGTCCTGGTTTTGGGTATTGTTGAATGGTTATTATACATATATGTGTAAAGCTCGATGAGATGTACTTATCGTTGTGTTTGGTATATATCTGGTATATATACATCATTATAGATCTATCAGAATGATGTGATGTTATTGTATTGTCGTTGTTGAGAATTTATATGAAGGGATTGTGAGACATCGATCAGTGTGGTACTGATGATGTGAGATTTACTGTTCTAGTATTGGAGATCATGATATTTGGTAAGGTGATTGTGTTCTAAACAGGTTAAAGAGAAGTATGTCTCCGGTAAGAAAAGATATCACCGCGCTTTACGAATCATCTAAGAAATGACTCTTTTATCTTTGTGACTTTAAATATGCAAGTTATATATTGTGTTTGGTTATTACCTGTTTATTGTATGCTCACAGCGTGTGGGGCAGTTTCCGTGGAAACAGGTGTCAGGGTAGCTGTAAGAGAGCTAGAGGTGTGAGAGTTGTTGAGTCGGAGGCTTAGCAAGGTCGAGTTGAGTTAGTACACAAGTTGTAGTGTTTCCTTTGTTTATTACATTTCGTATAGGATTTGTAATATGTATGTCGTTCTGTAATCATCCAGTGTCATTTGATTGGATAGACGTTTTATGATTACAGTTAGTTTGAGACTTATTGTTTGAGGATCTATTTTTTGTTTGTATATGTGGGGTCTTCCCACCTTAACCTCATCTTAATACACAATTTATGGACTAAACAATCATTAATAACGTCTTAGGGTTCCGATTGTAGCTTTGAGCTAAAAAGATTTCAGGCCAACAATGAAATTTCAACCTTAATTAATTACATTCTCAATACGAATGTTAAAACGATAGAATTATACTACTACTAGAGTAGAGACTATCCAGAAATCCTGAATCCTAACATCTTTCATGCTCCTCATAGCTCACTGCCTCAACCCGGCCCTTAGTCCTTTAGTCCAAAAGTGTACCTACAGGAACAACCCATCATGAGCATGTATATCGTTACTTAACATCATAAGGCAATGGCATATAATTAAATGCATGAAAATAATTGGTAACGTATACTTCATGGTTAATTGCATTAACCCTCTTTGGTTGCCCCTGTTTCATAGCCATGCATATAATCATTAATTCTTGACATGAATGATTAAAATCGTCGTCTTATAAATATCGTCATCTTACAACATCATCAGCATATAAGCATTATCATCTTATACATATCATCATTTATAACATCATCATCATATAAGCATCATCATCTTATATCATCATCTTATAGCATCATCATCTTATAACTTCATCATCTTATAACGTCATCATCTTATAACATCATCATCATTTAAGCATCATAACAAAATACAACAATAAATGTACGAAGTCTTGGTTAAGTAACTTGCTGGTTATTCGTTAACTTCTTCTTGTTAACCCTGATTTACCTTCGTGCATATGGGCATCTTACCCCGTGGTATCTTACCACACAATAACCTCGTATGGCATCTTACCATATGGGCATCTTACCACACAATAACAGCGTATGGCATCTTACCATATGGGCATCTTACCCCGTGGCATCTTACCACATTATAACATTGTATGACATCTTACCACATTATAACATTGTATGGCATCTTACCATATGGGCATCTTACCCCGTGGCATCTTACCACACAATAACATCGTATGGCATCTTACCATATGGGCATCTTACCCTTTTATAAACATCGTATGTCATTATTGTAAATTTACTTATCACAATCATCGTCATAAACCATCATCATATACATCATCATCATAAACTTACTTATCATAATCATCATCGTAAACATCATCATCGTAAACATCATCGTAAGCATCATCATCATAATCATCATCGTAAGCATCATCATCATAAACATCATCATCATAATCATCATCATCATAATCATCATCATCATAATCATCATCGTAAGCATCATCATCATAAATACTCATGAAATTAATGCATGGTCAGAGTTAGGAGTGCGTTACCGTCCGATGCCCGTACGCTTCTTACGTACCTTTTCAAAAGGAGGAGGAGTCAGTAGACTTTATCTCCTTGATGGTGCCGGTACCTGGGATGGTTCTACAAGACCACACAATACCATATTAGATGCCTCAATACCATCTCACATCATAAACTTAACAAAATAAAACATCATTTTATTTTTTCAACTTTCTGCCTCTCTCGATCGATCGGCCCAAGGTCCCGATCGATCGAGAAACTGTGCACAAACAGTGCCTTAGTATTCTGTCTCGCTCGATCGATCGAAACATTTTACCGATCGATCGAGGAGCTTCACCGATCGATCGAGAAATCCTCCGATCGATCGGTACCTAAAAATCAAAACATGCTTTAGACCTTCTGTCTCGCTCGATCGATCGAGATTTGCGATCGATCGGGACCAAATCTAGATCGATCGAGAGCTCTGAAAAAATCGGGATTTCCCCCGATTTTTGAGCATCTCTTTTTACACCAACATTTCTACTTCATAACACATCTTTCTTGTTGAAACAAACATGTAAAGAACTTCATAAAATATCCATGTAGGCACTTAAATCAAAGGTTTAACAAAACCTAAGCTAACATGCATCATAACATCATCATAATCTTCATCCTCAACCAACTTTAAAAGAAACAGAGCATGCTTATCTTTTCTTTCCAGATTTTCGAGCATATAGTTTCATAACAAGAAATCCATCACATAAATCATATAAAATGCTCAAACAACCATGCTAGTAGTTACTTAATACTACCATGTAAGCATTCATACCAAGGTTTCACCCAAGCCTACACTTAGCATGCGTTAAAAACAACCCACCAAACCCAAACTCAAACACAAACCCAGAATAACAGAGTAAGGCTTACCCCTCTACTTTTGCTCCCCTAATCTTGCAAGGTTTTAGACAAGAAATCACAAGCTAATCCCCCTTCCTTTCTGCAGCTTACAGGGACGAAATGAGAGGGAGAAAGAGATGGAGGGAAAGTGAATGCAAGAATGAGTGATGGCATGGGTTGGGGCAAGTGGGGGGTATGGGCTTTGACAAGTGGGAAAAGGGGTGAGGTGACCGATTGGGGTGGTGTGGTTGGGGTGCCTTGTGGTGTTTAATTGTATCCCGGTATTTTGTACGATGTATTAAAATATCCTCACTCGATATTTTCTAACTTCATTTAATTAATACATCCTTTAAAACACTCAACATGCCCCCTAAATCATATCATCATATCATAATTATACTCCCCAATTTAAATACACCACAACCCTTAAACATAACATAAATCATCATAGCACATAATCATATAACATTTCGGGGGTATTACATTACTCCCCTACTTATAAGATTGCGTCCTCGAAATCCACATGCATCATCATAATGGAACTAAACATTAAAAACATACCAGAGAATAGTTCCGGGTAGTGCTGCACCATATGCCGTTCCGTCTCCCATGTAGCCTCCTCGACACCCCGACGATCCCACTGAACTTTGACCATTGGTATAACTTTGCTTCGTAGTCTGCGATCTTCTCGATCCAGAATTCTGATTGGTCGTTCTACGTAGGACACATCTAAGTCTAACTGAACTTCTGTAGGCTGTAAGACATGAGACGGGTCTGGCTCATACTTCCGTAACATTGAGACATGGAAAACATCGTGTATGCCAGACAAGGATGGCGGTAGAGCCAAACGATATGCCAAAGTACCGATACGCTGTAAAACTTCATATGGCCCAACATACCTCGGAGATAACTTTCCCCGCATTCCAAAACGAACCACACCCCTAAAGGGCGAGATCTTTAAGAAGACCCTGTCTCCTAATTGGAATTCCAGCGGTCGTCGCCGCTTATTTTCATAGGCTGCCTGCTTATCCTGGGCCGCTTTCATCTTTTGGCGTATCAATTTTTAATCTTTCTTTCCATAACCTTCATCATATCCGGTCCTCCGACCGCTTTACTGGCCAAGTCCTCCCGATACAGCGGTGATCTACATCGTCGTCCATACAGAGCTTCAAAAGGAGCCATTTGAATGCTCGCCTGATAACTGTTATTGTAGGAGAACTCCACCAGCGGCACTGAATCCTGCCACGGAGTATCAAACTCCAAAATACATGCCCTCAACATGTCTTCGAGCGTCTGAATGGTACGCTCTGTTTGGCCGTCTGTCTGAGGGCGATAGGTCGTACTCAGTCTTACCTCTGTGCCTAAAGCTGTCTGGAGACCCGCCCAGAAATGTGAAGTGAACCTTGGGTCTCTGTCAGACATAATCGGGACTGGAACTTCATGCAACCTCACCACATCCCACACATATGATTGGGCCATCTTTAGATACGTAAAAGTCATACAGTAGGGGATGAAGTGAGCTACCTTCGTTAGCCTATCCATGATCACCCAGATCGCATCAAATCCAGAGTCCGTCCTTGGTAAGTGGGTCACAAAGTCCATAATGACATGCCTCCACTTCCACTTAGGTACCTTCAAGCTCTTCAGCTCGCCACCAGGCCTCTGCCTTTCTGCCTTTACCTATTGGCAGATCAAACATCCTTTAACGAAAGCGATCACAGCGTGCTTCATGCGTCTCCACCAGAACTGACGACTTAGGTCCTTATACATTTTCCTTCCTCCTGGGTGGATACTGAATCGACTACTATGAGCCCGTTCCAATATTCCTTTACGCAACTCCGGCGTATCTGGGACTACCCAATGGTTGCCTAGTCTCAAGGATTCATCCTCAGCCGTTCTGAACTTTGATGGCTGACCCTGAAGTACCAATAATGACCACCTCGGAACCTCATTCTCTGACCTCTGGGCTTTCCTGGTAATCTTGAATATGTCTGGCTCAGTCAACAAGGTTGACACTCGCACTGGCGACGCGTCCACATCAAAATCATAGCCCAGATGGCAACAAGAGGTCATCATCGCTGATAACACATAGCGTCCTCAGCAGTACACTTCACTTCCAACTCAAGGCGTCTGCTGTCAAATTTGCTTTACATGAATAATCCATCTATCTTCTTTGTTGCCTATTCAACTCAGCCTGTGTGAACAAAACTTCAGGCTCTTATAGTCCGTGTAGATGGCAAACGACGTACCATGCAAGTAATGCCTCCAAATATTCAAGGCAAATATAATAGCTGCCAGCTCCAAATCATGGACTGGGTACCTAGCCTCATGTGGTTCAACCGCCTCGATGCATAAGCTACCACATGCTTATCTTGCATCAACACACAGTCCAAACCCTGCAGTGATGCAGTCGTGTACCTAGCAACCTTCTTATCCTCAGAAGGAATTACCAATATAGGTGTCGTAGTCAAACGACGCTTCAATTCTTAGAAGCTTTCCTCACAAGCTTCGGACCAATAGAACGTCACTCCTTTCTGAGTCAACTGTGCCAGGGGTCTGGCAATACCTAAGGATCTGGAGTACTGTTCCTAAGTGCTTCACGTGTCCCTCTTCAGTTCGAGAGCAAATAAGCATATCATCAATGAAAACTATGACGAACTGATCCAAACATGGTTGGGGCACTCTGTTCATCAGGCTCATAAAACAGCTAGGGCAATCGTCACCCCAAAAGGCATGACTAAGAATCCGTAGTGTCCATATCTAGTCCTGGAAGCTGTCTTCTGTACATCATCCTCTCGAGCTCGAATCTGATGATACTCCGACCTCAGATCGATCTTACTGTAGAGCATCGTACTCTGCAGCTGATCAAACAAATCATCCATCCCCGGAAGCGGATACTTATTCTTCATCATGGCTTTGATCAGTTGTCTGAAATCGATGCACAGCCGCATTGAACCATCTTTCTTCTTAACAAATAAAACTGGTGCACCCCAGGGCGATACGCTAAGGCGTATATAGTCCTTGTCAAGGAGCTCCTGCAACTGAACATTTAACTCCTTTTTGCTCCGTTGGTGCCATCCTATACGGGGCACGAGAAATGGTAGACGTTCCTGGTAGTAACTTAATCCCAAACTCGACCTCTCTCGTCAGTGGGAATCCGGGAATCTCTTCCGGAGATACATCAGGAAACACCGCCACTACGGGCACATCCTCAACCTTTAACTCTTTCCTCTTCTCCGTCATAACAACAGTATAGATGAGATATCCTTTATGGTCTTGTTCCAATATCTGTGCCATCTTAACAGCAGATATTAACGGAATCCTTGAACGGGAACCATCCCCATAGAATGTCCATTGGACTCCCATATCAGACTTGAATCGGACAGTCCACAACTGCCTGATACTTGTTCAGCACATCGATGCCCACAATGCATTCGAAGTCTGGCATTCTCAGAACAATCGAGTCTGTCCTCAGTTCGTTGCCCTCAAAATAAATGAGGCCGTCATAAACAATCTGATCAGTTATCAGACTTCTTCCAGCGGGGGTCGAGACTACAAGAGGCATGGGCGACGGAGAAGTGCATATGAAATCGCATCGTTTACTTCTGCATTCGCTGCTATGCTGCAACACAAGGGTTAACCACAATACCCAAAAGCAGTTCATATAAAGCACATCGTTAGATAATTAAACATGTTAGCATAACATATGAACTTCATATGCAACATATGCACACAACATGTTTACAAGTAAGCACCTAGCCAACTTATTGCTAAGGCTACCCTTCACTCATTCCCGGGTTATCTAACCACTGCTCTGATACCACTAATGTGGGGTCTTCCCACCTTAACCTCATCTTAATACACAATTTATGGACTAAACAAGCATTAATAACGTCTTAGGGTTCCGATTGTAGCTTTGAGCTAAAAAGATTTCAGGCCAACAATGAAATTTCAACCTTAATTAATTACATTCTCAATACGAATGTTAAAACGATAGAATTATACTACTACTAGAGTAGAGACTATCCAGAAATCCTGAATCCTAACATCCTTCATGCTCCTCATAGCTCACTGCCTCAACCCGGCCCTTAGTCCTTTGTCCAAAAGTGTACCTACAGGAACAACCCATCATGAGCATGTATATCGTTACTTAACATCATAAGGCAATAGCATATAATTAAATGCATGAAAATAATTGGTAACGTATACTTCATGGTTAATTGCATTAACCCTCTTTGGTTGTCTCTGTTTCATAGCCATGCATATAATCATTAATTCTTGACATGAATGATTAAAATCGTCGTCTTATAAATATCGTCATCTTACAACATCATCAGCATATAAGCATTATCATCTTATACATATCATCATTTATAACATCATCATCATATAAGCATCATCATCTTATATCATCATCTTATAGCATCATCATCTTATAACTTCATCATCTTATAACGTCATCATCTTATAACATCATCATCATTTAAGCATCATAACAAAATACAACAATAAATGTACGAAGTCTTGGTTAAGTAACTTGCTGGTTATTCGTTAACTTCTTCTTGTTAACCCTGATTTACCTTCGTGCATATTGGCATCTTACCCCGTGGTATCTTACCACACAATAACCTCGTATGGCATCTACCATATGGGCATCTTACCACACAATAACATCGTATGGCATCTTACCATATGGGCATCTTACCCCGTGGCATCTTACCACATTATAACATTGTATGGCATCTTACCACATTATAACATTGTATGGCATCTTACCATATGGGCATCTTACCCCGTGGCATCTTACCACACAATAACATCGTATGGCATCATACCATATGGGCATCTTACCCTTTTATAAACATCGTATGTCATTATTGTAAATTTACTTATCACAATCATCGTCATAAACATCATCATCTAAACTTACTTATCATAATCATCATCGTAAACATCATCATCGTAAACATCATCATCATAATCATCATCGTAAGCATCATCATCATAAACATCATCATCATAATCATCATCGTAAGCATCATCATCATAAACATCATCATCATAATCATCATCATCATAAACATCATCATCATAATCATCATCATCATAATCATCATCGTAAGCATCATCATCATAAATACTCATGAAATTAATGCATGGTCAGAGTTAGGAGTGCGTTACCGTCCGATGCCCGTACGCTTGTTACGTACCTTTTCAAAAGGAGGAGGAGTCAGTAGACTTTATCTCCTTGATGGTGCCGGTACCTGGGATGGTTCTACAAGACCACACAATACCATATTAGATGCCTCAATACCATCTCACATCATAAACTTAACAAAATAAAACATCATTTTATTTTTTCAACTTTCTGCCTCTCTCGATCGATCGGCCCAAGGTCCCGATCGATCGAGAAACTGTGCACAAACAGTGCCTTAGTATTCTGTCTCGCTCGATCGATCGAAACATTTTACCGATCGATCGAGGAGCTTCACCGATCGATCGAGAAATCCTCCGATCGATCGGTACCTAAAAATCAAAAAATGCTTTAGACCTTCTGTCTCGCTCGATCGATCGGGACCAAATCTCGATCGATCGAGAGCTCTGAAAAAATCGGGTTTTCCCCCGATTTTTTAGCACCTCTTTTTACACCAACATTTCTACTTCATAACACATCTTTCTTGTTGAAACAAACATGTAAAGAACTTCATAAAATATCCATGTAGGCACTTAAATCAAAGGTTTAACAAAACCTAAGCTAACATTCATCATAATATCATCATAATCTTCATCCTCAACCAACTTTAACAGAAACAGAGCATGCTTATCTTTTCTTTCCAGATTTTCGAGCATATAGTTTC
Organism: Haberlea rhodopensis; assembly: GCA_907163345.1. Lineage (NCBI taxonomy): Eukaryota > Viridiplantae > Streptophyta > Magnoliopsida > Lamiales > Gesneriaceae > Haberlea > Haberlea rhodopensis. The sequence goes on along the minus strand of CAJQUN010000024.1, from coordinate 3,007,250 downwards.
ATAACAAGAAATCCATCACATAAATCATATAAAATGCTCAAACAACCATGCTAGTAGTTACTTAATACTACCATGTAAGCATTCATACCAAGGTTTCACCCAAGCCTACACTTAGCATGCGTTAAAAACAACCCACCAAACCCAAACTCAAACACAAACCCAGAAAAACAGAGTAAGGCTTACCCCTCTACTTTTGCTCCCCTAATCTTGCAAGGTTTTAGACAAGAAATCACAAGCTAATCCCCCTTCCTTTCTGCAGCTTACAGGGACGAAATGAGAGGGAGAAAGAGATGGAGGGAAAGTGAATGCAAGAATGAGTGATGGCATGGGTTGGGGCAAGTGGGGGGTATGGGCTTTGACAAGTGGGAAAAGGGGTGAGGTGACCGATTGGGGTGGTGTGGTTGGGGTGCCTTGTGGTGTTTAATTGTATCCCGGTATTTTGTACGATGTATTAAAATATCCTCACTCGATATTTTCTAACTTCATTTAATTAATACATCCTTTAAAACACTCAACATGCCCCCTAAATCATATCATCATATCATAATTATACTCCCCAATTTAAATACACCACAACCCTTAAACATAACATAAATCATCATAGGACATAATCATATAACATTTCGGGGGTATTACAGTATAATTTGGGTGGTCCAAATTACGTTGAGATAATTGTTAAAAAAAAGTTAAAATCCTTATATTTTGGAGTATAATTTGTTTAGTGTAAGCGGAGTCTTACAGTTGACGTATCAGAGCAATGGTTAGGTCCCTGGGCTAGCGATGTCTAGCGTGAATTGAGCAATACTTATTATTTTGGATAGCTTTGTCTAGTGAGTACTGAGAATAGCTGTCTAGTGTTGAGCTAGCTTGAGGTCTAGCGTGAGCCGCTGTGATAGACTGAGGATGTAAGGACCCTAGTTCCTTAAGTGCGAATTAAAGGCATAATTAGAGCTAACATGCATTATCAGAGTTTAAAAGTTCGTGTTGAGACTTTGAGCCTTAAGAATTACATGCCAAGTTAAGGACTATCAAATGGATTAGTTAACTTCTCAAACAAATGAATGTTATTCACTATAGCTTTACACAACTCCTAGAGTAGACACTATACAAAATAATTTTGTCCTTCATCTATCAAAAGCGTTCTTCACGAGCTCACCGCCTCAACCTGCCTTAGCCCCTTTATCATGCCAAAATGTACCTACAAGGACAACCCCCAAAACATGAGCATATAATAATTCATATCCAACACAATATGAATATAAGACGTAAATGCATAAACCGTAATAAAACACTTACTGTTTTTCCCATGCATTTTAAACTCTCCCTTTTTGGTTGTCCCTGTACCATAACTCATGAGTATAATCAATAGATTATTTAATGGTTCACACATGTCATGACATAACACCATTCCATTATCACCAATTACCAATCCCTAGTCTGTTATAATAGTGTATTTTAATGCACCTCGCTTGTCATGACAAAGGCACTAATACCCTCGCTTCGACATATTAGCGGCATTGAATAACCTCGCGCAAATGCGACATGCGGCAACACCCTCGCTTCAACATTTGGCGGCAAATATTCTTTCCTCGCTACAATATGACAGCGGCAAGTATTCTATCATCGTTTCAAGTGACAGCGGCAAAGCATTAAAATCATCACTCTATATAACCATGACTCATGGGATGTGCACCAACAATCATCATATGCATATACAATCATCATGAATAATTCAACATGTATTTGCATCCACAATGCACAATTCCATATATACTCACGTCCACAATGCATAATCAATGAGTATAATAGATACATGTACCGTTGGGTGCCCGTACATCTCTTTACGTACCTTTCCAAAAGTGGGATTTGATATGACTTCACTTCCTTGGTTGCGTCGCCACCTGGGATGGTTCTACACAATCACACAACCCAATATTAGAAGCCAAATAATAGCCAAATGCCAAAAATCCGTCAAAAAATTACATTTCCCACTATTCAGCTGCTGGCGATCGATCGCTGCGTCGAGGCGATCGATCGTGAGCCTTACCGATCGATCGCCTTGACATGGCGATCGATCACCATAACTCTCTGCCTCACGGCGATCGATCATGACATTTCCACCGATCGATCGCCCGCAACAATTTTCGCCACGGCCCTTCGGCGATCAATCATTGTGTTTGTAGCGATCGATCGCCACCTGCTGTGTGCACGATTTCTCCATTTTTTTCACCTCTAATCTTTTCCAACGCATCCCAACTCAAACACCAACACATCAACAATACAAAAACACTAAAAACCTTCAATAAACACCTTCATACAACCATAAATCCAACCCCCAACCAAAAATAACACCAACCCAAAATAAACCCATTTCAAACAATCAAAAACCATTTCAAAACCAAACCAAATACCATAAAAACTTCAATGAGGTATCCATACCTCTTGGGTACTCCAAATCCTACCAATAATCTCACAAACAAGACTTTTGCAAGGATTTCCCCTCCACTTTCAAGCCAAAAACAACAATAGTGAATGGGTTAGGGTTGGGAGAGTGAATTGGGGATTTTGTAAAGTGATGGGTAAAGTGGGGGGTAGTGGGGTTAAAGGGTTAATTAAAATTGTACCCCAACAATTTACATGATGTATAAAATATCCCAACATGATATTTTAAAAGCATTTTATGAAAATGCACCAAAATCCCAATTAAGCACATATTTCACCAAAAAATATCAACCATCACATTTAAACCATTATAACACCCAATTACCCAACATATATAACATGCACCGTGAAACGCTCTACCAGGTCACGCCTACCATGCGACTAAGCATTTCTACATGATAATTAATTCCAACACATAATTCAATTATCGCCATCATTGATCAAGTAAACATAATTAATGCCCAAATTGCAATTAATCATTTCGGGGATATCACAAAACTCCCCTACTTATAAGATTTCATCCTCGAAATCGCATGCACTTACCCAAATGAAACTAAACATAAATCACATACCAGAAAATAGTTACGGGTAGTGTTGCACCATATGCCGCTCCGTCTCCCACGTGGCCTCCTCGACACCCCTGCGATCCCACTGAACTTTAATCATAGGTATCACTTTGTTCTGAAGTCTGCGGTCTGCTCAATCCAGGATCCTAACAGCCCGTTCCACATAAGATACATCGGATTTAACTGAACCTCGGAAGGCTGTAACACATGCGACGGATCCGGCTCATACTTCCGAACATAGACACATGGAACACATCATGTATACCAGACAAAGAAGGTGGCAAGGCCAGTCGGTAAGCTAAGGTGCCAATGCGCTGCAAGATCTCGTACGGCCCAACATACCTTGGAGACAGTTTCCCGTGCATCCCAAATCGCACCACACCTCTGAAAGGTTAGATCTTCAAGAAGATCTTATCTCCCAACTGAAATTCTAACGGTCGCCGCCGTTTATTAGCATAAGCCGTCTGTCTGTCCTGGGCTGCTTTCATTTTCTGCCTTATCACCTTTATCTTTTCTTCCATTTCCCGAACCAGTTCCGGTCCTCCAACCGATTTACGATCCAAGTCATCCCAGCACAAGGGTGATCTACATCGTCTGCCATAAAGGGCCTCAAAAGGAGCCATCTGAATGCTTTCCTGGTAGCTATTGTTATATGAGAACTCTACCAAGGCCACTGAATCCTGCCAAGAAGCATCAAACTCCAATACACCCTCAACATATCCTCGAGTGTTTGGATAGTACGCTCGGTCTGACCATCCGTTTGAGGATGATATGCAGTGCTCAACCTAACTTCAGTTCCCAAAGCTGACTGAAGACCTTCCCAAAAATGAGATGTGAATCGTGGATCTCGATCCGACACTATGGAAATGGGGATCCCGTGCAATCTTAACATATCTCGAATATACAACTGAGCCATCCTCAAATAGGTGAAGGTCATACCATAGGGGATGGAATGAGCTACTTTGGTCAATCTGTCCACAATCACCCAAATGGCATCAAAACCCGAAGCACTCCTAGGCAAGTGAGTCACAAAGTCCATGGATATGTGTTCCCACTTCCATTTTGGTATCTCCAAACTCTTCAACTCACCACCAGGTCTCTGTCTCTCTGCCTTGACCTGATGGCAGATCAAGCACCTCTTAAAAAAAGCGACGACATCACACTTCATTCTTTTCCACCAAAACTGATCACGTAGATCCTTATACATCTTCTTCCCGCCTGGGTGGATACTAATCCTGCTACTATGAGCTCGCTCCAAGATCCCTCTCCCCAACTCCGGCGTACTCGGAACCACCCAACGGTCACCCAATCTCAAGGATCCGTCCTCAGCCACCCTAAACTTCGATGGCTGATCAAGATGTACTAATGATAACCATCTCTGAATCTCATCATCTGTCTTCTGAGCTCTCCTGATATTCTCATAGATATCTGGCTCAGCTAATAAGGTTGATACATACACTGGTGATGTATCTATGTCGAAGTCATATCCCAGATGGCAATAGGAAGTCATCATGGATGACAAATGTATGACATCCTCAGCAGTACTCCTCACTTTCCGGCTCAAGGCGTCTGCTGTCAAGTTAGCTTTTCCAGGATGGTACTCAATCTCACAATCATAGTCCTTGAGTAAGTCCATCCATCTTCTCTGCCTCATATTCAGTTCTGCCTGAGTGAATAAGAACTTCAGGCTCTTGTGGTCCCTGTAAATGGTAAACGACGTACCATACAAATAATGCCTCCAAATCTTCAGGGCAAAGATATTAGCCGCCAATTCCAAGTCATGGACTGGGTATCTAGTCTCATGTGGCTTCAACTGCCTCGATGCATAAGCTACCACATGCTTATCTTGCATCAATACACACCCAAGGCCCTGAAGCGATGCATCAGTATAAAGGACAAACCTAGAGTTTTCCGTAGGAATCACCAACACAGGTGCCGTCGTCAACCGGTGTTTCAACTCTTGGAAGCTTTCCTCACAAGCCTCAGACCAAAAGAATGGTACCCCCTTTTGGGTCAACTGTGTCAACGGCTTGGCGATCTTTGAAAATCCTTCGACGAAGCGTCGATAATAACCGGCCAAACCAAGAAAGCTCCGTATTTCGGGCACAGAAGTGGGTGCAGCCCACTCCATCACAGCCTCAATCTTCCTGGGATCCACCGATATCCCACTGCTAGATATGACATGCCCCAGAAACACTACACTGCTCAACCAAAACTCACACTTGCTGAGCTTGGCGTATAACTGGTGATCTCTGAGAATCTGGAGTACTGTTCTCAAGTGTTTCACGTGCTCTTCCTCGCTCCGGGAGTAGATGAGTATGTCGTCAATACATACAATGACGAACTGGTCAAGATATGGTTGAAACACTCTGTTCATCAAGCTCATAAAGACAGCTGGGGCGTTCGTCACACCGGACGGCATCACTAGGAACTCATAGTGCCCATACCGAGTCCCGAATGCTGTCTTCTGCACATCCTCCTCTCTAACCCGAATCTGGTGGTACCCTGATCTCAAATCAATCTTGCTATACAGTTTTGTACCTTGCAACTGGTCAAATAAATCATCAATCCTTGGGAGAGGATACTTGTTTTTCACCGTGGCCTTATTCAGTTGCCGGTAATCGATGCACAACCGCATCGAGCCATCCTTCTTTTTCACAAAGAGAACCGGTGCGCCCCAAGGTGATACGGTAGGGCGTATATATCCTTTGTCAAGGAGTTCCAGCAACTGTTCCTTCAATTCCCTTAACTCCGCCGGTACCATCCTGTAGGGTGCACGAGAGATAGCGGATGTCCCCGGTAATAACTCAATCCCAAATTCGACTTCTCTAGCCGGTGGGAATCCTGGAATCTCCTCCGGGAACACATCAGCAAACTATGCTACCACCTGTACATCCTAAACTCTTAATTCTTTACTCTTTCCCGTCGTGTCCACGGCATAGATAAGATAGCCCGTGTGACCACGTTCCAATAATTGGGACATTTTGACCGCCAAAATCAACGGAATCTTCGCACGAGAACCTTTGCCATAGAAAGTCCACTGAATCCCCAAATCAGATCTGAATCGTACTGTTCTCTGCCGACAATCTACCACTGCCTGATATCTGTTCAGAATATCGATGCCCACAATGCAATTGAAGTCTGACATACCCAACACGATCAAATCTGCCTTCAACTCGTTGCCCTCAAAATAAATGAGGCAATCCACAAGAAACTGATCGGCAATAACATTTCTTCCAGTGGGTGTCGAGACCATGAGAGGCGTGGGTAACGAAGACGTGCGCATATGGTGTCTCTCCACAAAGCCAACAGATACAAAAGATTGGGAGGCACCTGTATCTATCAAAATAAAAGCAGGGTACATAAATAAATGACACGTACCGGCGATCACCTCCTCCGAGGCTGCATGGGCATGCTCTCTAGTCAGTGCATACACTTGCCCCTGGGACGGTCCCACTGTCTGACCTTCCGATGGTCGAGGCATAATCTACTGCCTCTAATGCACTGTCCTGTCCTCAAATCTCGGCCTGTTCCCTTGGAAATTTGACTGTCCTCCCCGAGTGCGGCAATACCGAGAGATGTGGCCCATCTTACCACAACTGTAACAAGCAGGGCAGTTGATCGAAGAGTGTGGCCCTCCACAATTGTCACACCTCGTTTCCCCCCGATCTATTCACTTGCATAGGTCCCCGGTTGGCCAGTGGATTGCCCTTCCTATTTTCCTGTTTCCGGTTGAAGGATTTCTTCCCGCTGAACCGAGAGGATGAAGAAGCACCACGAGGCTTAAATGACTCTCCTCGTGGCCTCAAGCTATCAGTAACTTGCCTCTGCTGTGGCACATGTGGGGGTACAGCATTAGGATAGGCCCCAACTCCGATCTCCGCAAGTTCTGCTCTAGTAAGAGCATCATCGAAATAAGTGGGGTTGTTGGTGATAGCCCGGTCAAACAATTCCGGCCGTAACCCCTTCAAAAAGTGCCTCATCTTTGCATGTCTGTTTGTGGCTATATGAGGGACATACCTCAGCAATGAAGAATTGTGATGTCCGGGAATTAATGGTGTTAATCCCGGTGTAGTATTAATCCTGGATGGATTTTTTTAATTGTAAGCAATTAGGAATTAATTGCGGTTTGGGTCTCCCGAGGTTGTTAGATTGGGCATTTGTGATCGTTGGATCCAAAGGTTGAGATTGTATTCTCATTTTGGTGGAAAGCCTATGATTTGGGTTTTTAGTGGGACTTGGAGTCCGGGGTGCCTTGTGTTGGGGCCAGTCTGGGGATTTGATGTTGGAGGGTGAGTTTTTGAAAACAGATGATTTTTAATGAATCATGATGTATTTGCGGAGGTTTTGGTGTGTTGGGGTATTTTGCTATATATACCCGTTGGACTCGGGATTCCGTCATTTGGAATCCATTTCTCTCCTCTCCTCCCCCTCTCACGCCACCTTCGCCCCAAACCCTTCCCCTTCCCTTTGGTTGAAGCAAAATCGTTAGAACTCGATTATGGGGGCCGGATTTCTTGAAGAAAGATAGGTAATATTCTTCTCCTCTCTTTTGGCTTCAATTTGATTGTGGTTTTGTGTTGTGTGGTTGAGTTTTGGGTTGGTTATGGCATTTGGGGGTTTTGGGTTAAAATCCAAAATGTTGATTTCAGTGTTTTCATGGAGTTTAATTGTTGTATTTGAGGCATTGAGGTGGTATGGGGTGTTGGTTTGGAGTTGGGTGTGAAAAACACCATTAGAACTCGAGTTTTTCGAAAAATCGCAGTCCGCGATCGATCTTGGCGAGGCGCCGATCGATCGCGACATGCTGCTGGAATTTGTAGAAGATGTACAGTATCGGCGATCGATCGCGAAAAGGGGGCGATCGATCGCGAGGGTCTCAGCGATCGATCGCGAGATGTGGCGATCGATCGCGGATTGATTTTTTCGGGCAGTAGGCTTGCGCGATCGATCGCGCCTGATGGGCGATCGATCGCGGCACTGTTCACCTGCATGGATTTTCGAATATGTTGGAAAATGTTGGGATTTTGGAACCGAGGTCTAAAGGGCCGACTTCCGGAGTGTTGTTCACATTCCAATGAGAATGTTAGGCTTTTAAAATGGTTTGATTGGAACCAAGCTTATTAAACGGAATTTTTGGTTGGGTTTTTGGCTATCTGTTAATCATATAAAATGGAATATTTTGGGTAGTATGCATGCTTAGCCGGGGGGCTTTTATTTTGGTAATCGTCATGGATTGACGATATGATTGGGAGTCTTGAACGTGCGTGGGCACGTGATCGCATGCTTATTCTTGATTTTGAGTCGTTTATGTGTTTTAGCACATATTTCTCTAGGCATGGGACTCAAGGAAGGTTTGGCTTGGACTACGGAGACTTAAGGTACGTGGGACGTACGAGCATAACCTATTATAGTATTGCAACTGTAATATGCATGGTTTGTGATAATGGTATTAAATGGGCATTGGAATACATGGTGTATGGTAATGGTATTATATGGACATTGCAATATCTGGCATGTGGTAAGTATTGAAATGCATGGTGCATTATATTTACTTCAAATGGATAATGATATGCATGGTATATGGTAACTGTGATAAATAGACATACATTGGAAATCATAGGGTGCCGCTTTAGAGCGAGCAACGATTGGGTGTTGTCGCCGTTGAGCACTACCGGTTATGACGCCGCTATTGTTGAGCGTGCGCTGGGTTAAGAATGCCGCTATTGTGGAGCGAGCAATGTTACGGGAACATGGAATCCTTGGTTAAATATATGTGAAATCTATGGCCTATGTATAATGATTTTACATATTGATTATGGAGCTGACATGATAGAACTGTATTAGTTAATCTATATGGTGATTAACTGGCTTTGGGAATTTGATGAGTTTGGTTATTTTGAGAACAGGGACAATGCATGGGATCCCGGATGAGGGTATTGCCATCCAGGGAGTATCATTTAAATTATGGCATTTACATTCTGTAAATTATGAATTGCAATATTATTATTTTGTGATTGGTGGTATTGGTATGCTCACCCCGTGTGGGGGCTGTCTCTGTTGGGGCAGGTAACACAGGTGTAGCGGCTTTGGAGTCGAGCTCGGGCTTTTGGTTAGAGGTACTTCCAGGATCGAGGTACCAGAGCTGGTTGGATGGACGCTCAGATCCAGTGTTGAGATCGAGTTGTGCTTGGAAGGTGCTTCCAGGATAGAAGTACCAGTAGCGGTATCCGGTATAGTGTTTTATGCATCAAATACACGTTTATTCATTGAGTACACCTTACGTGTATATGGGATGTATAAATGGGCTATGGCCTCTTTCTGTTCATTATGGTTGCATGCAATTAATTATGGAAATTGCTAAATGAACTAAGAGCATATTAGTGTATTATGTGGGTGCATGTTATGTGAATAATAATGGTAGGGGGAATTTGAATATTGGGAATTGAATGCAAGAAATTTTCTGGGTAGCATACGGTGTTGCACTTGCATAGGGTTTTTCCCCTGATGGTATGAGTATATGCACTCATGGTATGGCTTAATGCACTAATTACGGGTTAAGGGCACGGGGGTCCTTACATTAGTGGTATCAGAGCAGTGGTTAGCTCTTTGGGGCTGTTGAGGGCCTAGGAACATGTTATTGGGAATGAGAAGCACATACTTATGCATGATTGCTTATGTGCGTTTATGATATGTGTTCATCATTGGCATATGTGTTGCTAACCATGGTGGTTGCAGGGTCTTATGAGACATGGACTATGCATTACGGTTGCATAGGTATACATCGGAGTGATGATTTTAATGCTTTGCCGCTACATGTTGGAGCGAGGTGCATTAAAATACACTCATGGCGATGTTTATGGGAATACGGATTATGCATTACGGTTGCATGCACGTCGAAGCGATGATGCCGCTGTCGTGTCGAAGCGATGGTAAATGCCGCTGTCACGTCGAAGCGATGATGCCGCTGTCGTGCCGAAACAATTATTGAAATACGGGTTATGCATTACGGTTGCATGCATGGCGTAGCGATATGAATACTTGCCGCTGTCGTATTATAGCGATGAAGAATATTTGCCGCAAATATGTCGAAGCGAAGGAAAAATGCCGCTGTCATATTATTATTGCGAGGGATATTATGCCGCTAATACGTCGAAGCGAAGGGTATTTCCGCTGTCATGCCGGAATGATGGTAAATGCCGCTGTCGTGTCGAAGCGATGGTAAATGCCGCTGCCACGTCGAAGCGATGGTACCACCGTCATGTCGAAACGATGATGCCGCTGTCGTGTCGAAGCGATGATACATGCCGCTGTCACGTCGAAGCGATGATGCCGTTGTCATGACGTAGCGATGTGATCGGGAACAAAGTACTACATGAGTGTGAGTACCTCTTGAGTCCGCGATTAGCCGGGTATTTTATTGGCGATGGTTACGCCGGGTATTTTATTGGCGATGGTTACGCCGGGTATTTTATTGGCGATGGTTACGCCGGGTATTTTGTTGGCGATGGTTACGCCGGGTATTTTATTGGCGACGGTTACGCCGGGTATTCTATTGGCGATGGTTTATACCGCCGGATATCTATAGCGACATTTTATGCCGCTGACTCCATGGCGAGGGATCATGCCGCTGATTCGATAGCGATGGATTATACCGCTATGTGTGTAGCACTGGATTATGCCGCCTACGAGCGATGGGTGCTGCTTATGTACCGCTGGTGGACGATGGATACAGGTATTCCGCTATCTCGATAGCGATGAGGTATGGCATATTACTTTTGTTATCAGTATGGTGATTATGGTGTATTATTATTTACCGTCATGTGTTTGACGATGAGATTATGGATGTCGTGTATCGACAGGTACCGTCATATGTTCGACGATGTTATTTGGGATAACTATGTGGACGCTTGGCGTCATTTTGGTGATTTATGCATTCATGTTTATGTATATGGTTGTATGGTTTGAGTGCCGATGGTGGGCACATGGTAGGGTCTGGGTATTTAGTTGACGAGACCTTTTGCCGAGCAGGTTTGCTCGATGGATCATTGATGCATTGTACCGGTGAGAGTACGCATCGTATTATGGAGGTATATTATTGACGAGCAATGATACCCTTGGGTATGCTCGCTGGGATGGCTAAGGCCAAGTGAATGGTGGTAAGAGTAGTCATTGAGGAAACTACTCGCTTGTTATTGTGATGAGGAGTAAACATGGTTACACCCACCCTAAGGGCGTGGAAGAAGTCCTAATGGATTAGGATTGCATGATAATTGAGCGTGGACGCCGGGTTGTCCAGTGTGCTTTGGTGTTTTAGAGATATGTTGGGCAATGACCCACAACTCTAATGGTTTGGGCGGTATGGTATACCGGGATGGAATGTGTGTCGCGTTAATAGGTTGGTATAAGCCTATGGGACCAGCGAATCACTAGCCAGGTATTGTTGCAGTGCTTTAGTGTGCTTGTGGTAGCTATTATAATGCTCGTTGGATTCGAGTTTGGTGAATCGTATGGTGATACGATGAGGGTTATGGTAGACTCTTGTAGTCTCTATGTGGCATGGTGTTTGAGGTAGGGAATACCTCACGGGGACGTTATACGTCATTGTTTTGAGGGACTTGTGCTGGGACAGCTCAAGTTTGTTGGTATTACCAACGTGAGTGTCAACAAGTCGTGGTTAGCTCTAGTTGAGCATCCTTGCATATGGCATGCAATGGGAGTCACAATGGTTTGTGAGATATAGTTAGTGGGGTGACACTACTATATTGATTTTTTTATCTCTTGGAGAGATTTGGATTGTACTGTCTTGGAGACAGCTTGCATCGGTCGTGGTTTGATTGTAAGTCAGCCATGGTAAGCATTACTGATGTTGGACCGAGTAATGGATTTCTTACCTCGGTGAGACGTTTGAGGAGACGTCTTCGGGGAGATGCTCGATTTTGGAGTACTATGGTATTAGTACAGAGCATCGTTGGAAGGTGTATACATGGCGTATACGGATTTTTGGATTGGGTAATGGTAGTATTGATGCACTACTCTAACCAATTGTATATTTCTGGGTTCCGGGATATGTTTTGGTATTAATATACCAGGTTTTCCGAACGGTAATTCGAGGATTGGAGGATCATGGATTCATGACTTCTTCCTTGAGAGGAAGACGGTATTGTGATTCCTACCGGTTGAATCTTTTGGGGAGATTCGTTATTTTGGTTCGTGTGGTGGTGATGTTGAAATCACACCCTTTGGTTTTGGTTTGTCAACCATCATTCTCCGTGGGGCGAGAATAATCGGGGTTTGACAGTTGGTTTTGGGATTTGGGTGTGATTGGAGATACCCGAGTCTATTGCATTGTGTATGCATGTTGTGATTGGTGTTTGGGCATGTATGCCGTGAGTGTATACGAATGCCAATGTTATTTTGTTCATTGTTGAACGTCGAGTTGTATGCTTGGTTTGGTGAATCTCCGGTGTGAGATTGTGGGACCTCGAGATCGGTAATCTCGCTGGCACGATGCATTCTGATGAATGATCGTGAGGGTTGTTTGACTTCCCCGGAGGAGGGATTGTTGTGTTTTGAAACCATGGTAGTTCTTGCTGGTTAATTCGATAGCCTCCCTGTTTTAGGATTGTAAAATCCCAGGATAGACAAGGGGTGGCCAGGACTCGGATTTGTTTGGTGTCGTGGTTGACACGCATGGCGGGGATGCAAGTGATTGTTTTGCGTGACCTCTGTGGAACTTGAGACTTTGTGGAGTCTTGAGGGTGTGTCGGGACCAAGATATGATTTCTTGGAACACACCGGTGTAAACATCCTCGGTGATGTGTTTTGTGTGGATCAGTGACCGTGGGTAACCCGGTCCGGGTTGCAAGTGGTGCAACTACTCCTTTGGAGGAGATGGGCTGGGAAGCGGAACCGGATTTTCTGTGAGTATACTGTCGTATGCTAGTAGTCCTCATCATAACGATGCGTGTTAAGCATCGTGGACAAGTAATGGAGATATCATGGAGAGATATCTATGTCGAGATTAATGAAGGTTTGGTTGAGTTTCAGTCATGGTGGACTGACTTCTGGGACGATTCACGTCGAGGTATGTTGTTATCTTTCGGGTTGTATTGGTTTTGGCGGTTGCTCTATTTTAGGTCTTAGTGCGAGACTGGTATTCTCGCAGTTGTTAATTCGATTCTAAGGTGGTTCAGAATCGGGGTCTTGGCTTTGTTTTGTTTGTGTAGTCCTGGTGTTACGTGGAGTACACCGGTGCAATTTCGGGGACGAAATTTTATTAGTAGGGGATAATTGTGATGTCCGGGAATTAATGGTGTTAATCCCGGTGTAGTATTAATCCTGGATGGATTTTTTTAATTGTAAGCAATTAGGAATTAATTGCGGTTTGGGTCTCCCGAGGTTGTTAGATTGGGCATTTGTGATCGTTGGATCCAAAGGTTGAGATTGTATTCTCATTTTGGTGGAAAGCCTATGATTTGGGTTTTTAGTGGGACTTGGAGTCCGGGGTGCCTTGTGTTGGGGCCAGTCTGGGGATTTGATGTTGGAGGGTGAGTTTTTGAAAACAGATGATTTTTAATGAATCATGATGTATTTGCGGAGGTTTTGGTGTGTTGGGGTATTTTGCTATATATACCCGTTGGACTCGGGATTCCGTCATTTGGAATCCATTTCTCTCCTCTCCTCCCCCTCTCACGCCACCTTCGCCCCAAACCCTTCCCCTTCCCTTTGGTTGAAGCAAAATCGTTAGAACTCGATTATGGGGGCCGGATTTCTTGAAGAAAGATAGGTAATATTCTTCTCCTCTCTTTTGGCTTCAATTTGATTGTGGTTTTGTGTTGTGTGGTTGAGTTTTGGGTTGGTTATGGCATTTGGGGGTTTTGGGTTAAAATCCAAAATGTTGATTTCAGTGTTTTCATGGAGTTTAATTGTTGTATTTGAGGCATTGAGGTGGTATGGGGTGTTGGTTTGGAGTTGGGTGTGAAAAACACCATTAGAACTCGAGTTTTTCGAAAAATCGCAGTCCGCGATCGATCTTGGCGAGGCGCCGATCGATCGCGACATGCTGCTGGAATTTGTAGAAGATGTACAGTATCGGCGATCGATCGCGAAAAGGGGGCGATCGATCGCGAGGGTCTCAGCGATCGATCGCGAGATGTGGCGATCGATCGCGGATTGATTTTTTCGGGCAGTAGGCTTGCGCGATCGATCGCGCCTGATGGGCGATCGATCGCGGCACTGTTCACCTGCATGGATTTTCGAATATGTTGGAAAATGTTGGGATTTTGGAACCGAGGTCTAAAGGGCCGACTTCCGGAGTGTTGTTCACATTCCAATGAGAATGTTAGGCTTTTAAAATGGTTTGATTGGAACCAAGCTTATTAAACGGAATTTTTGGTTGGGTTTTTGGCTATCTGTTAATCATATAAAATGGAATATTTTGGGTAGTATGCATGCTTAGCCGGGGGGCTTTTATTTTGGTAATCGTCATGGATTGACGATATGATTGGGAGTCTTGAACGTGCGTGGGCACGTGATCGCATGCTTATTCTTGATTTTGAGTCGTTTATGTGTTTTAGCACATATTTCTCTAGGCATGGGACTCAAGGAAGGTTTGGCTTGGACTACGGAGACTTAAGGTACGTGGGACGTACGAGCATAACCTATTATAGTAATGCAACTGTAATATGCATGGTTTGTGATAATGGTATTAAATGGGCATTGGAATACATGGTGTATGGTAATGGTATTATATGGACATTGCAATATCTGGCATGTGGTAAGTATTGAAATGCATGGTGCATTATATTTACTTCCAATGGATAATGATATGCATGGTATATGGTAACTGTGATAAATAGACATACATTGGAAATCATAGGGTGCCGCTTTAGAGCGAGCAACGATTGGGTGTTGTCGCCGTTGAGCACTACCGGTTATGACGCCGCTATTGTTGAGCGTGCGCTGGGTTAAGAATGCCGCTATTGTGGAGCGAGCAATGTTACGGGAACATGGAATCCTTGGTTAAATATATGTGAAATCTATGGCCTATGTATAATGATTTTACATATTGATTATGGAGCTGACATGATAGAACTGTATTAGTTAATCTATATGGTGATTAACTGGCTTTGGGAATTTGATGAGTTTGGTTATTTTGAGAACAGGGACAATGCATGGGATCCCGGATGAGGGTATTGCCATCCAGGGAGTATCATTTAAATTATGGCATTTACATTCTGTAAATTATGAATTGCAATATTATTATTTTGTGATTGGTGGTATTGGTATGCTCACCCCGTGTGGGGGCTGTCTCTGTTGGGGCAGGTAACACAGGTGTAGCGGCTTTGGAGTCGAGCTCGGGCTTTTGGTTAGAGGTACTTCCAGGATCGAGGTACCAGAGCTGGTTGGATGGACGCTCAGATCCAGTGTTGAGATCGAGTTGTGCTTGGAAGGTGCTTCCAGGATAGAAGTACCAGTAGCGGTATCCGGTATAGTGTTTTATGCATCAAATACACGTTTATTCATTGAGTACACCTTACGTGTA
Organism: Haberlea rhodopensis; assembly: GCA_907163345.1. Lineage (NCBI taxonomy): Eukaryota > Viridiplantae > Streptophyta > Magnoliopsida > Lamiales > Gesneriaceae > Haberlea > Haberlea rhodopensis. Next base: position 2,991,695 of record CAJQUN010000024.1, on the reverse strand, counting down.
TATGGGATGTATAAATGGGCTATGGCCTCTTTCTGTTCATTATGGTTGCATGCAATTAATTATGGAAATTGCTAAATGAACTAAGAGCATATTAGTGTATTATGTGGGTGCATGTTATGTGAATAATAATGGTAGGGGGAATTTGAATATTGGGAATTGAATGCAAGAAATTTTCTGGGTAGCATACGGTGTTGCACTTGCATAGGGTTTTTCCCCTGATGGTATGAGTATATGCACTCATGGTATGGCTTAATGCACTAATTACGGGTTAAGGGCACGGGGGTCCTTACAAGAATAGTACATAGCATAGTCTGATACTGTCATGCCTCCTTGCTTCAAGTTTGTGAACTCATCTTCCTTTATCTGTCTCGCAGCCGCAAAAAATACAGGTTCAGAAACCGGGTTCTGAAGAGAGTCCAATCAATTAACATACCCTGAGTCCTCAGTTCCATCATCGTGGTCTTCCACCACATGGAAGGTTTCTTTGCTAGCTGGAACTCCGCCAACCTCAGCCATGCCGTCCTTACACAAGGAGCGGACACAAATATCTGTTCCAGTCTCTCAAGCCACTCCTCAGCCTCTTCCCCTGTCTCTGTCCCCTCAAACCGGGGAGGGTGGAAAGTCAGAAACTAAGTCAGACTGAGTTCACCTGGCAATAATAGCTGAGCTACCGGTTCTACTCCCACAGCTGGTGGTGGTAAAGGATTTGTCTGACCAATGCTAGCATTAACACTGCCAACTTCACCTACCTCTTCATTGAGGTTCCCAAAGTTCATAGCCGCCATGCTGTAACACAAGGGTTAACAACAATTCCAAAACAATACATATGTTATGCCGTTAGATAACAGGAATGATAATAAGCATGTTAGTATAACAATTTATACACCAGTATGCACCACATGCATAAACATGCCCAAATATAAACACCTAGCCAATCATGCTAAGGCTACCCTTCACTCGTTCCCGGGTTCTCTAACCACTGCTCTGATACCACTAATGTAAGGACCCTAGTTCCTTAAGTACGGATTAAAGGCATAATTAGAGCTAACATGCATTATCAGAGTTTAAAAGTTCGTGTTGAGACTTTGAGCCTTAAGAATTACATGCCAAGTTAAGGACTATCAAATGGATTAGTTACATTCTCAAACAAATGAATGTTATTCACTATAGATTTACACTACTCCTAGAGTAGACACTATACAAAATAATCTTGTCCTTCATCTATCAAAAGCGTTCTTCACGAGCTCACCGCCTCAACCCGCCATAGCCCCTTTATCATTCCAAAATGTACCTACAAGGACAACCCCCAAAACATGAGCATATAATAATTCATATCCAACACAATATGAATATAAGACGTAAATGCATAAACCGTAATAAAACACTTCCTGTTTTTCCCATGCATTTTAAACGCTCCCTTTTTGGTTGTCCCTGTACCATAACTCATGAGTATAATCAATAGATTATTTAATGGTTCACACATGTCATGACATAACACCATTCCATTATCACCAATTACTAATCCCTAGTCTGTTATAATAGTGTATTTTAATGCACCTCGCTTGTCATTACAAAGGCACTAATACCCCTCGCTTCGACATATTAGCGGCATTGAATAACCTCGCGCAAATGCGACATGCGACAGCACCCTCGCTTCAACATTTGGCGGCAAATATTCTTTCCTCGCTACAATATGACAGCGGCAAGTATTCTATCATTGTTTCAAGTGACAGCGGCAAAGCATTAAAATCATCACTCTATATAACCATGACTCATGGGATGTGCACCAACAATCATCATATGCATATACAATCATCATGCATAATTCAACATGTATTTGCATCCACAATGCACAATTCCATATATACTCACGTCCACAATGCATAATCAATGAGTATAATAGATACATGTACCGTTGGGTGCCCGTACATCTCTTTACGTACCTTTCCAAAAGTGGGATTTGATATGACTTCACTTCCTTGGTTGCGTCGCCACCTGGGATGGTTCTACACAATCACACAACCCAATATTAGAAGCCAAATAATAGCCAAATGCCAAAAATCCGTCAAAAAAATTACATTTCCCACTATTCAGCTGCTGGCGATCGATCGCTGCATCGAGGCGATCGATCGCGAGCCTTACCGATCGATCGCCTTGACATGGTGATCAATCGCCATAACTCTCTGCCTCGCGGCGATCGATCGCGACATTTCCAGCGATCGATCGCCCGCAACAATTTTTCCACGGCCCATTGGCGATCGATCGCTGCGTTTGTAGCGATCGATCGCCACCTGCTTTGTGCGCGATTTCTCCATTTTTTTCACCTCAAATCTTTTCCAACCCATCCCAACTCAAACACCAACAATAAAAAAACACTAAAAACCTTCAATAAACACCTTCATACAACCATAAATCCAACCCCAACCAAAAATAACACCAACCCAAAATAAACCCATTTCAAACAATCAAAAACCATTTCAAAACCAAACCAAACACCATAAAAACTTCAAGGAGGTATCCATACCTCTTGGGGACTCCAAATCCTACCAATAATCTCACAAACAAGACTTTTGCAAGGATTTCCCCTCCACTTTCAAGCCAAAAACGAAAATAGTGAATGGATTAGGGTTGGGAGAGTGAATTGGGGATTTTGTAAAGTGATGGGTAAAGTGGGGGGTACTGGGGTTAAAGGGTTAATTAAAATTGTACCCCAACAATTTACATGATGTATAAAATATCCCAACATGATATTTTAAAAGCATTTTACCAATGCACCAAAATCCCAATTAAGCACATATTTCACAAAAAAATCAACCATCACATTTAAACCATTATAACACCCAATTACCCAACATGTATAACATGCACCCTGAAACGCTCTACCGAGTCACGCCTACCATGTGAATAAGCATTTCTACATGATAATTAATTCCAACACATAATTCAATTATCGCCATCATTAATCAAGTAAACATAATTAATGCCCAAATTGCAATTAATCATTTCGGGGATATCACAGAGGAGTTGGGACAGGATCGTCCAAGTATAGGGACATGCCGTGTGTCCAGTGGTGGTCTGATAGTCTTTGCTACATATGCATTGAGGAGTATGCTATGTATAGACAGTGTTGTGTCGAGGTACCCGACTTGGGTACCTGTTGTGATTGTTTGACACATGCATTGTTATTGAATTGTCTACTTGATATTGTACTTGGGCGAACAAGTATTGTGAGGGCTCAATCCTAATTATGTGATTAATGATCACATAAATGATAATTATAGCGTAAACAACGAAAGATTTGTTTAACATTTATTAACAGGTTGCCCTAAAAATTTCGGCATGACCTCATCACACGAGGAACATACCTTCAATACCAAAATCCATATACTGAAACTATATATATACCATTAATTCATATCCAGTACACCCAAATAAACTATTAAACACATCCATACTGGGCTGAAATAAACTAAATGCATAAACTCTTCACACTCTAGGGACACACCACTGGTAGACATATATATATATATACTACTGGGATAAGCATGAGAATAAACCTTTCAAGTGTGGCTCCCATCGGATGTACCATGTCTGAGATCCTGGCCACCTGTATAATCTGCCATCGTCCACACACAAAGACAACAACAGTCCCCCTTGGTGGTGAGCAAAAGCCCAATATGAAACGATCATAGAATAACATGTATCTATAAAATGATATATGAAATGAAATGCAATACAATGCATATCATGTCATGTCGGTACAATACACCCATCCACTGGGTATCTCGGAGCCAATAAATGAAAGTCCAAATACAACATAGCTAAATCGCTCGAGCATGTCAAACAAAAGGGATATCAATACGGAGCATCAATGAAGCTCACCACATCCCATATCCTGACAACATATCATACCGATGACGTCACAAGATGCCACCTTATTACAGTCTCAATGAATAGGGATAATCCAGAGGATGATGTCAGCAATACGCCATCAGTCCCATATCCACAAATCATAGCAATCATAAGGGCCACGAATCTCTATGCCTTTCAGGCCACTTAATGCCAGTCATAGCACCGTGTACAGCCCTTATGATTGATCGAATCCAAAATAATAGGGTATCAAAGAATCGTAGTTCAACGTGTATGTCATGCATCGATGTATGTATAAAAATGACGTGTGTTAACAAATATTTATTTTCATATATCGATATGCCAATCATGCATGCTTTGAATGCCACATAATTTAATAAATCATGTAGCCATCTAATATCAAGTAATTCACAGAAGTCATCAAATCATATACCAACTGATACATATACTTGTCATATGTTACCCGATTGCAACATACCTTTATTTCTGGATATACAAGGGTCAACCTGAGCTTGTAGAGTCAAAGTAGTAATTTTCGCACAATGTAACGCACCCGTTTCCTCCAATTTTGGCGACCTCTGGCGGCGATAGTGACGGTGACCGGTGTAGAAACTTTTGTCCAGGTGAGGAGAATAGATCCGGTGTATGGATTTGTCCAATTTGTTGTAGAATTGAAGAAATCGAACCAAAGTTCCTCAAACCCTCTATGCAATCTCATTCATTCCAGATCAAAATTGAAGCACTTTCGAACACCAAAATTTGATTATCTGGTATAGAAATGTGCGCCTGAGAGTTGTGAACATGGTGGTAGGCCGGGCTTGTCGATAGGTGGTCGGGCGGCGATGAATGGAGCGGATAAGTACACGGTGGTCGGTGGATCGTGAGGTTGTGTGTTTTCGCACCTTTTAGTAGGTGTCCATGATCTGTGTGTTTTTACATGTTTTGCTATATGTTTTACGTCTTACACCGATATATATTAATTCCCGACCAATTATGAACATCCGGGTGTCGCCGGTGTACTGGTGCATGTGTACATATATAGTCCACACATGACTTCGTGTCTTATGTGAGGGCCTGATCCTAATGTGGTGTTTAATTATCACACAATGATTAATTTGCGTAACAGCGGAAGATTTATTTCAAATTTCTTGTATTGAATAGTCAATCAATTTTGATTCAACTTGTTTCACAATCTCTGCTTGATCTAAAAAATTTGTCACAAAATTCTGAAATTTCTTTCTTTATACCATCCCATTAGAAAAAGGATATCATGAATGATACATCTCATCATTCCCAGAATAACAAGTTGTCATCTATAGTGTGTTTTCTGCAGTAATGCTTCTTTCGAATCGGTAGGATTCGATGTTATTTACTGATTGTTCAATCGCAACCACCACTAAATGGCATACTAAAATTCAATCGCAACCACCACTAAATGGCATACTAAAATCTATGGTTGGTGTGACAAAACCAATTTCTTCAATCAATATCTGTATGGGTCTGTCCTTCGAGTCTTTCCGATCTTCGAAATCAGAGATGACTCAAATTGCAAATCATACATTGATGCTACCATTGCACCTTGCACTTTTCGGTCCAGGGCATCTGCTATTAGTTTCATTTTCCCTGATTGATATTGACTATCAGAGTCAAATTCTTTAATAAATCTAGTCATCGCTTCTATCTCATGTTCAACTTTGACTACATAATTCATATTTTAAACTCCTAAAATCAGAGTATATCATGAGTTTTTTGCCATACAGATAACGTTGACACATCTTCAAGGCAAAAATGGTACAAGCTCGAGTTTATAAACATGATATCATGGTTCTTTCAATTTCAACTATCTCAAAGCATATGCAATCATCTCCTCATGATGCATCAGAACATATCCCATCTGTTTCAGTTTATAAAACCTACTTTCACCTTCATTAGACCAAATTTTATATTTATTAAATTATTTTAACAAAATTTCGGTGTTAATCCGAATATTCCAAAAATATATTTGTCATTCACCATGTTCTGACCCGACTGTTAATTGACATGTACAAGGTCAATTTCCATTATCATTAATTATATTATATTCTCATTAATTAAGTTCTAACCAATTAACAAATTAATGTACAAATTGTACTTAATTCTCATTATCAAATATCGGGACATCAAATTTACAAACTGCTAATTATGATATCGAGCTGTTATCAATATAATATTCCTCATGTTTATTCTCAACCATATGATTAACATAAGATAAATCACATAATTGTTGAGAAGTTAAACATTATATTATGATAATATGGTACGAGGGCCTTAAATTTCTCCCACACTTAAAAGATTTCGATGATGAAATCTCACAAGTGCAGATCATAAATCATTAACCAATTACTGTGTATGTCAATACTATAGTCGGAAGACATCAACTTCATAAACTCAATTCATTTAGCATTAAGCTGAATCAAAATCAATGAATGTTGCATTGAATCTCGAGGCACGGGTATAGTTTAGTTATCTTATAATAATGGAATTTAGAACACAAAATTAATTATTCAGAGCAGAACTTAGAATAATTAAATTCAACCTCATCAGATTGAAGAATACTTGTCAAATCATGTTCGTAATTCCTCAATATTGAGGTACGAAACACATTACAAACAATATAAAATAATAATAATAATAATAATGTTAATTAATATGAAAGATTCTCAATTTGTTTGAAAATCTTACAAAACTCAACATACCATTAACATGAGAGATTTTTGAAAATGATTAGATCACCCTGTTGCCATTTCCAAAAGCGTCGCGCTTATTCTCATAACGAACTTACCGAGTCCGAGCAGCTTTCCCTCATTCTGGCATCCACTGAATCTTATTATTCACTTCTTGTATTCCATCAATATTGTTTACCCATTGATTCATCGAACACAAACATCTTACAACGTCTTAAAGATTTGGATCATATATAAAACACATGCATTCAAACACATATTCAACTCAAACGTATTCCGGAATTAATTCCAGAATTAAAATACAATTAGATTGTTACTAAGACATAAAACTCGAATCCTATCATTCTTTTTGGGACTTTGACACTCTTTCAAGGGCAAGACACATTGAGGAAGCTGCTAGGATTCCAAGGGCAAGGATTTCATCACAAAACGAAGGCGGCTTTCATCTGGGGAGAATTGCTTCCATATCGTTTTGTATCTCTTACTTTTGTTTGTTTATGAATTTCTCAAACATGTCTACGTGTTGAATTCTAGGATGAACTAATCCCTTCTTTCTAGGGAATACATAGCTTGATTAGATATTATGTTTTGGTTTGATTGATTTACACATTAGGATTTATCACATGGTTTATTTGTGTTTCTTGCTTTGAATGCAATTTAATTGACTAGCCATTGATTTAATTATAATATTTGTTTGTGATCTATCACTCGGGAGAGGGGATTGTGAGCAGGACATAGAAAAACACATCGTGGATGTTTATATCGTCGACAGACGTATAACTCCATTGAAGCCTTTGAAAGAATTATTGTGCAATCAATATTGTTTAATATTTAATCTTAGATAGGGATATCAATGTTGATATTGAATGATAATTTCTACTACCACTTGGGAAAGGGAGTAGGAAACACTTAAGAATTCTTGGCTAATAAACTAGATAACTATAATATTGCAATTGATCATAAGAAACATAGTTGATAATCAAGTGAAATCGGACCTCTAGAATCCTTCTCATAATTAATTCTCTTGAATTGTTGCAACTGCTAGTTAGTGAATTACGTTATTTGACAACCAACAACACTACTCATTTTTCTAAATAGTATTAAGACTATCTAGCACAAGTATTTAATTAATAATATAAATCAATCCTCGTGGGTTCGACATCTGCATTCATATCCATATACTAAACTTGACATCGTAAGCTTGCGATACGTTTTGCACGCAACAAGTTTGGCGCCGTTGCCAGGGATTGAATAATATAGTTTAATTCTAATATTGTGCCAAGTAATCTTAGTTTTGATTTAGAACTTTTATTTTATTTAGTACTTGAGATATTTTTTTTGGGGTTTCTTGATTTTTGCAGTGTATGCAACGATAGACAAGGCCTGAATTGCTTTTCTTTGATTCCGAAATCAAAAAAACTACTCGACAACTACGTAAAGCAAGAAGGACAAGTTGAGTCAAATGGCTACTGAAAATCATGAAGTCGAAGCTGTTCCAGTAGCTATTAGAGATCACTTTAAACCAGTGATCAATAATAACTACTCTGATATTGCTCGCCAGACTATCAGTGCAAACAATTTTGAACTGAAGCCAGCATTGATCAACATGGTGCAGCAAAACCAATTCTGTGGTTCAGCTGTGAATGATCCTAATCTCCATCTAAGGATCTTTCTTGAGAGAGCAAACACTATAAAGATACATGGTGTTACTGAGAACACCATCAGACTACGCCTGTTACCGTTCTCTCTTACAGATCAAGCAAGAAGTTGGCTTCAATTTTTGCCAATTGGTAGTATCACGACATGGGATGACATGGCATCCAAATTTCTGGCAAAGCTTCCACCAGCAAAGTCAACCTTGTTAAGGACCAAGATCACCACCTTTAAGCAGCATGATTTCGAACAGCTGTATGAATCATGGGAACGTTTCAAAGACTTACTCAGAAAATGCCCACAACATAACTATGAGAGTTGGGTACAAATCCAGCTGTTTTACAATGGATTGAACGGTCCCACTCGACTCACATTGGATGCTGCAGCATGAGGAACTCTTTTCTCCAAGACAGCAGAGGATGCATATGAATTACTTGAGTAAATGGCCGCCAACTATTACCAATGGCCAACCGAGCGAGCACTGGTACGAAAAACCAGCAGGTATGTACAAAGTTGATAAATTTACTACATTATCTGCACAACTGGCTGCTCTTACTATGCATGTATCACTCATGAACAAGCAAGGGACTCCACCTACTATTGAGTCCACCATCGCTGCTGCTGGTGTGTCATTAACTGTAGAGGATCCGAATCAAGAGCAAGCTCAATTCGTGAACCATCGGTATCTGAACAACTATCGAGGTAATCATGTGCCTAATCAATACCATCCTTGAACCCGCCTCCTAGATATACACCTCAGAAAAATGAAGGTAAGCCTTTTTTTGAAGATTTAGTTGGTACTTTGTAACTTAATCCTCCAAAAGGTTTGAGCATAACGAGACGAGGCTGAACAATATTGTGACTCAAATGAAAAATATGGGTGTCACAATGAAATCATTAGATGTCTCGATGGGTCAACGTGCAAATGCTATGAATCATGAACAATCGGGGACGTTTCCCAGTAATGCTGAGGTAAATCCAAAAGAACAATGTCATGCCATCACATTGAGAAGTGGTAATGAAGTTGGAAAATCAGAATTTGTGCATAGTGATGAATCACCGAAGGAAGAAACTCCAAAGTCAGTTGAAACCTCTAAGGAGGTCGAAAAGGAGCAGCATTACACTCAACCCGTGAAACCTCCAATGTAAGCCTACTCTTCCATATCATCAACGCCTCAAGAAGAAGGCAATAGATTATCAGTTTGCAAAGTTCTTGGAAATTTTCAAGAAAATTCATATCAACGTTCCTTTTGCTGATGCATTGCAACAAATGCATAATTATGCAAAGCTCATGAAGGGCATGATGGCTAGGAAGTGCAAGCTTGAAGACTTTGTGTGATGCCCTGAAATTAATTAATGGCAATCTGGACATTAATTATGTTTATATGATGAATTATTGCGATGATTAAGTTATGTGTGGAAAATAAAGTGTTAACATGATTTAACTGTGTTGATTTTAATTATGAGGAAAGTATGGATTTAATGAAGTTGGTTGCATTTTTGTAAATGCTTTTAAAATACCATGTTAGGGTATTTTATACATCATGTTAAGTATTGGGGTGCAAATTTAATTAAACCCTTATAATCCCCACTACCCCACCTTTTAACTCACTTTCCCCTTTATACTCTAAATCCCCAAATCAACAACCCAAAACCCCTACCCCCCTCCATTTTCGTCCATGGCTTAAAAGAGGAAGAGGAATCCTTCCAAAATCTTGATTTGTGGAATTTGTTGGGAGATTTGGAGTCCCCAAGAGGTATGGATACCTCCTTGATTTTTTGTAAAGTTTTATTTGAGTTTGTTATGGTTTTGGAGGGTTTTGAAATGGGTTTGTTTGGGTGTATGTTATTTATGGGTGGGGTATGATTTTTGAAGTGTTTTATGTGGGTTTTAACGAGTTATGATGATGTTAGTGTGGTTGGAAAGTTTGGGTTTGAATGGTATGGGATTGAGCTTAGAAAATGCTCAAAAATGGCGAAAAATCGCGCACCAGCAGGTGGCGATCGATCGCCTGAAATGAGGCGATCGATCGCCGATGGCCAGTAGCCATTTCACGTAGCAGGCGATCGATTGCCTAAAATTAAGAGATCGATCGCCGCAAGGCAAAAGAGCGAGGCGATCGATCGCCTCAAGTAGCGATCGATCGCCACTGTGTAAAACATGGAAAATGATGATTTTGATGAATTTTTGGTATTTGGCTATTGTTTAGCTTCTAATATTGATTTGTATGGTTATGTAGAACCATCCCAAGTACCCACAACCTCAAGGAGATAAAGCTCTCCGATTTCTCCACTTTTGGGAATTAAGGTACGTAAGAAACGTACGGGCATCGGACGGTAAACCATACTCCTACATATGATGTTTATAATGATGATGTTTATGATGATGATGATTATGATGATGATGTTTACGATGATGATCTTGATAAGTAAGTTTATGATGATGATGTTATGATGATGATGTTTATGATAAGTAAGTTTATGATAATGTCATACGATGTTTAAAAAAAAAAGGGTAAGATGCCAATGTGGTAAGATGCCACCCCATGTATGTGATTGGGTAAGACGCCCATGTGGTAAGATGCCACACGATGTTTACGATATGGTAAGACGCCATACGATTGGGTAAGACGCCCATGTGGTAAGATGCCACACGATATTATGATATGGTAAGACGCCATACGATTGGGTAAGATGCCCATGTGGTAAGATGCCACACGATGTTTATGTTATGGTAAGATGCCATACAATGGGGTAAGATGCCCTTATACATGAACAAGAATCAGGATAACAAAAGAAGTTGAAGAACGACAATAACTTTTACTTAACTAAGATGTTATGTATTTAATGTATGCCTTTTAATATGATGTTAAGTAAATATGTATATGCTCACAATGTGTTGTCCCTGTAGGTACACTTTTGGACCGAAGGGCCTAGGGTCGGGTTGAGGCGGTGAGCTAAAAGGAGCAAGATGAATATAGGATACATGATTTTGATAGTCTCTACTCTAGGAGTAGTGTAAACCTATAGCTTTAACATTCATTATTGAGAATGTAATTAATTAGCTTTTGGAAATTTGATTTTGGCCTGTAATCTTCTTAGCTCAAGCTACAACCGGAACCCTTAAGAGGTTATGAATGCATGTTCAGTCCATTATATGTGTATTATATGATGTTAAGGTAGGAAGACCCTACATTAGTGGTATCAGAGCAGTGGTTAGATAACCCGGGAATGAGTGAAGGGTAGCCTTAGAAATAAGTTAGCTAGGTGCTTACTTTTAAACATGTTTTGTGCATAAGTTGCATATGAAGTATATGATGTTGTGCTAACATGTTTTGTTTATCTAACGAGGTATTATATGAACTGCTTTTGGGTATTGTTGTTAACCCTTGTGTTGCAGTATGGCAGCAAATGTGGAAATGGGTGACGCAGTGAGTGTCAATGCAAGTGCAGGACGTACAAATCCCCTACCCCCGCCAGCCTTTGGCGAAGAACCGTCTGAACAGCAATTGCTGCCTGGGGAACTGAGCTTGACTCAATTTCTTGCATACCGACGCCCGACCTTTGAAGGAACTGAAACAGGGGAACAAGCTGAAGAGTGGTTAGAGAGAATAGAGCAAATCTTCGTGGCAGCCCCTTGTGCTAAGACAACCTGGATAAGACTAGCAGAGTTCCAGTTGGCCAATAAGGCGCTGATGTGGTGGAAGACCACAGTAGTAGAGCAAGAGCCTCAAGGTCATGAAGTTAATTGGAAGCTGTTCAGAACTCGGTTTCTGACCCGCTATTTCTCAGCTGCTGCACGACAGGCCAAGGAAGATGAGTTCAATAACCTTAAGCAAGGTAACATACCGGTGTCAGATTATGCTCTTCAGTACTGTTCTTTGCTCATATATGTGCCTCATATCGCCACAAGTACTCAAGCAAAGATGAGGAACTTCATGAAGGGCTTGAGGCCAGAACTGTATGATAGGGTGATCACTAATGGCCCTACTTGCTTTGATGATGCACTTTCAAGGGCTGAACTAGCCGAACTGGGAGTTGGTGCATACCCTGATACTGTACCACCTCCAGCACCTCCTCAGAAACCCACTTCTGATAATTTGAAGCAAAGAGGTGATCAGTTCAAGCCAAGAGGAAACACATCGGCGTCAAGATTCAGTGGTAAGAGGCCCGACAATCGTTGGAAAGGAAACCGTAGGGATGACGCCCAGTCAGGAAGAGGACAGCCTCAGGGAGGGAGATTTGGAAGGGTCCAGTGCAATGTTTGCGGGCAACCACATTTGACAAAAGATTGTGTGGATGTTATGTTTGTGGCAGTAAGGGCCACTTTGCTCGGCAGTGTCCCAATCGAGAGGGACAACAGAACTCTGCTGGGAGGCCTGCAGACAGAGCAGCACAGCACAGACCACCTTTTGCACCAAGGCAGTATGGAGGTCAGCCTATGGGGCCACCTCAGGGACAAGTTTATGCTTTGACGAGGGAGCAGGCTACAGCAGCTCCGGAGGAGGTTATAGCGGGTACGTGTCTTTTATTTACGCACCCTGCTTTTATATTAATCGACACAGGTGCCTCACACTCTTTCGTGTCGACAAATTTTGTGGAAAGGCACCACATATGCACTTCTCCGTCGCCCACGCCTCTTATAGTCTCGACCCCCGCAGGAAGAAGTATGATTACTGATCAGATTGTCTATGATGGCCTCATTTATTTTGAGGATAACGAGCTAAGGTCGGATTTGATTGTTCTGGGGATGTCAGACTTTGACTGCATTGTAGGCATTGATGTTCTGAACAGGTATCAGGCAGTTGTGAACTGCAGGCAGAGGACTGTCCGATTCAGATCTGATATGGGAGTCCAGTGGACATTCTTTGGGGATGGTTGTCGTTCTAAGATCCCGTTGATATCTGCTGTCAAGATGGCGCAGTTGTTGGAACGAGGCCATACAGGATATCTCATATATGCCATTGATGTTACGAAAAAGAAAGAAGAAGTAAAAGTTGAGGATGCGCCCGTAGTGGCGGAGTTCCCTGATGTCTTTCCGGAGGAGATTCCCGGATTCCCACCGACGAGAGAGGTCGAGTTTGGGATCGAGTTGTTACCGGGGACGTCTGCCATTTCTCGTGCCCCTTATAGGATGGCACCAGCGGAGCTAAGGGAATTAAAGATTCAGTTGCAAGAGCTCCTTGATAAGGGCTATATACGCCCTAGCGTATCGCCCTGGGGTGCACCAGTTTTATTTGTCAAGAAGAAAGATGGTTCGATGCGTCTGTGCATCGATTACAGACAACTGAACAAAGCTACAGTGAAGAACAAGTATCCACTTCCGAGGATCGATGATTTGTTTGACCAGTTGCAGGGTACGAGGCTCTACAGTAAGATTGATCTGAGGTCGGGGTACCATCAGATTCGAGTAAGGGAAGAAGATGTCCAGAAGACAGCCTTCAGGACTAGGTATGGGCACTATGAATTCCTAGTCATGCCTTTTGGGGTAACGAATGCCCCAGTTGTTTTCATGAGTTTGATGAACAGGGTGTTCCAGCCTTATTTGGATCAGTTCGTCATAGTTTTCATTGACGACATACTCATCTACTCCCGGACTGAAGAGGAACACGTGAAGCACTTGAGGACAGTACTCCAGATCCTTAGGGATCATCAGTTATATGCAAAGCTCAGCAAGTGCGAGTTCTGGTTGAACAGTGTGGTGTTCTTGGGCCATGTTATATCTAGCAGTGGGATATCTATGGATCCCAGGAAGATTGAAGCTATTATGGAGTGGGCTGCACCCACTTCTGTGCCCGAGATACGGAGCTTCCTTGGTTTAGCGGGTTATTACCGACGTTTCGTTGAGGGATTCTCTAAGATCTCTAAGCCATTGACACAACTGACTCTGAAAGGAATCCCGCTTTATTGGTCCGAAGCTTGTGAGGAAAGCTTCCAAGAGTTGAAGCGTCGTTTGACGACAGCGCCAGTGTTGGTGATTCCTTCTGAGAATAAGAGATTTGCTTTGTACACGGATGCATCACTACAAGGTTTGGGCTGTGTGTTGATGCAAGATAAGCACGTGGTGGCTTATGCTTCGAGGCAGTTGAAACCTCATGAGATCAGGTACCCAGTTCATGATCTAGAACTGGCGGCCATCATTTTCGCCTTGAAGATTTGGCGTCATTACCTTTATAGTACGATGTTTACCATCTATACGGACCATAAGAGCCTGAAGTTCCTATTCACTCAGGCTGAATTGAATATGAGGCAAAGAAGGTGGATGGATCTACTCAAGGATTATGACTGTGAGATTGAGTATCATCCTGGTAAAGCAAATTTGATAGCAGACGCCTTAAGTCGGAAGGTGAAGAGTACTGCTGAGGACGTTATGTGTTTATCAGCTATGATGACTTCTTATTGCCATCTGGGCTATGATTTCAATGTGGATAGATCGCCGGTGCAAGTGTCGACCTTGTTGGCTGAAGACATATTTGAGGCTATCAGGAAAGCCCAGAGGTTAGATGATGAGGTTCAAAGATGGTCATCTATAGTACTTCGAGGACAACCATCAAAGTTCAGAATGGCAGAAGACGATTCCTTGAGACTGGGCAACCGATGGGTAGTCCTAGATACACCAGAGTTGCGTAGAGGAATATTGGTGCGAGCCCACAGTAGTCGGTTCAGTATCCACCCAGGAGGAAGGAAGATGTACAAGGACCTATGCGGTCAATTCTGGTGGAGACGCATGAAGCGTGATGTTATGACTTTCGTCAAAAGATGTTTGATCTGCCAACAAGTAAAGGCAGAAAGACAGAGGCCTGGTGGTGAGCTGAAGAGCTTGGAAGTACCTAAGTGGAAGTGGGAGCACATATCTATGGACTTCGTGACCCACCTACCAAGAACGGCCTCAGGATTTGATGCGATCTGGGTGATCGTGGATAGGCTGACGAAGGTAGCTCATTTCATCCCATACTGTATGACTTTCACATACCTAAAGATGGCCCAATTGTATGTACGGGATGTGGTGAGGTTACATGGGATTCCAGTATCGATTGTGTCTGACAGAGACCCAAGGTTTACTTCGCATTTATGGGAGGGTCTCCACACGGCTTTGGGCACCGAAGTGAGACTGAGTACAACTTATCGCCCTCAGACAGATGGCCAGACGGAGCGTACCATACAAACGCTCGAGGACATGTTGAGGGCATGTGTGTTGGAGTTTGATACTCCATGGCAGGATGCGGTGCCATTGGTGGAGTTCTCCTATAATAACAGCTATCAGGCGAGCATTCAAATGGCCCTTTTGAAGCCCTTTATGGTCGACGCTGTAGGTCACCGCTGTATTGGGAGGACTTGACGAGTAAAGCGGTCGGAGGACCGGAAATGATTAAGGACATGAAAGAAAAGATTAAGATGATACGCTTAAAGATGAAAGCGGCCCAAGATAGGCAAGCGGCCTATGCCAATAAGCGGCGACGGTCGCTAGAATTCCAAGTAGGAGACAAGATTTTCTTGAAAATCTCACCCTTCAGGGGTGTGGTCCGTTTTGGTATGCGAGGAAAGTTATCTCCGAGAGATGTCGGACCGTATGAGGTGTGCAACGTATTGGTACATTGGCTTACCGTTTGGCTCTACCGCCGTCTTTATCTGGGATTCATGATGTTTTCCACGTTTCTATGCTACGGAAGTATGAGCCAGACCCGTCTCATGTTTTACAGCCTACTGATGTGCAGTTGGATTCAGATGTATCCTACGTTGAACGACCGGTCATAATTCTGGATCTTGAGGATCGCAGATTACGAAGTAAAGTTATACCAATGGTCAAAGTTCAGTGGGATCGTCGGGGTGTCGAGGAGGCTACGTGGGAGACGGAACGGCATATGATGCAGCACTACCCGGAACTATTTTCTGGTATGATTTATGTTTAGTTTCTTTTGGGTAAGTGCAAGCGATTTCGAGGACAAAATCTTATAGGTAGGGGAGTATTGTGATGCCCCGAAATTAATTAATGGCAATCTGGACATTAATTATGTTTATATGATGAATTATTGCGATGATTAAGTTATGTGTGGAAAATGAAGTGTTAACATGATTTAATTGTGTTGATTTTAATTATGAGGAAATTATGGATTTAATGAAGTTGGTTGCATTTTTGTAAATGCTTTTAAAATACCATGTTAGGGTATTTTATACATCATGTTAAGTATTGGGGTGCAAATTTAATTAAACCCTTATAATCCCCACTACCCCACCTTTTAACTCACTTTCCCCTTTATACTCTAAATCCCCAAATCAACAACCCAAAACCCTTACCCCCCCTCCATTTTCGTCCATGTCTTAAAAGAGGAAGAGAAATCCTTCCAAATCTTGATTTGTGGAATTTGTTGGGAGATTTGGAGTCCCCAAGAGGTATGGATACCTCCTTGATGTTTTTGTAAAGTTTTATTTGAGTTTGTTATGGTTTTGGAGGGTTTTGAAATGGGTTTGTTTGGGTGTATATTATTTATGGTTGGGGTATGATTTTTGAAGTGTTTTATGTAGGTTTTAACGAGTTATGATGATGTTAGTGTGGTTGGAAAGTTTGGATTTGAATGGTATGGGATTGAGCTTAGAAAATGCTCAAAAATGGCGAAAAATCGCGCACCAGCAGGTGGCGATCGATCGCCTGAAATGAGGCGATCGATCGCTGATGGCCAGTAGCCATTTCACGTAGCAGGCGATCGATCGCCTAAAATTAAGCGATCGATCGCCGCAAGGCAAAAGAGCGAGGCGATCGATCGCCTCAAGTAGCGATCGATTTTTGATGAATTTTTGGTATTTGGCTATTGTTTAGCTTCTAATATTGATTTGTATGGTCATGTAGAACCATCCCAAGTACCCACAACCTCAAGGAGATAAAGCTCTCCGATTTCTCCACTTTTGGGAATTAAGGTACGTAAGAAACGTACGGGCATCGGACGGTAAACCATACTCCTACATATGATGTTTATAATGATGATGTTTATGTTGATGATGATTAAGATAATGATGTTTACGATGATGATCTTGATAAGTAAGTTTATGATGATGATGTTATGATGATGATGTTTATGATAAGTAAGTTTATGATAATGTCATACGATGTTTAAAAAAAAGGGTAAGATGCCAATGTGGTAAGATGCCACCCCATGTATGTGATTGGGTAAGACGCCCATGTGGTAAGATGCCACACGATGTTTACGATATGGTAAGACGCCATACGATTGGGTAAGACGCCCATGTGGTAAGATGCCACACGATATTATGATATGGTAAGACGCCATACGATTGGGTAAGATGCCCATGTGGTAAGATGCCACACGATGTTTATGTTATGGTAAGATGCCATACAATGGGGTAAGATGCCCTTATACATGAACAAAAATCAGGGATAACAAAAGAAGTTGAAGAACGACAATAACTTTTACTTAACTAAGATGTTATGTATTTACTGTATGCCTTTTAATATGATGTTAAGTAAATATGTATATGCTCACAATGTGTTGTCCCTGTAGGTACACTTTTGGACCGAAGGGCCTAGGGTCGGGTTGAGGCGGTGAGCTAAAAGGAGCAAGATGAATATAGGATACAGGATTTTGATAGTCTCTACTCTAGGAGTAGTGTAAACCTATAGCTTTAACATTCATTATTGAGAATGTAATTAATTAGCTTTTGGAAATTTTATTTTGGCCTGTAATCTTCTTAGCTCAAGCTACAACCGGAACCCTTAAGAGGTTATGAATGCATGTTTAGTCCATTATATGTGTATTATATGATGTTAAGGTAGGAAGACCCTACACTTTGAAACAGTAAATCTGGCTGAGGAATGCGGTGCAATCTTGCAAAAGAAACTACCTCAAAAATTAAAGGATCCAGGGAGTTTTACTATTTCTTGAATCATTGGTGGTTCTACATTTAATAAAGCATTATGTGATTTAGGTGCTAGTATTAATTTGATGCCTCTATATGTTTTCAGGGAATTGGGGCTTGGAGAGGTGAAACCTACCACCATCAAATTGCAATTGGCGGATCGATCTATTACGTACTCGAGAGGAATAATTGAGGATGTACTTGTCAAAGTGGATAAATTCATTTTCCCTACTGACTTTGTAGTGCTTGATATGGAGGATGATATGGATGTTCCATTAATGTTGGGGAGACCATTCTTGGCAACATGAAGCGCTTTGATAGATGTTCAAAAGGGCGAGTTATCCTTAAGAGTTGGGGGCGAGGAAGTGATGTTCAATATTTATAAAGCTCTAAAGGGACCTGAAGAAGTAAGCACTTGCAAGTTTTTAGATGTTATTGACTCATGCGTGCTTAATTGTGATGTAGGAATGTCACATATGGATCCCTTGTAGAAGGGCTTGGCTAATTCTTTTATGCAAGTGGAAGTAGCTGAAAGTAACCTTAAGGAGCATGTAGAGGCACTCGAAAGCTTGAAAAAGGAGAATATTGTCGAGCTGACGAAGGAGAATGTACATGATTCATCAAGCGAAGACATCAAAATAGCCGGTCCAGTGCTTAAAGTATTGTGTGAGCACCTATCTTATGCATTCTTGGGTGAGAATTCGACATACCCGGTAATTATATCTTCATCTCTTACTTCTGTTGAAAAAGATAAATTACTACGCATCTTGAGGACATTCAAATCTGCTTTGAGTTGGTCGATTTCTGATATAAAGGGGATTAGCCTGTCTTTATGCATGCATAAAATTCTCACAGAGGAGTCATATACTCCTTATATTGATCATCAAAGGTGGTTGAATCAGGCAATGAAAGAGGTAGTGAAATCATAAGTGCTTAAGTTGTTAGATGCTGGGATTATCTATGCTATTTCAGCCAGTGCTTGGGTCTCCCCAGTCCAAGTTGTACCCAAGAAAGGAGGGATGACGGTGGTAAGGAATGAAAATAATGAGTTAATATCAACTCAAATTGTGACTGGATGGATTGATGACAGAAGACTCAATAAAGCCACGAGGAATGACCACTTTCCCCTCCCTTTTATTGATCAGATGCTTGACATGTTAGCTGGTTATCAATATTATTGTTTTTAGATGGTTATTCAAGATACAATCAAATTTGCCATAGACCCTGAGGATCAAGAAAAGACGACTTTCACGTGTCCATATGGCACGTATGCTTTTAGAAGAATGCACTTTGGCCTTTGCAACACACCTGCTACCTTCCAAAGGTGCATGATGTTTATTTTTCTGACATGGTGGAGGAGATATTAGAAATTTTCATGGATGATTTTTCAGTATTTGGTTCCTCGTATGATCATTGTTTGCATAACTTGTCACTTTTGTTGCAGAGATGTCAAGACAAGAATCTTGTGTTGAACTGGGAGAAATGCCACCTTATGGTGCAAGAGGGTATTGTGCTTGGCCATAAAGTGTCTTTTCAAGGACTTGAGGTGGATAGAGCTAAGGTTGTGGCAATTGAGAAACTTCCACCACCGAAAAACGAAAAAGCAATTAGGAATTTTCTTGGATATGTCGGGTTCTATCGTAGATTTATTAAAGATTTTTCTAAGATAGCTAAACCTTTGTGTAACTTGCTGGAAAAGAACTCGCCTTTTATGTTTTATGATTCTTTTCTACAGGCATTTAACAGGCTGAAGGATGCATTAATTTCAGCCCCAATTATCATAGTGCCAGACTGGGAAGAGCCATTTTTGACGATGTGCGATGCTAGCAATTATGTTGTTGGCGCTGTGATTGGCCAAAAGAAGGACAAGATATTTAGAGCAATTTATTATGCTAGTCTTACCCTCGATGGCACTCAACAAAATTACACTACAATCGAGAAGGAAATGTTAGCTGTAGTGTTCGCTTTTGACAAATTCAGATCATATCTTATTGGGACAAAAGTCACTGTCTACACAGATCATGCGGCTATTCACTATTTGTTTGCAAAGAAGGATGCAAAACCTCGACTGATTACATGGATTTTATTGCTACAAGAATTTGATTTTGAGATTCTAGATAAGAAGGGTAGTGAGAACTTGGTAGCGGACCACCTCTCTCGTATGGAATTGGAGGATAACATTGAAAGAGGATTCATCTTAGAGACATTTCCTGATGAACATCTTTGTGAGGTTAGTACGAAGCCACCATGGTTTGCTGATCTTGCTAATTATCTATCATGTGGTGTACTGCCTCCATATCTTAGTTATCAACAAAGGAAGAAGTTCATGTATGGAATTAAGCATTATTTCTAGGATGAACCGTATATATTCAGACATTGTGCGGATCAAATTATTAGGCGGTGTGTTTCTGAAGAAGAAGCTAAGGAAATTCTGGAGAAGTGTCATTCAACACCGTATGGAGGACACTTTGGTGCATCGAGAAATGCTTCTAAGGTACTTCAATCGGGTTTTTATTGGCCAACATTACATCGTGATAGTTATACCTTGGTGAAAAGTTGTGATCGTTGTCAACGTCTCGGTAATATTTCAAAACGACATGAACTATTGCTAACAAATATTTTGGAGGTAGAATTGTTTGATGTTTGGGGTTATTGATTTCATGGGTCCATTTCCACCTTCATGTGGACAGTTATACAACATACTAGCCATGGAGTCCATCTCCAAGTGGGTAGAAGTGATTTCCACACCAACCAATGATGCTCATGTAGTGATCAAGTTTGTGCAAAAGAATATATTCACCAGGTTCGGCACTCCTAGAGCAGTTCTAACTGATGAGGGGACACATTTCTACAACAAAACCTTCAATTCACTCCTGGCAAAATATGATGTGAGGCATAATGTAGCATTGGGATACCATCCACAGACAAATGGACAGGTTGAGGTCTCCAATCGTGAGATTAAACAAATCTTGGAAAAGACAGTCAATATTAACCGAAAGGTTTAGGCTGTAAGGTTAGATGATGCACAATGGGCATACATAACTGCTTTCAAGACAACCATTGTTATGTCTCCATTTCGCATGGTCTATGGAAAGGCATGTCACTTGCCTGTGGAGCTGGAACATCGAGCTTACTGGGCTATTAAGAGACTGAATTTTGACCTCAAGGCTTCAGACGAACAACGACTCTTACAGTTAAACAAGATTGATGAATTTCGTAACGACGCCTATGTAACACCCTTACACATAACACATACACATGAGGCATATAACATAATATTTAATGGCAGCGGAACTTGAAATTTCATATCATGCAATCAAGATGTTTATCATCATATAATTTACAAGGCATATAGAGATATGTATGCCACAAAAATAACCAAGGTTGTACCCCTCACAACTCAACCAAAAACCTATACAGTATATGCAAATGATGAGCTGAGGGAGAAGGACTAGAGTCAGCTGGCCGACCTTGGATCCGTATTTCCAAAATATGTAGAACTTGTAGAGTCAACTGAAAAAAAACATTTGCATTTGGTAAGTTGCATTCTCGATGAGCATATTCAAATAATGTAGTATTAACATCACGTAAGCATATAATTCATATACACATAAACACATGAATATAATCACATGGTTCATCATAATTTGTACATCAACTCACATGATTCATACAAAATGAAATGATGCACATGTATGTCTGTATTATTATTATGTTATGAACCAACTAATACCAAGAACAATTCGTGATCACGATATGGCCAGGCACTCTGTACTGTATAATCCCCATGAGTTCAATGAACTTGGGATCTGTATTCTTTGATTCTGTAATTCTGACAGTACTCAGAATGCATTACCACATGGTTCAATGTCATTAGCGGTCATAACAGAGTTCTTTAATCTCTTATGAATGCACAGTCATAATCATATGTATAACATCGTAATAATAAGGTAAATAACATCTATAGATCGTATAACATCATCTCCCAACATGTAAATTTAAGAACTCAATTTCGTTCTTGCACATCATATTGCATTCATCTCAATCCATTCAATAATTCAAGGTACTCATATAACACAACCCATATAAAGTTAAATGTATAGTTATAAAGATATACTCACAAGTTATTGCACATATCTCGATTCGCTTACTTCGCCTTACCCGCGCCCTGATCGAGATTATGACCTATAACGCATGTCAAATGCACAATCAAGTTTTATATCAAATTTCTACTGCCCATTTCAGTATATGCATGTTCTCTATGATATGTCCATACCAGAAAATCCTATATCCATTATGTCTCACATCTCAAATAGTTATGTACTTTTGGTTTACACATTAAAATTCGTAGAAAATCGAAACTACAACATAATCTCCATTTTCTTATTAAATATTGTTTATCATTGTTTAATCTATCACATATATTAATTTCATAATCTTTGGTCATTAGTTCAAATTAAGCCATAACATAAACGTAAGAAAAAGTGAAGAAAAACTACCTCAAAAGGAAGGTAGCGAGGCGAGGATTCCAGATATGTACTTATTTTCTAGTTTTGAAGTCGTTTCAAAGTCCAAAAATCAACGAAACCTCGGATTCTTTTTTTCAAGACTTTGGGTTAGGCGGTTCCCAAATTTCTTTATTTATTTAACTTTTTTTAATTTCAAAAATTACCAACATACCCTTCAAATCTATTCCTTAAATTTAAGCCATATCTTCCAATTTATTCACTATTTTACTAAATCAATTCATTATATTTACTATTCTTATTCTTTTTCTATTATATCAATATTCAATACAGTAAAAATCTATTCAACATATATTAGTCTAAATTTAATTAATATTTTACAATCTATTTACTAAATTTATTCAATATACAAATCTATTCATTATATTCAACATCTATTCAGTTTTAATCAATATATTCTCCTCTATTCAATATATATTAATATTATTCTTCTTATTATTCTTCAACTTTATTCTATTCACACCCTCTATGCTGTCCAACGCGCATATCAAATGTCAAAATATATGTAATTATGCTTATGAATGATTTCATATATGACATGATGTGTATGCATGATCATGTAAAGTTTTGGGTCATGACAATTCCTCCCTCCTTTAAAAAATTTCGGCCTCGAAATTTACCTATATCAGGAAATAACCACGGATATTGTGTTTTCGTGTGGTCCTCTGTTGAAGGATATGAGATGGATCAGATATGTATCTCCGAAGCATACTAACATGGAATACATTATGAATCTGAGATAATTCAGGAGGTAAGGTAAGGCAAGACGATAAGCTAATGGTCCAACTTTATCAAGTATCTCATAGGGACCAATGTATCGATGACTCAATTTGCCTTTCTTTCCAAATATGATAATACCTCTCCAAGGAGAGACACGAAGGAATACCTTCTCACCAATTTGATAATCCATTTCTCGTCTATGCTGATCAACATAACTCTTTTATTGATCTTGTGCAGCTTTCAATTGACTTTCACTATTTTGATCTTTTCAATTGTCTCTTGAATGAGATCTGGACCTTTTAATATTTGTATCCTTCTTCATCCCAACATACTGGACTTCTACATTTCCTACCATATAAGGCTTCATATGGTGATATGCCAATACTGCTATGATATTGATTATTATATTCAAATTCCATCAACGCAGTATAATCATCCCATGAACATTTAAAATCAAGAAAACATGATCGAAGCATCTCTTCTAAAGTCTGAATCGCTCTTTCTGATTGTCGGTCTGTTTGTGGATGAAATATTGTACTAAAATGTAATTTAGTACCCAAAGCTTCTTATAAACTTTCCCAAAATCTCGATGTAAAACGAGGATTTTGATATGATACAATAGATAAAGGCACACCATGTAATCTCACAATTTCATTCTTATACCTTTTTGCTAAACTTTCAAGTGTAGATCTCCATCTAAATGGTAAGAACTGAGCTGAGTTTGTCAATCGATCAACAATCATCCACATTGCATCATTCTTCCTCGGTGTGAGGTAAGCCATAAACCAAATCCATGGTTATACGCTCCCACTGCCAGATTGGAATTGGTAGTTGATGTAATTTACCCACCGGTGCTTGATGTTCGGCTTTAACCTGTTGGCAAGTTAAACATTTCGATACATACTCGGCCACATCCTTCTTCATTCTAGGCCACCAATAATGAGTTTTCAATGTTTGATGCATCTTTATGCTATCAGGGTGCATATCAGAAGGTGCAATTGTGCTTCCGCCATTATTTCATGATGTATGCCATTAACATTAGGAGCACAGAGTCAATTATTGATTGATAACCTCCCATCATCAGTAAAAACAAATGTTGTACTCTTTCCTTGTTTCACTTTTTCTACAATACTGATTAGTTTATCATCACAAAATTGAGCATTTTTAATCCTTTCAGTCATTACTGGACGAATACAAAACGAAACACTGATCATACCAGTCTCATCAACATTCAAGTCAACATTCATCTTTGTCAAGTCCAAAAATATGGTAATGAATGTACTGAAAGATAAGAACAGTACCATATGATTTTCTGCTCAAAGCATCAGCAACAACATTTGCCTTTCCAGGGTGATACTCAGTAGTGCAGTTATAATCTTTTAATAATTCAAGCCATCTTCTTTATCACATGTTTAACTCTTGATGACTCAATAAATACTTCAAACTTTTATGGTAGTGAAAATTTGGAATGTGGTACCATATAAGTAATGTCCTCATATCTTTAATGCAAAAACAACTGCAGCAAGTTCTAAATCATGAGTAGGATAAGATATCTCATATGGTTTAAGTTGTCGAGAAGCATAATCAATAACTTTACCATGTTGCATTAAAACACATCACAAACCCTGGAATGAAGCATCACTATAAATAACAAAACCATCAGTACCTGAAGGAATTGTCAGAACTGGAGCAGTTGTGAGTCGTTCTTTCAATTCTTCAAAGATCTTTTGACATTCATCTGTCCATATAAAAGGAATAACCTTGCGCAACAATTTTGTTAATGGAGTAGCTATAAGAGAGAAGTTTTCAATAAATCTCCTATAGTACCCGGCTTAACCAAGAGAACTACGAACTTCTGGAATATTTTTCGTGCTTTCCCAGCTAGTTACTGCTTCAATTTTCACTGAATCAACTTTAATATCATCACTACAAACAACATATTCCAAAAGACAACCCGATCTAACCAAAATTCACATTTGCTGAGTTTTGCATACAACTGTTTCTTACGCAAGGTTTGTAGCACAATTCCCAATTGTTGTTCATGTTCCTCAACAGATTTAGAATATATCAAAATGTCATCAATAAAGACAATCACAAATCCAGGTATGGTCTAAACACATCATTCATCAATGGCATAAATGCAGCTGGTGCATTGGTCAAACCAAAAGGCATTACCAAAAATTCATAGTGGCCATACCTGGTTGTGAAAGCTGTTTTTGACACATCAGACACAACAATTTTCAATTGGTGATACCCTGATCTCAGATCAATCTTCGAAAAGACCGTAGCATCTTGCAACTGATCAAATAAATCATCAATTTTGGGCAGTGGATATTTATTCTTTATAGTCACTAGATTCAACTGCCGATAATCGATGCATAATCTCAAGGTAGCATCCTTCTTTTTAACAAACAATACAGGTGCTCCCCATGGTGAAATACTTGGTCTAATGAATCCTTTATCCAACAGTTCTTGTAACTAAGTTTTCAATTCTTTTAATTCAATAGGTGCCATTCTATAAGGAGAAATAGAAATTGGCGCTTTACACATTGGTATTTCGATGGTAAACTCAGTATCTCTATCTGGGGGTAATCCTGGTAAATCATCTGGAAATACGTCTGGATATTCTCGAACCACTAGAATATCTTCAAGTTTCAAACTACATAATCTGCTATCTATAATGTGAGCTAATATGCTTCACAACCACCATTAACCAATTTTAGATGCAGATATTACACATGTAGGTAAGATTTTTCTTTTTCCTTTAAGTACTATCTGTGACTGATCAGGAAGTTGCAGTACTATTTCTTTGGTAAAACAATCCAACTTAGCATGATATTCCGTTAGCCAATCTATACCCAGAATCACATCAAAATCCTTTAACGACATAACCACTAAAGTAGCATGCATTTCAGTATCCGCAATGAAGATTTTACAATTCAGATACATAGTATTTATAACAATCATGCTCCCTACTGGGGTTTGAACAAAAAAATCATAACCCAATGATACTGGTTTATCATGCAAATGCATCGAATGTTTGTGATATGAATGGATGTATTGCACCAGGATCAAATAAAACATAAGCTTTTAAACCAGAAATGGATAAATTACCGGTAATCATAGCTGGTGCTGCATTTGCTTCTTCCTGTGTCATAGCAAACACTCGGGCCTGCATATTGGCTTTACTTTCTTCTGTACCAATTCCTATGCCCATACCAAATCATCCTCGATCTCTTCCTCTGTTAGAAGTAAAACCACTTGACCTGGTTTGCTCAACTGTAGGTCCGTCACGTGGCCTCGAATAATTCCTTGTTATATGCCCATGTTTTCCACACTTAAAACATTTTCTTGTAAGAAGACTGCACTCTCCATAATGATTTCTACCACAGTGTACACACGTCGTAACCGATGGTGTAGAACCAAACTTTTAGTAGCAGATGTTGCACCACAGGAACTGGCGCCTTTAGAACCACCGGGGAAACTTTTCTGTATAGGTGCGACAAACCCTTTTCTCTTTCCAAATCCACAACTATCATCACCTTGTCTCTTTTTGTTCAATTGGAAATCTTTTGATTTAGCTTCCAACTTTTCAGAACGTACTACTGCAGCTTTCAACTTGCTAAAAGATTCCAAGTCTGTAGGTGTGAGGCGATCAGAATAGTAAATCGAAGTCCCGCCTCAAATCTGCTACACTTCTTCTTTCTGTGGCTATCATGTGTGGAATGGCCTCACCGCTGGCTGTCCCTCTATTAAAATGTTGGGCAAGTGGCGGGGATCTGCCGCTTTCTTTCATAACAGAGCCGTTATTGCCGGCTGGCATAGAACTCTCTCGCGCGCGTAGCTTCTGGTCTTTGACATCAAAAAAGAAGGTTGTAATAAAGAAAGGGACATGTGAGATGCAACCGATACTGTAGACTGATTCTTTTTTAATCGCGGCATTCTCCCTTCTATTAGACAAAACAATCACATCGTGTCTAAATTGCCAAGCTCTTCGAACCCCGTAACCTAATGATGTGGGTAGGTACATTGGAAATGCAAGCTGAGCTGGTAGGATTTTCCCGTTTAAGAGCCCTAATTTTACTATGGTTGTCGGGTTAGAGATCGAGTGAGGTATTTGTAAAAGGTCGGGAAATAGTTGGCTTGGGCTGGAGTCTTCAGTAGTTGTTTATCCTGAACCCTATGGCACTTTGTTGCTTGCTCCAGTGAGCTACCTATTTAATGAAAGGGAAGTGGAGTTGCCAATACCATGAAAGACTTTTTCCATGTATTCCAACCAATCTGCCTTTATTCAAATTGTCAAGCCCCAGTACCCGACTCGAGCAGCAACCGGACATGGCCCGCTGCGGGGCGGGTACACTAGGTAAGCGACCCACTCTACTCTATCATTCAATCGTGACAGCCTTCCTTTCCACAAAGATCTCAATCCCAAGAAAGAAAGTAGGAATAAAGACTAAGAATTTCTTGCACGAGCTAGCCGATTCGGAGTGAGTGAAGCTAGACCGTTAGCCAAGAGTGAATTTCCTAGGAGAGGTGAACCCTCCCTTCTTGTTCGCATTAATGATGGCCTTTTTGATCTCATTCATATTCCAGTCTTTTGGACAGAGTTAGGTGTGGCCTTTCATTCCTTAGGGAGTGAGATGGCTAAGATAGTCTCTTAAGTGCTAGCGTAGCGGGAGAGTAAATAGCTTGCCGTCCCTTCTATACGACACTCACCTCTGGTCACTAGATGAAAGGATGTATGGAATAGGAGTAGCAAGCCGAATTCGATTCCGCATCCCTACGATACGGATTACTCATCGCTCGCTATTATGGCCCAGTTGTCGAATACTAAAGATCAGAAGGTACGCCGCGATGCAATTCTCCTTCGACAGGAAAAACATTGGGTTAATAACAGACAAGAAACCCAAGCTGCATTCGCTCATGCTGGAGGGAGCATCCCCACTTAGTGATCGGTCCGCTAGTTCACGCGGTGGGCGGGCGAGTGAGCGAAGAGAACGAAGTGAAGGAGAGCGAACGAAGATAACCGGTGTTGAGCAAGTTTTAGGAAATCTCCTTCCTTTGAACTTTGACTATCGCGTGCTGGAGTACGCCCTATGGTCGATCGAAGGTCCTGTGCCACTTTCACTCCAATCTTCATCGCCTTGAAGATCTCCAATCCGGTAAGGTAATAAAGAGACAAAGCGTCTAAGGTCTCTAACGAGCTCGCTCCCTCTTTTTCCAAAAATTCATGCACTTCCCTTTACTCCAAAATCGTTACTAGAAGCACTCCAAGCGCACTTCCTATATAGGCAAACTAAACCCCCAAAAGCACCTACTCAGTATTGTACTGGCCGAATGATCCATCAAATAGTCAACATATGGAATCCTCTTCTCAACTTCTCCGTCCCCATGAAGAAGAGTTCCGGAAGCCTTCGGGTGGCCAACCTGGCAGAGATGAGTCAAGCTGCCTATTCGTTCCCGCCCGCTTCCAGAAAAGGGTCTGGCATCCTTGTGTAATCCGCGCCGTTGAGCATGCCGGTAGTCAATTAAGAGTTCGGAACGACGAGACAGAATGGGCCGGCATGGGCGGTCTGGTGTCCGAGCCAGTTGGTCAGACAAATTGAAGGGTGATATAAAATCGGTCTATTTTCGGCATCACGGGAACCATGATATTCTGATTTCAAGACTAAGTCATTTAGTAGTGAAATATTTCCATTCCCTCTCAACTAATGCTCCTATCTTACTCCTTTCCAGCCACTATCGTTTTCTTTTTTCATCTTCTTAATTAATTTCTCGATGGGAACCTTTAATCAACATAAAGTGGAAAACCAAGCCAAGATTCATCGCCCGAAAGCACCTGATGATTGAATGCATTTCTAGAGTCATTCTCAATTCAACTAGCGGAGTGAGTGATGGAGCGACCCAAAACAAAGGATATATCTGGGAAGAGGGGATTTATGAACTTGGTCTGCTAGGCATATTGATTCACCGTTGCGGTCAGCTGAACAGACTGACAATCGGCGGAAAACAAGTCAAGAAAAAATCGTTAAGTAAAAGCGGTTGCTATTTAATCAGCTTCTGGTCTACGATGTGATACTCAAGTATGACCCGGGGAGAGTTTCTTAAATGAAATAATAAATAAACTATCTAAAACGAAATGCTGCCAATGTCGTTTTTCAATTATTAGGATCTCCCGATTGGAGATCCATGGATCACAGACGGTATCTCCCCATCCACTGGCAGCTCGAAAGGAGTGTAGCGGATTAAGCACAAGCTTTTTGGATCGTCTTCTGCCCAATGTTGTACCCCCGCCTGCTCCGATCCCCGGATCGACAACCAGGTCTTAAGGCTCGCATAGTTTGTTACGTCAGCTCCAAAAGGATAAATTGGCATCCTGGGACACTAGTCGTAGGTACTGAAGTGACTCCCGGGTAAGGTGGGATATTGATGGAATCGAGAGGGAAGAAAAAGAAGGCAAAAAGCTGTCAACAGGGGCAATTCTGGGGGCGAATGATCTTCGCTTCACGGGAACAACAAAACCACCATCTCGCTCTTTCCCTCTACGCTTTGAGTTGTAAGCCGCTCGAGTTTCATAATGAACTTCCCGTTCTAAGCCTTATTCATGGGTAGGGCATTTAGAGGTCAATCTAACTCCTTTTAAGTTTCAAAACAGTAGCATTGCTTTCATCAAGCACACTGTCTGGAGCTGATCTGTCAGTCCATCATTACCCCAAACCTCGACTTTGAAGTGAAGCGATTTATTCTTATGAGAACCCCCCACCCGAACCATTTTTAAGACCCCCAAGCCCTTGGACTGTCCCCCTTCGCATGCCTAGAAAGAAAAAGAAGTTCGTGCTACTATAAGGAGAAAAGAGGTGGGAGGGACTCACTCTACACTAAAGATCACTGCCATCTTCGGTGGAACCGGTGAACTACACTTGCTTCTGGATAAATGTGTAACCTCAACATACGTTTTTCTTACTATAGCATAGGCATTCACCACTTCAAACGGGTGCTTCGCCCCTCTAGTGTGGTGAATTCCGCACTAGGTTGGAACATCTTCGAGATCCCCTTTGATTCCATTCCGGCTGCTTTCAGTCGAATCTTCGTTTCGTTGGTGTTCTCAGTCTCAGTGCGACCTTGCTTGGTCAATAAGGAGCGCGATTGAATTCTGCTCATTTTTCGTTCAACCCCGCTTTTTTTTGGCACAAGATGGCTTTGCAACCTCTACTACATCTGCCTTTACGATGGTCTAATCATGAGGGTAGTATTTTATCATGGTGTCGGATCCTAAGTTTTTATGGATTCCTCGAACCCATGATACAATCTTCTTGTATGTCGATTTAGCAAGCCCAGACCCATCCTTTCTGCATTAGTCCTATTTCAGTGCAAAGCCTCTTTTTTGCGCGTCAAATTACAGAGATTTCGACAATAACGAGTAACGAGCGAATATAGTTAGCTTTTGCTCTCCTCTCTGGGCTAGTCTCTTAGGTAGGCTTACAGCAGCTCTTAGCTATTGTATTCATTGGAGTGAGGGTGACCTCGATTCACCTCAAACAAGTGATCCAAAGGAGAACTTTTTCACCGGGAGGCGGGGGCGATCGGAGTGGGATACACGTCTCTATAGACTTCCCAGGGTGGTGGGGCATTGTTCGAGTGTTCCATCACTTGTCCCCGGCTCTCCATTCCATAAATAGTTGAATAAGAGGTTGAGATCACCAGCAGATGACAGCTCTTCATCCAGAAGGAGATTGGCTGCCCCGAGGGCGCAAGATCGGATTACGCTTTTTTCCGGCCAGGGAGCGAGCCTTCTCTAGAGACTGAGTTCGAGAGCCCTATGGATCTCGGTTAGTGATGCTAAATAAGAGCTATTTACAGGGGTATCGATTAGCTACTGATTTTTAGACAGAAACATTGGAAGAAAAATTATCTTTTGAGAGGTCTTCGAACCTTCTTGTTCAGTCTCCAGGCAATGACGCCTACTTGCGGTCTTTCTTCATTTTTAGAGCAAGAAGCGGAACCCAGAAACCACTCTTCTTCATCTCCCTCGCACGTGGTGGTTATTATAGCGGTTCCTTTTGAGCCTAGAAAACGTCCGAAAAAACCTGCTACTGAGGTTTTCATGGCGTCCTTCCCACTTTTCTTTTGATCTGCTAGTGCATCCTTCCAACCCTGAGGGGTGGGTCAATCCTACTAAGAACCATGCTAAGGCTTCGGGCGAGCAAATGAACTAATGGGCAGTGCTGACCACACTGAGAGACAACACCACAAAAAAAGTCAACTATGGTTGCCCACTGATCTGATCATAGGTGAAATCCCCAGTTTCGGCACTTTTCTTTCGACAACCGGTAAAACTCCGTCCCAAACAAAATTTGTGCCAGTAGTTCCTTTGAAGCTACTACCACTACCGAAGCGAGCTTGCTTGTTTTGGTTACCGGTTGGGGTTTCATCGAGGGGCTTTTTTAATGATTTCTTTTATTTTTTAGATTTTCTGCTAAATTTTTTATCATTAGCATCCTTATTTTCTTTGGTCGAGCTTTGCTAGGTAGCAAATCTTGTTGTCAGAGATCATTTATGTCACAAGTAGGCTACGAGAAGACGGCTCCCATTCTAATAAGTATTCATGGGTAGAAGATACTGTGCTTCTAGGGGTAGCTTGCAGCTACCTGTTGCTTATTAGAACATTCTAGCTCAGGTAGTTCAAACCTTGGAATACACCACGCTCTAGTCGATTCTCTAATGCTGAAAAGCTCTGTCCCGAGTAGTGGAAAAGTCATCGTCGGAAAATCTTAAAAAATGGCTTGTGTGATCGGAATAACATAGTAAAGTAAGCGCGAACACAGGATGATCCACAAGAAAGGTGGCAGGATTCGAACCTATGGCCGACCGGCTGCCTAGCTAAGAGAGCCATCTTGAAGCAGGACAGATCATGAAACCCCCTTTGGGCGATGGTTTTTCTATCCTCTCTCTCACTTGCTGGTCGATTCCACTGTTTCAGGTCCAGAAATTCTCTCTCTTTCAGATCCTTATACACTTCCGGTAGATAGGCATCATTAATGTTCAACAGAAAATCATCACATGTCAAAACAGATGGTGATCAGTACTATGTGCAATAGTCTCCCACCAATCATAAGCATTCCCCTGAAGAAGTGACACTGTGTAATCAAACTTTCCCTCAGGTGTACATTTTATCAAATTCATAATCTTTCTGTTCGCTTCAGCCAAGTCTCAGCCTCAGCTGGATCAGTAGTACCCATAAAGTCAACAACTCCCATTTTTCTTAATTTATCATACCTCCTTTCACGTGTTTCACGAGAATAAACAGATGGAAACTATCGATATGCCTCAGCAGGTATTCTTTGTGCATGAGGTGGAAGTGAAAATGATGAATGCGACTCAGGCTCGGTTGATCCTTCCCCTCCATGAATACTTTGCTCATCATTATACCTATATGACATAATATGCAACCATTTACCAGATAATGACAATGCACATGTGACAGCCTACAAAACCTCTAACCTTTGCTCTGATACCAAATCAATTGTAGCACCCTTACACATAACACATACACGTGAGTCATATAACATAATATTTAATGGCAATGGGACTTGCAATTCCATATCATGCAATCAAGACATTTATCATCATATAATTTACAAGGCATATAGAGATATGTATGCCACAGAAATAACCAAGTTGTACCCCTCACAACTCAACCAAAAACCTATACAGTATATGCAAATGATGAGATGAGGAAGAAGGACTAGAGTCAGCCGGCCGACCGTGGACCCATATTTCCAAAATATGTAGAAACACCTTGTAGATTCAACTTTTATTTACAACAACTGAAAAACAACATTTGCATTTGGTAAGTTGCATTCTCAATGAGCATATTCAAATAACGTAGTATTTAACATCACATAAGCATTCATATACACATAAGCACATGAATATAATCACATGATTCATATTAATCTGTACATCAACTCCACATGATTCATAGAAAATGAAATGATGCACATGTATGTACGTATTATTGTTCTGTTATAAACCAACTAATACCAAGAACAATTCGTGATCACGATATGGCCATGGCACTCTGTACTGTCTCCATGAGTTCAATGAACTCGGGATCTGTATTCTTTGATTCTCTAATTATGACTGTATTCAGAATGCAATAACACATGGTTCAAGGTCATTAGCGGTCATAACAGAGTTCTTTAATTTCTTATTAATGCGCATGTCATAATCATATGTATAACATCGTAATAATACGATAAATAACGTCATATAGATCGTATAACATCACGTCCCAACATGTAAATTTAAGAACTCAATTTCGTTCTTGCACATCATATAGCATTTATCTCAGTCCATTCACCAATTCAAGGTACTCATATAACATAAATCAAATACTCATATAAAGTTAAATGCCAAGTTATAAGAATATACTCACAAGTTATTGCATCTATCTCGATGATTCGCTTACTTCGCCTTATTTGTGTCCTGATCGAGATTATGACCTATAAATGCATGTCAAATACACAACCAAGTTATATCAAATTTCTACTACCCATTTCAGTATATGCATGTTCTCTATGATATGTCAATACTAGAGAATCATATAGCCATTATATCTCACATCTCAAATAGTTATGTACTTTTGGTTTACACATTAAAATTCGTAGAAAATCGAAACTACAACATAATCTCCATTTTCTTGTTAAATATTGTTTATCATTGTTTAATCTATACATATATGATCTTTTGGCATTATTTCAAATTAAGCCATAACATAAGCATAAGAAAAAGTGAAGAAAAACTACCTCAAAGGAAGGTAGCGAGGCGAGGCCATATATGTACATATTTTCTAGTTTTGAAGTCGTTTCGAAGTCCGAAAATCGACGAAACCTCGGATTCTTTTTTTCTCTTCCCTCTTACAATGACTCACGACATTTACACACACTACACGATGTAAATGTATATATATCAAAACTTTGGGTTAGGCGGTTCCCTATTTTCTTTATTTTATTTTAATTTCGAAAATTACCAACATACCCTTTAAATATATTCCTTAAATTTAAGCCATATCTTCCAATTTTTGCACTATTTTACTAAATCAATTCAATATATTTAGTATTCTTATTCTTTTCTATTATATCAAATATTCAATATAGTAAAAATCTATTCAATATATTAGTCTAAATTTAATCAATATTTTACTATCTATTCACTAAATTTATTCAATATACAAATCTATTCATTATATTCAATATCTATTCAATTTTAATCAATATATTATCCTCTATTCAATATATATTATTATTATTTATAATAATGATATATATATTCTTTTTATTATTCTTCAATTTTATTCTATTCACACCATCTACACTGTCCAATGTACATATCAAATGTCAAAATATATGCAATTACGCTTATGAATGTTTCATATATGTCATGATACGTATGCATGATCATGTAAAGTTTCGGGTCATGACACCTATGAGAATGCAAAGATATATAAGGAACGCCAAGAAATGGCATGATAGACAGATTTTGAGAAGAGAATTTGTAACTAGGCAACAAGTGTTGTTATTTAATTCACGCCTCAAGCTGTTCCCAGGAACTAAAATCTAGGTGGTCGGGACCATTCACCATTGATAAAGTGTCATCATATGGGGCAATTGAGTTGAAATGCAAGGATGGACGAACCTTTCAAGTCAATGGCCAACGATTGGAACATTATTATGGACATGAACTGAGGGATGTGGATAGTGTCCGTCTGGCGAGCCAAACTGAGATCGCGAGGAAGAGAGTCTGGCTGACGACTATAAATCAAGCGCTTCTGGGGAGGAAACCCAATTCGTATTTTTGGTTTGTTTGTTGTTATGTTTTGTTTTTCAAAAAAATAAAAAAAAATTAGATGGTTCTTTCCCCTGCGATCGATCTCTGTTTTACAGAGATCAATCAATGTGTTTCAAAGGTGTAGGCTATCAATCTCTGTTTTAAAATAGATCGGTCGCCAAATTTGTCAAAATAGGGGCCTTGCTACTGTCCTCAGATATCGATCTCTACCTCTCGATAAACCTACTGTCCAAATAGATCGCTCGCTACATTACAACGACCGATCTCTACGAAAGTTCAGAATTTTTTTAAAAAAACACCTTCGCCTCATTTTTTCTTTTATTCTCAGAAAACTCTCCCCATCTCCACTAAATTCCCTACTACCCTAATCCTCAAAATCGCTACTTACAGTCGAATTTTGACCTAATCTTCACCATTGTTGCTGATTCTTGTAGGTTCTCTCGGATTCCTCAAGTTGATGGACACGATTTCAAGCTAGGGCGCCAAATTGGGTATTTTTTTCGGATTAGCTTCAACTCAATCGAATAGCATCCACAAAAGCAACTACTGAGGTAATATTTTACAATCATTGTTACATTTCAATTGGGGAAGCTTTATACTTAAAAGTAAGAAAGTTGAGTTGTATGAGATATTCATGATAAAAGGGGGAAGGATGTCTGAATTTTTGGTGTTGTGATTGCATAACTGGTTGATAAATTTGGAAGTTGAGGTGTGTTGTTGAGATTTAAGTGCATTATCGACACCAAGTTTAGGGGAAATTGGGAAGATCTTGATTTACTGAAGTTACCATTTTATACCTTCAATGGCACCTAAGAAGAGAACTAAGCCAAATGCATCGAAGGAACCGACTTCATCTTACCTTGGATATCATCAAATTTGTTAACAAAGCTGCATCTAATTATTATCAGTTGTTCCTACACAAGCCCCTGGGTAAAGAGCGAGGATTGGAATTTACCGCAGTCTGCCCGGTCCTCCAGGAGGCAATCAAAGGGGATGGTTACAGTTCTTGAAACAACCTTCTGATGATGTAGTTCCCGTGGTTAGGGAGTTTTAGGCGAATCTGAAAATAGCAATGAGGATTCTACGAGCCATGTTAGGAACAAGTTCATCAATTTCCATGGCA
The DNA here is from genome assembly GCA_907163345.1 of Haberlea rhodopensis. Taxonomy (NCBI): domain Eukaryota; kingdom Viridiplantae; phylum Streptophyta; class Magnoliopsida; order Lamiales; family Gesneriaceae; genus Haberlea; species Haberlea rhodopensis. The sequence goes on along the minus strand of CAJQUN010000024.1, from coordinate 2,955,360 downwards.
ACCATATCAATGTCGTTTATCAAATGCCCAACATCGAAAATGATGAGTACTCGATCTTTAGTGCACAACCACAATACTATGATGCGATTATCACCACTCTATGCCGAGAGGGAGATACTTGGGTTAGAACTGCGAGGGGTGAGCTGCAAACCTTCAAGATATCATATTTACTTGATGACGCCAAGGGTTGGTATTCATTTATAGCTGCAAGAGTGATGCCCTCCAGTCACACTTCTGAAGTCACTAAAGATCGAGCTACATTGCTGGATGCTATTATCACGAAAAAATCTATAAATTTGGGCAAACTCATTCAGTGTTCCATTGATCAAAGTGCCGAGGGTAGAACAACAGGAGGATTGGCACATACCGCACTCATAACTGAACTTTGTCAGTTGGGAGGAGTTAAGCGGACAAAAGATGAAGAATCTTGAAACCTCTATGGGTCATCGTCATGCCATTTGAGCAAACACCACAAAAACATGCAAGATCTTTATCATCCACCAGGCCTCGACGAACGCCCACAAGTCCCTTCACTAATGAGCAAGTTAAGACCTTGGACCAACAAGTGGCATCCCAACAACTGATGTTGGAGGCTCAACAAAGGATGCTGGATGACCAGTTTCATATTGTGACTGCCACCCGTGATGAAGCAAGAGTCTTCCACCGCCGCCATGACGCGTTTATGAACTATAAGTTTCAGTACAACACCTCAATGTCACAGCACTTCCTGACTTTATTCCACCACAGCCACCGACTCTACCACCATACCCGTCACGGGATGATGATATGGATGACGACCCCTGATGGTCGTCATAATAGGTATGTGGGTTGTTCTTTTTTTTTTTACTGTTTAGCACATTGAGGACAATGCACAACCTTAGGTTTAGGAGGTCACATGAATTACTTACTTGAATTCCAAATTAGTTTGTTTTTTATTTTGATTGATAGGATGTCTAGTAGTTGTTGAGTCATAAGTTGTGTATATGATTGAATTCTGAGGCCGATTATGAGAAATTGCTGCGATTTTGAACACGTAGTTCGCTATGTTGGTGGAGCTTATGATTTTATTACCCAGTTGATTGTCACTTGAAGTTGAATGTGATCTAAGAGAGCATATAAATTATATAGGAAATCTTTGTAATTGACTTGGGCATTTATTCATTGATACATATTGCCATAGTAGCCCTCTTTGAGCCTAAAGTAAAAGAAGTAGACTCAAATGAATTGCATATCTATCGTAGAGGCTCATTCAAAAAAAAATTCCGGTATTACCTTAGTTTTGCGACAATAATCGAGCACGATAGTCAAATCATATAATTTGAATGTGAAGTGAGAAAAGTCTAGAACTTGCTTGAGTACCCTTCAAGGTGAAATACAGACGTTGTATGGCTTAGGAATGATCTAGACGATTTTTGAATGAATTTCGAGCCACCTAATAACATCATTTATTCTTTAGTAACCCCTTTTGAGCTTATTGAAAATCGACGGGTATGTGCAAAAGCACATAATAACCCCATTCATCATCATTTCAAAATCTCACATCAACCATCTTGTTGATAGCTTATATACTATTTCCTACCCTCAAGGGAGTAAGCCCTTATTGCGCTTTAAATTTTAATTATCCCCATGTTCATAATTGAAAAATATATGGAGAGTAACAATGAAAATAGGGCATTGATGCATAGGGAAATGTTGAAGAGATGAAGAAATAAGTGATTGAAAGAATGAGAAAAATAATGAGGTGGATGAAAAAGGAGGGTGAATTGAAAAGACAAAAATGATGATTGTCAATAAAAGGAATTGAATTATGATATGAGAGTGCACAACAACGCTACATTTAACTTACTCTCTTGTTTTGAATATCTTATCCTTTTATTGAAGCCATGAGCCAAGGCCAGACATTATAAGCCAATTAAGACCTATTGACCGAGTCATGTTCGTCCAATATAGTAGTGGAGAAGGTTATACTAGTGGAGAAGGTTACAAAAATTAAGCTTATGGACTCTCGAGAGACATGTTTGATGAGTATGCGTTGACAGTCTCAACACACGTCTCATTATAAACCTATCATTCTATTGGACAATAAGTTTGAAACCAAAATGATACCGTGAAAAGCCATATTGATATTTGGGAACCAAAATCTCTTTGATTGAGGGTGGCATGAAACTTGAGTTAAATACTAGACCACGAATCGCTGAGGACAATCATGATTGATCGTTGCACAACTTGAGTCTTAAATTTGCTCGGGACTAGCAAAATCTAAGTTTTGGGGGTTTGATAAGTGCGTTTTTGCACTATTTCTTTCGTTATTGATGTTGGTTTTTCGATCAGAATTATGCGTTTTGTGTCTGTTTTTGTGTTTACAGGAATCCAAGTAAGGATGAGTGCTATGAGAAGGAAAAAGACATGAAATAACGAAAAAATGGTGGAATAAAGTCAAGGCAAGACGAAGAAAAATACAAAAAATCAAAGATGAAGAATCTGCCATTAGAGATTGATCCCGAAACAGAGTTTGATCCCTGAAAATGGAGACTGGTCGCTTGAAAATAGAGATTGATCCCAGAAAATAGAGATCAATCTCCATAAATGTAAGGACCCCCGTGCCCTTGATCCATTATTAGTGTATTAATCCATGCCATTAGTGCATACAATCATACATGTTGGGGAAAAATCACTTATCATCGTGGCCAATCATGCAAGTAATAAAAATTCTTTACATTATTCCATATAATGTCTAGTTTTTCCCAACCAAGTCCACATACAACTCATGCACCAATATAATACACTAACATGTTCTCAGTTCATTTAACAATTTAATAAATAATTGTATGCTACTCATAAATGAAGAGAGAAAGGCCCTTGCCTTTTTATACATGCCATATTTAACGTAATAGTGCTCACATACGAGCATCAAATAGGTATGCGTGTCTCAAATGTATAAAATACGGTGCTCAATACCGTCACTGGTATTCCGATCCCTGGTAGCACCTCCAATCCATAGCTCGAGCTCATCTCCAAAGCCATCGATGTACCTAATCACCTGCCCCAACAGAGACAGCCCCCACACGGGGTGAGCATACCAATATCCCAAATCCAATAATCACAATAATGCAATTCATAATTTACAACAATGAAAATGCTATGAAATACAAAATATACTCCCTGGATGGTATCACCCTCATCCGGGATTCCCTATACTGTCCCTGTTCTCAAAACAACTGAAACCGCCAACTTCCCAAATGCCAGTTAATCATTACATTGATTAACGAGTCCATTTGCTATATAACGATATCATAATCAGTAATACCAAATCATTAAATAATGATTAAAGATATTCCAAATACCTCACTTATGGTTCCATAGTTCTATTCCATTACTCGCTCTACAATAGCGGCATTTCACTCTCACGCATGCTCAACAACAGTGGCGTCATTATCGATGTTCGCTCAAAGGCGACAACATCCCAAACATTGCTCGCTCAAAAGTGGCACCATATAAATCCCAATGCATATATATACATTTGTAGCAAATACTATAGACCATGCATTTCAATAACCGTTTATTGTTAATACCATATATCATGCATTCCCATACACATTCATTGTAATACAGTGTACCAAGCACTCAACAATTGCAATTATAATAAAGGGCTATGCTCGTACGTCATACGTACCTTATAATTCCATAGCTCGTGTCTAACCTTGCCTGAGTACCACGACCCGATGAGTTAAGTGCTAATATGCAAATAACTCCCAATTAAACACAGGCATGCAATCACGTGCTCAAGAACGTTCACAACTTCCATACCTATCGTCTATCCATGACGATTACCAAAATAAAGGCCCCCTGGCTAAGCATGCAAAATACCAAAAATATTCCATTTTATATGTTTAAAAGATAGCCAATAACTCAACCGAGAATTCCGTTTTATTAACTTTGGCTCCAACCAATCCATTTTAAAAGTATAACCTTCCATTGGAATGTAGACATTGCCCCGGAAACGGGCCACTTAAACCTCGATATCAAAATCCTGATATTTTTCCAAAATTTCCAAAAAGACAAAACCTTACGGGCGGCGATCGATCGCCTCTTTTAGCGCGATCGATCGCCCCTGTCCAGTGGCCAAAATCGCCTTCTCGCCATCGATCGCCAACCCACGCGATCGATCGCCAACCTGCTCGCGATCGATCGCCTGCACTGTTCATCGTCACCCAAAAAAATGAACTGCTCGTCGCGATCGATCGCCACTTCTCAGCGATCGATCGCCACCTGCGATTTTCCGAAAAATTCGAGCTTCCATGGTGTTTTTCACACCCAAACTCAAAACCAACACCCCATACACCTTCAACACCTCAAATACACCCTTAAAACTCAATAAAAAAAAACTCCAACAACAAACTTTAAGATTTTTTACCCAAAATCCACAAATCCAAATCTAACATTAATACTCAACCAAAATCAACAATACTACTACCAATTCGGAGACAGTGATGAGGGGGAGACTAATACCTGATTATCTTCGAGAAAACCGGCTCACGAGCCAAGCTACCAACGATTTTCTTCCAAGAGCAAAAGAGGGGAAATGGGGGGAAAGGGTTTGAGCGTGGAGAGAGGGGAGAGAGAGAAGGGTTCCGTGCCAAATGACGGAATACCGAGTCCACTTGGTATATATAGTACCAAAACTCGAAAATACCAATCCCTTCACAAATACATCATGACTCATTAAATATCATCTGTTTTCAAAAATCATCTCTCTAACCTCAATACCCATTATCAGCCCAGTACAAAGTACTACGGACCCCATCTCCACGATGAGAATACAATCTCATCCCTTGGATCCAACGACTCCAAATATCGGATTTAAAATCCCCGAGAGTCTCGAAACCGAAATTAATTCATAACTGCCACAATTAAAATCCATTAAGGACTATTACCACACCGGGATTAACACCATTAATCCCCGGGTATCACAATTATCCCCCACTAATAAAATTTCATCCTCGAAATTTGCACAGCGTATTCCACGTAACACCGAGAACACGCAATCCAAACGGATCCACGATGTCGAATCATGAACAAAATATGAACGACACACCAACCGCGAGGATACCGACCTCGCACCAAACCTGGAATGGAGCAACCTCTCCAACCGACACAAATCCACGAAAGGCATCAGCATTCTCCGATGCTAACCATCTCAAAGGCAGTCAACAAAACATAACTGCAAATTAAACGAATCATTCGTGATTCTAAAATAGACGCGTCGATGAAATCTCTACGATTTAACCTACGATATTAATCATACATCGTTACCAAGGAAACCACCCGTACACTACAGTGTACTTATACTACATCCGGCTTCCGCTTTCCAAATCCATCTCCATCAAAGGAGTAGTTGCACCACATTGCAACACGGATTGGGCAACAACATGACCACTGATCAACACAAATCACATCTCCAAAGATGTCTACATCCGGGTGTCCAAGAATCATATCTTGGTCCAAATATGCTATCGAGACTCAACAAGGTCTCGAGTTCTCTAAAGGACATGCAAGAACAATCAATTACATTCCCGCCACACGTGTCAACCATGACACTGAACAAATCCGAATCCTGGCCATCCATCGTTTATCCTGGGATACTACAATCCTAAAACATGGAGGCTATCGAATTATCCAACAAGAGTTACCATGGTTCCAAAACATGACAATCCCTCCTCAGGGGAAGTCAACCGGACCTCACGATTATTCCTCAGAATACATCGTGTCATCGAGATTACCGATCTCCAGGTGCAACAATCTCTCACCAGAGATTCATCAAACCAAGCGTACTCAATGCAATAGACTCGGGTATCTCCAATCATACCCAAAGTCCCAAAACCAACTGTCAATCTCCAGCTATTCTCATCTCGCAGAGAATAATGATTGACAGACAAATGGTCAATGGCGTGATTCCAACATCAACACCTCACAAACCGACTTATTGAATCTCCCAAAGATTCCCAATCGGTAGGTATAACAATACTACCTTCCTCACAAGGGAAGACGTCATGGACACATGACCCTCCAACCTCGAATCAACGTTCGGAAAACTGGATATATTTATACCCAAAACATACTTCGGAACCAAAAAAATACACAACTGGTTCAAAATAGTGCATCAAACCACTATTACCAAATCGAAACCCGTATACGCAATGTATACTCAAACTAACGATGCTCTGTACTAATGCCATAGTACTCCACAATCTCGAGCATTACCCCAGAGACGTCTCTTCGAACGTCTCACTGGAAGTACGGAGCCATCACCTAGTCCAACACTAGTAGGGCTTACCCCGGTTGATTCACAATCAACCCTCTACCAATACGAACTGTCTCCGTGACAGTACAATCCAATCTCTCCAAGAGATAAAATCAATATAGTAGTGTTACCCCACTAGCTATATCCCACAAATCAAATTGTGACCCATGTTGCATTACATATGCAAGGATGCTCAACTAGGGCTAACAACGACTTGTTGACACTCGTGTTGGTGCTACCAACAAAATTGAGCTATCCCAATACAAGTCCCTCAAAGCAATAGACGTGTAAACATTCCCGTGAGGTATTCCCTGCCTCAATCATCATGCCACATAGAGACTACCAGAGTCTACCATAAGTCCTCATCGTATCATCATACGATTCACCGAACTCGGTCCCATCGTGCAATATAATTGCCACAAAAAGCACACTATAACACTGCTACAATACCTGGCTAGCAAAACGCTGCCTCCATAGGCTTATACGAAGCCTACTCCACCCCGGTACACCATACCGTAATATCCATTAGAGTAGTGGGTCATCACCCAATATTTCTCTAATACCAACGCACAAAGGACATCCTGGTGTCCTTGTTCAACCACAAAACAATCCTAATTCCGTAGGATTTATTCCACACCCTCGGGGGTGCATGTGATCATGTCTACCACATGTCACCTCGGCATGATGAAGTAATTTCCTCAACAACTACTCCTATTACCAGCCACTTGTCCATAGCCATACCAACGAGTACACCCAAAGGTACCACTACTCGTAAAATATTTACCTCAATCATGTGCTGCGGTAGACTTCCTGTACGGCGCACCCAATAATTCATCGAGCGACCTGCTCGGCATAATGGTCTCGTCAACTAGTGACCCAGACCCTACTATGTGCTCACCATTGGCACTCAAACCATACGACTAAATACATAAATGTATTATCCATTGAAACTACGCTACTCATCTACTTAGACATCCACTATGTCATTGTCATCTCGTGACGGTACCTGTCAACATATGACGTTCAAAATAACATTGTCAACTCGTGACGGTACATGTCGATGCCCGACATTCACAATCTCATCGTCAAACACGTGACGGTATATGTTGATACATGGCATCCATATTCTCCTCGTCAAACACATGATAGCATATAACAACACATGGAATCCACAATAATGCTAGTAAAACAATAATACACCATACCTCATCGCTAACAAGATAGCGGCATACCTGTGTCCATCGTCCAACAGTGGTACGCAATCAGCACCCGTCGCTCGTAGGCGGCATAATCCAGTGCTATGTACATAGCGGTATAACCCATCGCCATAGAATCAGCGGCATGATCCCTCGCCATAGAGTCAGTGGCATAAAACATCGCTATAAATATACGGCGGTATGAACCATCGCCAAAGAGGTAGCGGAATGACCATCGCTATATAGTACCCGGCGGTATGAACCATCGCCAAAGAGGTAGCGGAATGACCATCGCTATATAGTACCCGGCGGTATGAACCATCGCCAAAGAGGTAGCGGAATGACCCATCGCTATATAGTACCCGGCGGTATGAACCATCGCCATAGATGTAGCGAAATGTACCATCGCTATATAATATCTGGTGGCATGAATCATCGCCATAGAATAGCGAAATAAACCATCGTTATGAATATCCGGCGGCATAAACCATTGCCAATAGAATAGCGGAATGAACAATCGCTATGAATACCCGGCGGCATAAACCATCTCCAATAGAATAGCGGAATGAACCATCGCTATGAATACCCGGCGGCATAAACCATCGCCAATAGAATAGCAGAATGAACCATCGCTATGAATACCCAGCGGCATAAACCATCGCCAATAGAATAGCGGAATGAACCATCGCTATGAATACCCGGCGGCATAAACCATCGCCAATAGAATAGCCGAGCCCTAGTCTTGTTACCGTAGTGTATTTTAATGCACCTCGCTTGTCATGACCGCGACACTAATACCCCTCACTTCGGCATACCAACGGCATAGAATAACCTCGCTCAAATGCGACATGCGGCAATACCCTCGCTTCAACATTTGGCGGCAAATATCCTTTCCTCGCTACGATATGACAGTGGCAAGTATTCTATCATCACGTCAAGTGACAGCGGCAAAGCATTTAAAATCATCACTCATCCATAACAATGACTCATGGGATATTCGCCAAGCATTCCATCTATACCTGCAACACAATGCATATTCCATATCCCAATATACATCTCCATGAGTGTATTAATGCACCTCGCTCAAATGTGACATGCGGCAACACCCTCACTTCAACATTTGGCGGCAAAACATTAAAATCATCACTCCCATATATACAACCACAATGAGTGTATTTTAATGCACCTCGCTCAAATGCGACATGCGGCAATACCCTCGCTTCAACATTTGGCGGCAAAGCATTAAAATCATCAGTCCAATATATATATATGCAACCACAATGCATAATCCATGTTGTATATAAAATGCAGGTTACCGTTTCGTGTCTTTCAACCCTGGCCTTAGCCTTTCATGTCATAGTGTCCCTACAGGAACAATCGCAACCCATGAGCACATAATCATCCATATTCACCACAATATGATTATAATAAACGCATAAATCATGAGTACAAAGTACTTCCTGTATCCCAATGCATTTCAAATTGCTCCCTTTGGTTGTCCCTGTGCCACAACTCACAATCATAATCAACAGATTATACTATGATTCCATTGATGTCAAGACATATAATTGTTCCACTATGATCACATATCATAAATGCATATAAGCAAAATAGTTGTGTCACACAACACTAACTACTATCATGCATAAATATGTGCTACCCATTCCTATCAGCATGTTCCAGGCCCTCAACAGCCCCAAAGAGCAAACCACTGCTCTGATACCACTAATGTAAGGACCCCCGTGCCCTTAATCCATTATTAGTGTATTAATCGATGCCATTAGTGCATACAATCATACATGTAGGGAAAAAACCACTTATCATCATGGCCAATCATGCAAGTAATAAAAATTCTTTACATTATTCCATATAATGTCTAGTTTTCCCCAACCAAGTCCACATACAACTCATGCACCAATATAATACACTAACATGTTCTCAGTTCATTTAGCAATTCAATAAATAATTTTATGCTACTCATAAATGAAGAGAGAAAGGCCCTTGCCTTTTTATACATGCCATATACACGTAATAGTGCTCACATACTAGCATCAAATAGGTATGTGCGTATCAAATGTATAAAATACGGTGCTCAAAACCATCACTGGTATTCCGATCCATGGTAGCACCTCCAATCCATAGCTCGAGCTCATCTCCAAAGCCATCGATGTACATAATCACCTGCCACAACAGAGACAGCCCCCACACTGGGTGAGCATACCAATACCCCAAATCCAATAATGCAATTTATAATTTACAACAATGTAAATGCTATGGAATACAAAATATACTCCCTGGATGGTATCACCCTCATCCGGGATTCCCTGTACTGTCTCTGTTCTCAAAACAACTGAAACCATCAAATTCCCAAATGCCAGTTAATCATTACATTGATTAACGAGTCCATTTGCTATATAACGATCATAATCAATAATACCAAATCATTAAATAATGATTACAGATATTCCAAATACCTCACTTATGGTTCTATAGTTCTATTCCATCACTCGCTCTACAATAGCGGCATTTCATTCTCACGCATGCTCAACAGCAGTGGCGTCATGACCGATGTTCGCTCAAAGGCGACAACATCCAAACATTGCTCGCTCAAAAGCGGCACCATATAAATCCCAATGCATATATATACATTTGTAGCAAATACCATAAACCATACATTTCAATAACCGTTTATTGCTAATGCCATATATCATGCATGCCCATACACATTCATTGTAATACAGTATACCAAGCACTCAACAATTGCAATTATAATAAAGGTCTATGCTCGTACGTCATACGTACCTTATAATTCCGTAGCTCGTGTCCAACCTTGCCTGAGTCCCACGACCCGATGAGTTAAGTACTAACATGCAAATAACTCCCAATTAAACATAGGCATGCAATCACGTGCTCAATCACGTTCACAACTTCCAAACCTATCGTCTATCCATGACGATTACCAAAATAAAGGCCCCTGGCTAAGCATGCATAATACCCAAACTATTCCATTTTATATGTTTAAAAGATAGCCAAAAACTCAACCGAGAATTCCGTTTTATTAACTTTGGCTCCAACCAATCCATTTTAAAAGTATAACATTCTCATTGGAATGTAGGCATTGCCCCGGAAACGGGCCACTTAAACCTCGATATCAAAATCCCGACATTTTTCCAAATTTCCAAAAAAACAAAACCTTACGGGCGGCGATCGAATCGCCCCTGTCCAGTGGCCAAAATCGCCTTCTCGCGATCGATCGCCAACCCACGCGATCGATCGCCAACCTGCTCGCGATCGATCGCCTAGGCCACGCGATCGATCGCCTGCACTGTTCATCGTCACCCAAAAAAATGAACTGCTCGTCGCGATCGATCGCCACTATTCAGCGATCGATCGCCACCTGTGATTTTCCAAAAAATTCGAGCTTCCATGGTGTTTTTCACACCTAAACTCAAAACCAACACCCCATACACCTTCAATACCTCAAATACACCCTTAAAACTCAATAAAAAAACTCCAACAACAAACTTTAAGCTTTTTTACCCAAAATCCACAAATCCAAATCTAACATTAATACTCAACCAAAATCAACAATACTACTACCAAATCGGAGACAATGACGTGGGGGAGACTAATACCAGATTATCTTCAAGAAAACCGGCTCCCGAGCCAAGCTACCAACGATTTTCTTCCAAGAGCAAAAGAGGGGAAATGGGGGGAAAGGGTTTGAGCGTGGAGAGAGGGGAGAGAGAGAAGGGTTCCGTGCCAAATGACGGAATACCGAGTCCACTTGATATATATAGTACCAAAACTCGAAAATACCAAGCCCTTCACAAATACATCATGACTCATTAAATATCATCTGTTTTCAAAAATCATCTCTCTAACCTCAATACCCATTACCAGCCTCAGTACAAAGTACTCTGGACCCCAAATCCCACCAAAGACCAAATTCCAAGGTTATCACCACGATGAGAATACAATCTCATCCCTTGGATCCAACGACTCCAAATATCGGATTTAAAATCCCCGAGAGTCTCGAAACCGCAATTAATTCATAATTGCCACAATTAAAATCCATTAAGGACTACACCGGGATTAACACTATTAATCCTCGGGTATCACAATAAAAATAGAGATCAATCTCTATGGACAGAATGTTGGGAAACAAATTTGGCGAAACAACGATCGATCGCTGAAATATAGAGATCGGTCGCCAAAAGAAGATGCAGAGATGAAGATCTCTGCGCGAGTACAGCCCATTAAAAATTAGCTGCTACTAGGTTTAAAACTCGAATCCTATCATACTTTTTTGGACTTTTGACAGTCTTTCAAAGGCAAGACACATTGAGGAGGCTGCTAGGATTCCAAGGGCAAGGATTTCATCACAAAACAAAGGCGGAGATTAATCTAGGGACAAAGAATTGCTTCCATATCGTTTTGTATCTCTTACATTCGTTTGTTTATGAATTTCTCAAACATGTCTATGTGTTTTATGAATTCTAGGATGAACTATTCCCTTCTTTCTAGGGGAAGACGTAGCTTGATTGTATATTTTGTTTTGGTTTGATTGATCTACACGTTAGGATTTATCACATGATTTATTTGTGTTTTCTTGCTTTGAATGCAATTTAATTGACTGGCCATTGATTTAATTGTAATATTTGTTTGTGATCTATCACTCGGGAGAGGGGATTGTGAACAGGACATAGAAAAACACATCGTGGATGTTTATATCGTCGACAGGCGTATAACTCCATTGAAACCTTTGAAAGAATTATTGTGCAATCAATATTGTTTATATTTAATCTTAGAAAGGATATCAAGGTTGGTATTGAATGATAATTTCTACTATCACTTAGGAAAGGGAGTAGAAAACTTAAGAATTTTTGGCTAATAAACAAGATAAATCTATAATATTGTAATTGATCATAAGAAACATAGTTGATAATGAAGTGAAATCGGACCTCTAAAATCCTTTTCATAATTAATTCTCTTGAATTGTTGTAACTGTTAGTTAGTGATTTACGTTATTTGAAAACCAACAACACTACTCGTTTTTCTAAATAGGATTAAGACCATCTAGCACAAGTATTTAATTAATACTATAGATCAATCCTCGTGGGTTCGACATCGTATTCATATCCATATGCTAAAACTTGACATCGTAAGCATGTGATACGTTTTGCACGCAACAATTATTCAGAAAATATATGAAGGCAGCCCGAGATAGGCAGGCTAGCGATGCCAACAAGAGAAGAAGATCATTAGAATTTGAGATCAGCGATGGAGTATTCTCCATAATCTCTTTTGTGGGACGATTTCGGTTCGGACGGCGAGGTAGACTGTCACCTCATGCACTGGTCCTTACCAAATCTTAGAAGATTCCGATAATACATGATGTATCTCATGTACCTATGCTAAGGAAGTTGGAACCAGATCCATCTCACGTGTTTCAGCTGAGAGAGATTGAGATGAACAGTTCCTTATCCTTGAGGGACGACCTATCTGATTGTGAACAATAATGAGAAGGTTCTACATAATCATACCTAATGATGAGTTACCATAGTACATAGAAATCAACATGGGATTTGGAGGCCAAGATGTGTCATGAATGGCCATACTTACAACATCATTTTGCATTCCATGATTAGTACATTACGATCATTCGATGCATTTGTAAAACTGAAACGAATATAATTTATGGGTTGGAATTCATAGCTTTTTGGATTTCGAGGATGAAATCTTTTAGGGGGGAGAAATGTAAGGTCCATTTGCTAATTAATCTGATTTAATGATGATTAAGCAAACCCGGATGATTAAAAGTTGAGATTGCGATTTAAGATGTTTCGGATCACGACGCCTGGTATACGATCAAGCAAAGTATATGTAAATAGGTATAGATATACACGGCCATACATATATAAATACATTGCACCATGCAAATCATGTCATACATGATATGCACTAAGTTGGATTAGAACACTAAAACAATCCTACACAATTTCCTAATGACTACTACACTTGGCAATTGGACATGCCATCTTGCAATTGCAAGAATCCACCTCCCACTTTCCTAGTAACTATCGCCCATTCCACTCTTGTGAAGGCACAAGTCCCACTTTATTCCTCATTCATGTAAGACAATGTCCAAATCTTCTCTCCTCACCATTCTTTCCAAACCTCTCTCCTTTTTCTTCCCCAAAATTCGAAATCAATACCCAAAAGCCTCCCTGAAATCTTGCTCAAAATCAGCATGCAAGAAGAGAATTGGGAAAGGACTAGCCATAGCTTTCAAAGTGGGGAAGTTTGAAGCTAAATTTTCGAGTAGATGCAGATTTGGGAAGGAGTTTCGAACATATCTCGTTGTCGTGATTGATCAAGCTTCAAATTTGCAGATACTTGAAGGTATACAGATATATATTGAGTTTATATGGTTTAGTCGATTAATTGTGCTAAGAGGTCGAATTTGTATGGGTTTGCTGTTGTAACTTGTAATCTGTTTCGAGTAATTGTGCATGCAGTACACGAATTCGATGTTTTGAATTAGTTAAAAGTTCGAGTATGACTTTGAGTAAAGAATAAATATGCGTTGTAAAAATAAATACATGTGATTTAGAGTTAAAATGAGTGAGTTATGCTCATTTTATTATATGTGCTCATTTTGAGTCTTGCATGCACTTGTAATGCACATGCAGTAGGTTTTTCGGATTTTTGACATAAATGTGTTCCGATTTTGAAGTTGAGATGAATAGCAAAGTTGTAGATATTTGAATTCTCTTCGATTTAAAAATAATAGGACTCATTTTGGTCTTTTATTGAAAGAGTTATGATTTTTATATCAAAAGTGCACAATTTGAGCCCTGTATGGTGGGTGGAAACACCCATGCAGTGTGTTCTTAGGATTCCTGAGCATGTTTGGCTTGGAATTCCATAAAATGTCAAGAAATAAGAATTGTAGTGCTTCAAGTTGGCTGTCATGTGACACTAGAATCACTCAATTTAAATTTAAAACGAATAAGTTATGTCGTTTTTACTAGAACTGCTCAAGCTGGAAAACAGATTTTTAAATGTTACGTTTTTAGTGTTCAAACTTCTTTTAGATCGATAAACCAGGTTGACATCATAAAATACGAACTCGTTATTTTCCCACTGGCCTCAAGTCATATGGACGTCATATGAATTTATTATGATTTTTATACGAAAATGGGTCAGGCCGAAAATTTGCTAAGGGTCAATGCTTAGAACTTAAATTTGATTTAATGCACTACTTGAACACTTAGTGTCATACTTGGAATTTAAATGACCAGGTTAGTAGTTTCCCCGGATATGATTTACTTGTCATTAGTTGCTACATATGTGCCTATATGACATATTGGACTGCAAATGTGATTGCATGATAAATTGAACTGCAGATATATGATGACATGATATATTGAGTTGCATCACATGTGAGTATGATATTGCATGATGCATTGACACACATGAACATTGAGTACATCATGTTGATCCTATCGATTCTTTCATTGATACCTATATCATTTCGTTGGTATGTATGATGCGTGTCTGGAAATGATGGGCACACCGACGGCCCGGTGGTGAGAGTGAGCTGAGAGATGCCGTAGCGACGAGTGTGCCAACGTCGCCCAAACACGAGGGATGATGGATTGCCGATGGCTCGACTGAGAGAGATGTCGTAGCGACGAGCGTGTCGACGCCCAAGCTCGAGCTTGATGTTGATTAATGATCTTTCCCTTGGACTCCCGGATCTTGATATTGGAGATTTGATACACCTCATATGCATTTGCATTCATTCACGGCATGCATCGCATGATACTTTGTCATTCATTGTGATTTTACCTATTTCTCATACTGGGGTTACTGACCCCCTTCGCGAGGGTTGTCGTGTATTTGTTGTATGGACATGACAGGCATTGCAGGTGGATTGATGTCAGATGCTCCCAAGGAAGCATCTAGAAGTACCAGAGCTATGTGAGCGAGCTCAGGTTGATTTTATCGAGTCGGGTTCCCAGTATGTTATTAACAAACTTTTTAAACCTATGTTTATTCACCGGGGAATGCCCGAGTATTTTGTATGCTGACGTATTGCCGTACTATTGAAACTCTATTGATGTTAAACGGTGGTTCTGTGATAAATGCAAACTAGAAATACATATTTTCAGTATTAACATTATATATATATATATATATATATATATATATATATATATATATAATAGGAAAAATTTTAGGCCACCTATTGATATATAATCTTCCGTTGTGTACGTAAAAATAATCATTGTGCGATAATTAAACACTTGATTAGGACCGGACCCTCATAATGTGATAATTAAACGCATGATTAGGACCGGACCATCACATAATAAATAATATAGTGCAACTTAGGATTTTTAAAATTATAAAGTAATAGGGAGATCATTTTGATTTTTAATAATATCAACTATTTTAAATGCTATATCCTCTACATCATAATTTCTGTCGTCGACACTATATCAGCACTATAGTAAAAAAAAAAAAAGAATAAAAATAAAACAATAATCAACATAATTGATTAAAACCACAACTTGAAAACTTACCGACTAAAAATGTAAATTGATCAAGTTACAAGAACAAAATTATAATTTTCCGTAAAATGGTGGCGTTATTGTTTGAAAGGTATTGTTCACATTTGTCGGGTGGGAAATTAAATTGGGGCAACTCCTTTGTTATAAAAAGAGATCTGATCCTTATGTTTTAAGTGCATCAGTCATTAGCTTGTCTATGAACTTTTGGTTTTAAGAAAATTCATCTATTGCTTTATATTCTTTTAAAATTCTTAGTGTGCTATGTGGTTGCAACTTTGACTGAGCTACCACATCAGAAAAAGATTTTAGTAAGTGGTCTTCTTGTAAAGGAAATATATTTGAGTTATAAAGTGTGGCTAGTGGGGAAAGCTTAGTACCTATGTTTGGGGAAATGAGAGAAATTATGGGTTGTAATAATTTTTCATATATTGTATTTTCTTCTTTGGACATTGTGGTTTTTCTTCTGAAGTGAGTATTTTTAATATTAAATCATTGTGTAATTATTATTTCTCCTTTTTTTCCGTAAAAGATGCAGATCCTAATGAGTGAATTTTGAGGATCAAATTCTCGACATTTTTCACAACAAACCCCCATAATCTTCCTAAAAAATCATCCCTCGGACTATTGGAAATCGATTATGTGATTTCGATCCCAATATCAAATTTTTTGAGCAAAGCATATCTATCTTGCTATGTCAAACGTGTTGTCCGAAAGATTATTAGACACAATCTTGATAATACGTGAAATTTAACATAATTTACGACACTGCTAATATACGACCCTTAAATTCGAATTTAATAGCATCCCATGTGAGATTTGTTGAACATTTAATGAAACAAAGATTTAACACATTCCACAACAACTGTACAAATAATTCTTTTTTTTTTAAGAAAATGTACATATTGCAATCGAATTATATATAATATATGAGAGTGTTAGTGATATGACCTAAAGTGAATTTACCATAATATCCTCACACGTGTTGTCAAATAACAAAGATGTCCAATGTGCTAAATGTCCACAAGACCCCTGCTAATTTGGATAACCTTAATAACATCAAATATGTGAGTGTATTAAACTATAAAATCAATTTGAAAAAAAATTATTTCATCCCAAAAACCAATTAAACGTGAATTTAGAATGACAACCTTATTTTTTTAAAAAAAAAAATTGTATATGCACTCAAAGCGTGTAAGGATGACTAGTGTACAAATAATGTGAGGCCTTTACATTAACGACTTCTGATCTCTAGTATATATCAATTTTGTTTTTTTTTTCAAAATATTGATCTCCATATAATGTATGCATATCTTATAGAAAATAACATATAATGAAATTAAAAACTCAAACAAAATATTTGATTGAAAAATATTGTTGCAATGTAATTACATTTGTGCTTAGAATTTTATTTTATATTAAAATTTGATGTGTATTATATTAAAATTTGATGTGTATATGTGCATATAGAATAAAAACGCATTGAAAATTGAACGGTAACTACGCACACCAGAAATTTTCGGCGAATTATGTGCCATAGTTTTCACAATAAACTCTTACCTAATTTCTTGAATATATTAAATGAGCCAAAAAGCAAAAAAAAAAAAAAAAAAACGTAAATAAATGCAACAAAATAAAATGTACCATTCCAAAATTTGTGTCTTCTGTTGTGACAATTTTTGGAAATGTGTTTTATTTGTCGCGGACGAAACAATCACGAAATCACATATTAAACTAATAATATATTAATTGGAAAATAACTTGAAGGATAAATTACAACAATGATTCTGTTAAATAGCGTTCTCTACAATAATAGTCCCAAATTTTTAGGCTAAATAAATATAGTCCCACAAAAATATTTGTTTTCCAACAAAAAAAAAATACAATGACCATTTTTCCGTTAAAACCAAACGAAACTGGCATATGTCTTACAGTTAAGACATGTGCTGACATAAGGAGTTTTGTTTTTAACAAGCATTTGTATGTCACACATTCGTTCTATTTTATTTTTTTAAGTAGAAAAGTGATATTGAAATATTTTTATTAAATAATAATTTATGTGATAAATAACAAATTTTTGAATTATTATTACAAAAAACACTATTTAACGGATCTATTTTTTGTAATTTAGCGTAACTTAATTAGAACCCTGAAACTCAATTGCATTTTGGAAATTAAAAAAAAAAAAATTCAATTGCAATACTTTGTGCAGTGCACCGTAAAATGACACTAAATAAAAAGGAAAAAATTGCATGTTTTGTTTTGTTTTCGCTAAAAAAAAATATATTCATGTAAATGTCAAATCATGTCAGAAATTTATGCGACAAAAATATTTAACAAGTTAAAAATACTATTTTTTTGGTTAATCATAAATAATGATACATTACTTTTGAAAAGTCGTGAAAAAATTCAGTTAAACAATATAATTATATTGGTAATGTAAATGTAAGAACACAAGTAATTTGGGTAAATTTTCTTGTATATGCAAAAGTTAATCCTCTTACAAATAAAGCAAACATTTATACAATCTTGGCTTAACCTATTCAAGGAAAATATATGCACAAAATCAATCAAATACTGATACACGATGCGTGGCAATTTTTGGTCTAGAATCATGGAGATTCTTCTTCATTTTCATAATATTCCTCCTCAAGTTGAAGCGTGTATGTCAATGATGTCAAACTTGTCAAGAAGTGAATGGAAATTTGATGAATTGAGTGGCTTTGTGAACAAATCCGCAAGCTGACTAGCCGATGGAACATGTGCAGTCACTATGGCACATAATTGAATTCGTTCTCAAATAACATGACAATAAATCTCTATATGTTTGGTCCGTTCATGGCAGATTGGGTTAGCATCAATGTGAAGTGCTGCTTGGCTATCACAGAATAGTTTAGTAGGTTTCTTTTCAATTCGTAAGTCATCTAACAAAAACTCGAGCCAGGTAAGTTCATATGTGATATAGGCAATGGCTCGATACTCTGATTATGTCGAGGACCTTGACACCATCGTTTGTTTCTTGGTACGCCATGAAATAAGAACTTCTCCAAGAAATATGCAATAACCAGTCACATATCGTCTCGTGATAGAATATCGGGCCCAATCTGCGTCACAAAATCCTTTTTATTGACAAATCTCCTTTGGTTGAAAAGTCTAAGCCCTGTCCAGGTGCACTTTTAAGGTATCTCAAGAGATGGTGGACAGCATCTAAGTGAGGCTTTCTGAGCTCTTACATAAACTGACTCAGTATGTGAACCGAATATCTTATTTCGGGTCTTGTATGGTAAGGTAGATGAGTCGTCCCACCAATCTTCTATGTGGATGGGTTCTTCAATGGTTCTCCTTCGGTGGGTAGGAGTTTGACATTCTCTTCCATAGGTGTGAGCACTGGTTTAACTCCAAGTAAGTTTGCCTCATCCAAGATATCAAGGGTATATTTTCGCTGAGATATCGAAATACCATTAGAAGAATGTGCAATTTCAACACCAAGAAAGTAGTGTAATTGTCCAAGATTCTTAATGCGGAATTTGGTGCAAAGAGACTCTTTAAGTGCAACTATCGCGTTGTCATCATTACCAGTTATAATCATGCCATCTACATAGATGAGTACGGCTTGTGAAGGAGCTGCCAGAGATGTTTGTGAATAGTAAATAGTCAGCTTTAGATTGTCGAAAGCCATCTTGTTGAATAGCTATGAAAAATTTCTGAAACCAGCTACGTGAGGCTTGTTTAAGGCCATATAACGCTATGTTGAGTCGACATACCATAGGTGTCTCCCCCTGTCGATGAAAACCAGGAGGTGTGATGTGCAATGAACCAACTATCGATAATCCAACATAAACTCGTGTGTGTGGTGATTTGAGTATCATGAGGTGATTTGGGAATACCTGTGGTGTTCACAAAAGGTTGCAAATTACCATCATTATTTTGCCTAATCATGGCCATCAATTGATTGTATTCAGTAGTTGTGAGTCTTGGCCCAGTGTCTGCTGTGGAGGATTTCTATCCTATTGTTGTTGCCTTATTTGTTTCCGCCTTCACATTATTTGTACTAGAATGGCGTTGATTAGGGGGGGTGGGGGGTTAACGTTCTTGCCATATAGTTTGTAACCAACACGAAAACCATGCAAGTAGTAGCACTTTTCAATGTTGCGATATCACGGTCACAATAGGAGCAGTGCATCGGCCCTTTTTGTTTTTTTGATTCTGATGCGTGTAGGTCAGTGTTTTCAAAATCGGACCGGATATAAAATTGGTACTCTTACTAGTTACAGGTTCGATCGGTTCAACCGGTAACCATTGGTTAACCGGGTATATGACGTCAGCATGATGTAATATCTATATTTAATTTTTGTAAAATGTTTATAACATGTATTTGTAAAAGTTTCAAATGTTCATAATAAAAGAAATATCATTGTAGCAACAGAGTATGGATACCAATATTTTACACACTCTTTCAATAATTTCATCTATTTAAGTTTATAACTATTTTTTTTTGTAAATATAAACTTTATATATAAAAGAATTAATTTCAAATACACTAATTAGTCATGTATACACCAAATCCGTATAATATTATTCAATAATGGGCTACTATATTATTACAAATACTTTAGTATTGATTATCAAAATTAAGAGATTTTATTTTTTGATACAATATATTACTTTTTGCATTTATAAATAAGACTGATACAAATATTAAAAACACATAATGTGTTCAGGTTAAAACTCATAGTTGCATGGAGTTGATGCAATACAAAATTAGATCTAATATATTTAAATAAACTCCATGGAACCTCCAATCTTGGCAAGACAATTGCCATGAAATCCACCAATTAAAATACAAGAAGTGAATCTTTTTAATTAGAAAGTCCATACCTTGCCTGCATATCGAGAATTGTTGCGTGAATGCGTCCGGGGAAAAGCAATTGCATTTTAGGGTTTTGGTTTTCTGTTGTTTAATATATGACGGCTGTAACATTTTATTTAGGTATTTAGGAAGGAGTGATAAAACTTAAAACGGATAGAAAAAAAAATTGGAAAAAAAAAAGCGGTCCAACCCGGTCGACCGATTTTTGACCGGTTCGCACTGGTGTTTTGCCCTGCCGGTTTTATGGGGTTAACCGGCCGGGACCAAGCACTGGTCACCGGTTGGACCGGCCGATCCGGTCCGGTTTTAAAAACATTGGTGTTGGTCGTTTGATACCTTGATCAGCACGCATGGCATGATGCTACATGTTTTCATGATTAAGAGATACTTCAATCTGCTTCTTTTGCTGGAGAATTAATGTATAAACTCAGGGTGTACTGGGTAAGGATGCATCAGCAAGATTTGTCCATGTAGTGGGTTGGATTAAGATTTTAACATCCCATGTGAAATCTACTCAGGTATTTGCAATATGGTTATTGGCATTTTTATTCCGTCAATCAAAAAATAAATCCTTAAAAATAATATAATAGCAATTCTTTGGACCATTATTGAGCACAAACTTGAAATTATATATATATATATTTTTAAAATATGGTGCTTTAGCCCACATAACCCGCAACCCAATGGGTTGAGTTGATGTTTTTGTAGTCCATCAAATATGCAGGCTGGTCCGTCATGATCCACTTGATGGCGGGTTGTGATGGACGGTGCGAGCTGACCCGTTTTTACAGCTCTAATATGTACTTTAACACGTGAAATATTTTAACTAATTCGTGTTTGGTATAGCATCAAATAACATTATAAATATTAAAATCCAATATATTTGTAATAAAATAAAAATGTGACAAAAATTTTTGAAAGAGGAGAAGAAAAAGGATGAAAAAGGCCTTGTGGACCTTCGAAAGTACAAAAGGGAGGACACAATTTAATAGAATGCTTGAATATTTAGGTGACATGAGAGAAGAAAAAAGAAAAGAAGAAGAAAGAAAAAACTACTCGCATAAAACAAAATTTCCAGAACCCTAAATTAAAACATTACATAATTTATTTATACACAACATTTTTGGTTTATTTTTAAAAATATAGTAAAAAAATGTTTTATTTGCAACAATATATATATATATATATATATATATATTTTACATAGTTTTTAGAATACTTTAATTTTTTAAAAGATATTGGAGTATAGTATCCCCTAAAATATATTGGATCAAATTCACTCAAATATTGATACATAAGAACACTACTACGAGTAATGCTCCTAATTCTCTCACACTCTCCACAAGTACAATGATCACATTTATAAAAGAAAGGCAACAGTCTCTACCAACCTTACACTATATATATAACCCCATCATATTGTCAATTTGAACACACCAAAGTTCGTGCCACATTTTAATATTTCTCTCTCAAAACACAAAGGACTATACCATGGCCACCATATTCACTAGTCAATATGTGCGATTAGTAGTGCTTAAACTAATTTTACTTGTGTTTGCTTCCATGGCTAGCAGGCTCGAGGCACGAGCCTTTTTCGTGTTCGGGGACTCACTTGTTGATAATGGCAATAACAACTACCTTATCACCAGCGCAAGAGCTGACTCCCCTCCTTACGGCATTGATTATCCGTCCCATCGTCCCACTGGCCGGTTCTCTAATGGCCTCAACATTCCGGATATCTTATGTAGGTCACCTTGCACACGATGAGAAAAACGATCCATCACTAACTGTGTCTATGTGATCATCGATAGTTCGTGTTTCGGTCATGTATATACGTGTATATGTATCACATGTGGATTCTTATATGTAATACTAATTACTATATGTAATTCTAGGCGAGCAATTGGGAATGGAACCTACAATGCCATACTTGAGCCCAATGCTTAAGGGGAAAAAGCTTCTTGTTGGTGCTAACTTTGCTTCTGCTGGAGTTGGAATTCTTAATGACACTGGAATTCAATTTGTAAGTGAAATCCTAATTCTTGGAGTTTGTGCTCTAACAAGTTCACATTTCATGTAATAATTTCATCTAACATGGTACCTGTAATTACACAAATTATGCATGTGTTTCTTGTTTGTTATTATTTATGCAGGTAAATATTATTCGAATTGGCCAACAACTCGACTATTTCGAACAATACCAGACACGAGTGTCTGAACTCATAGGGGCAGAGCAGACTCAATCCCTAGTAAATGAAGCACTTGTTCTGATCACCCTTGGGGGCAACGACTTTGTCAACAACTACTATTTGGTGCCGTTTTCGCCAAGATCTCGACAATTTTCACTCCTTGCTTATGTTCCCTACCTCATTTCCGAGTACCGCAAGGTTTTATCGGTAATGATTTAGCATTTTTTAACGTGTTTATTTTTTAAAAAAGAAGTCCAGAAGTTATATTTTCACACTCTTTGAAAAAAGTATTGTTTTATGTGTACTCTAAAACAACTTCTGCATCCAAACAACTATTGCAGAAGTTACATGAGTTGGGTGCTAGGAAGGTCATAGTCACCGGGACCGGACCAATGGGTTGCGTACCGGCCGAGCTAGCCCAACGAGGTCTAGCCGGTGAATGTGCAGTGGAACTGATGCGTGCAGCCTCACTCTTCAACCCGCAACTGACTGAGATGCTGGGCAGCCTCAACACTGAAATTGGAGCAGATGTGTTTGTTGCTGCTAACACATTTCAAATGAATATGGACTTTATCTCTAATCCCCATACTTATGGTACGTCGAATAACATTTCCTACAATTTTTCTTGCTCTCAAAAAATTATTTTAATTCTTTTGAGTTATTCGATATGAGGGATTAATGTGTTGTGTAACATAATTAATTTCAATAATATTTTATTTTCTTGAATTGGATTCATGATCTACAAATATATCTATATGTTTGTTTGAATTATAAATATATATATAATTGTATTAAATATTTCGAGCTAAGAACCTCTTTAAATTCAAATTTATATATATATTTTTAAAAGGACAATTTAGAAGTTGCACCAAATTCTTGGTTTTGTTTTAGTAATTGATCAAGTCGTTGTTAATGATTGGGCAGGGTTCGTTACATCCAAGATTGCTTGCTGTGGACAAGGTCCTTACAATGGAATTGGTCTTTGCACACCTTTATCCAACCTATGCCCGAACAGAGATTTGTATGCATTTTGGGATCCATTTCACCCATCAGAAAAGGCTAACAGAATCATAGTTCTGTTGGGTTTCCGTACCCCGGCGCCAGATCCAAACGCAGCGGAAAAATACAATAAACAGATCTGACCCGGGGACGGTCGATCGCGCCTGATTCATATATAAACATGCAAATATCATAAAATAATGCACGAAAAGGGATTACCGATAACAGCGAAATCAATCTGATGACGGTGATCCTCGAGTCCAATCAACCTGACCAGATCTACAAGCCCGGCATCAGTGCTAGTGTGATGCCAGCTTTTCTATGAGGATGAGTGTATTGAATGGAATGGAATGATTTAACCCTAGACAAGGTTATATTTATAGTGGTTAGCTAATTGGGCTATGGTCCATAAAGCCCATCGGGCCAACATTGGCTTGCTGGGCATTTATGCTAACAATCTCCCACTTGCCCAAAAGCCAACACAAAACTACAAACTCATAATCCAAGTAAATCAATCTAATTGAACAACTTGATGTACTGCCAATGTACATAATTATGAGACATAAATATATCAGATGATTTTATTTTAGAACTTTCTATAAATGAAACAATTTCAAATATAGAACTCCACTAAATTGAGGAGCTTTCAAAAATTAAATTCATCTCTTCTAAATCACTCAGTTTGAGCACTTAACATTTAAGTCTCAATTCTCATCAATAGATCGGCGGCCGGTTGATTGTGACCCAACGAGGCTCAAGTGTATCATAGCAGTAGGATCACAACCTTTGTGATTTTAGAAGTCAAACAACTTCTTTGGGCTTACCCTGAATGCCCCATTGTCAATTAAACTCCTTTAATAGACAATTACCGAAATATAATCCAGTATGAACCTACCGATCGTGGGTAGCGCCTAGCATCTGCGCTTCACGAAGACCTAGATACAAATGACTAGCAACGTACGAGAACCTGTCAGCCATAGTTAGCGTGCAGTACATTCCTTTCACTCAATATGTCCCGATTGAATCAAGGGCATTGGTTGGTCGAGGCCCCTTATGATTTCAATAACTATGTATTTGTTTCACATTATATGATTCCTTGTGTGCGTATATGAAAAACCCATTTTTCACAAGCACTACCCACTCTGGCCAGAGATTCCTCGAATCATATATAGAAAAACACATAGGACATCCTGGTTCATCAAGACCAGTGGTGAATCCCCAACGACAATCATAGGCCTCTGACAGCATCACTGAATACCCAAAATAATGACTTTATGACCCACATGTGATCAGTCATTAAATCAAAGTACACAGCTATCTTTCAAGACCTCAATGACGCCTCGGGTCATGAGGAGTAATGGTGCACAACTATGACTAGAAATTCTATACTCGACAAATGGTAACCACTTATAGAATTCCGAGTAGGGTCGTTCAGTGAACTCATTCCTAATGAGCACCTATTCATGTGTGCTGACTTCTCCAAGCCAACGCCGATGAAACACGGCGCACTACACTAGACACATCATGAATACCAGTCTCTAACGAGCATATATCGATATCCCATTCTCGAAGGCTCATCGACCAGGAACATTTAGAAATCGCAGTCGAGAATGTATTTCATGGTCACCATCATATGCGTAACCACATTCTATGGACTATAGCAATCTCAAGGACTTCATCAATGCATCAAGATGCATGGGTAAACAGATGAAGAAGTGCCATATATATTAATATTCAAACAAAGATTTGTCATAATAAGATTATAAGTACAATCAATCAACTATTGATTTACTTAATCATGTATGACAACAATATCTTTCACTTTCCCAAAGCCAACTACTCATGTGTCTTAAGACCATCTTCCCAAGATGTCTATCAGACACCAATCATTGTAAATGCTTTGTCAGTGGATTCACTATATTTTTCTGTTGAAGCGATTCTCTCGATAATAATGTCGCGTCTACCATCTGTCTCATTAGATAGTATTTTCTCAATATATGTTTGGATCCTGATGAGATCTTGGCTATTCATAATAGCTCAAATGTTGTCACAGTACACAGAGACTGTGTCAACTGCACTAGAAATTACACCCAACTCTTGGATGAAATTTCTTATCCAAATTGCCTCTTTGCTGCATCGTATGCTGCAATGTATTCAACTTCAGTGGTGGAATCCAATGTGGTGTCTTGCTTGGAACGTTTCCAAGAGACATCACCATCATTGAGCTTAAATACAAATCCGAACATCGATATGGTATCATCTACATCCAATTTTAAAAACCAGCATCAGCTTAGCCTTCAACTTTATTTTCTCACTTAAAGATCCAAAAACCATGAGCATATCATAAGTTCTTCATAAGAACTTGAGGATTATTTTCACAGTTTTCCAGTGACCTTCACCGGGATCCGTCTGATGTCTGCTCATTACTCTAAGAACATACATCAGGCCAAGTACATACATAGCATACATTATGCTATTAAAAGTAGAAATATAAGATACCAATGCCATCTTTTCTCTCTCCTCATCAATCTAATGCACATTGACCTCGAGAGATGAACACTATGACATATTATGAAGTAACTCGTTTTTCGACTATTCTATGCTAAACCCTTTTAGCATAGTGTTTATGTATGTAGATTGAGATATCTCAAGCATCCTTTAGATCTATCCCTATAGATCCTTACGCTAAATACGTATGACGCTTCCCCCAATCTTACATGGAGAAATTAGTAGATAATCATGCTTTAATTGATTAATCCAATACCATTCATAATGAGTATGATATAATCAACTTAAAGCATCACAAATGTAACCATGCTCCCACTAACCCTTTTGCACACACATGTCACTTCCGGATTTTTAACAAAACCAAACACTTTGATGATGTTATCAAACGGAAGTTCAAACTTCGGGATGCCTTCTTAGGCCCATAAATGGACCTCTGGAGTTTGAAAACATTTTTCTCACTCCAAGAAATTGTAAACACGTTTGGCTGCTACATTTCTACCTCAATGCCACCACTGAGAAATGTTGTGTTCACATCCATTACTCATATCTCATATTCATAATATAAAGATATAACTAATAAAATCTAAATAGACTATAGCATCATAACCGATGAAAATTTTCTCATAAACAACTCTTTGCCTATGAGAATAACTGTTTCTCACCAGTCAAGCTTTGAAGGTCACTACCTTCCCATCCACTCCAAGCTTTCACTTGTAAATCCATGCAGCCAATGGGAACAATTCCCAAAGATGATCTACTAAGGCCCATACCTTATTGGAGTACATGGAGTCCATTTCAGATTTCATGGCATCTTGCCAATGTCCCGAATCAATATCTGACATCGCCTCCTTGAAAGTCCAAGGATCATATCCATGGTCTATTTCTTGACTACTTTCAAGGAGTAGATTCATTCTATCAGGAGCTCTTGAAACATTTTCAAATCTCCTTGGTGTGTGTAAATCAAAGGTTGTGATTGACTAAATTAATTTTCACCATTTTCACCTTTTTTTTTTTTTAGTGGTTTGTGGTTCTTGAACCCTTTCAAGATATATTATGTTGTCATCCTTTCTAATAGAAACATTTTCTCTAGAAAGATTGCACTTGCGAAACAAACTCTTTGCCTGCCATTGATAATATAAATTTCCACAAATAACATAAGGTGGATCAACTATCCAACTCATCTCCCACTGGCTGCTTCACATAAGCAGAACAATCTCAAAATAAAAATTTGGATTATTTTTCAGTCCATATCGTATATGAAGTTTTGGTCACTGCATTGGTATGAATTATATTCAACAAATATGTAACTTTAGAGAGTTACTTAGAGAGAATCACATTCTCTTTAAGATAACTCAACATCATCTTGCACTAACATTTAGTGCTTCACATACGTCCATATGAATCAAATTCAATGGACATTCAGCACATGCTAAATATATGTTGGATTTAAGTTATCATTCTTTTTATATTCTTTGAATATAATCATACTAATCATTCATAAGTTCACCAGATTCAATAAAACATGCATTCTTCAAAAAAAACTGCAAATCACATTCGCATATTTAAAAGAATATTATTCTCTATCAAAATAGGAACAATGTTCATGATTAAATCTAGAACAAATAAATAATTGCTCAAACTAGTTCCTAACCAGTTCAAGATTTTATATTAAATAAATGTTTCAAACAACCTTTGCAACAACTCTTGCTACAATGCTTAGCCTCAGGTAGGTTTCACCTCTCTAGGGCTCTCTACTTCTTCACATCACATGCAACTCTTTGCAAAAATGCGAGCACAACTGGCAACATATACCAAAGAAGTAGAACCAATAGAAACATTTAATTTTAATATATAACATACCATTTCTAGAACGCTTCTAGTATAGGTATTCCTTACAATTTTGCGCCAGTGACCAGCAGTGAAAACATAGATGCCTCTCATTTCTTAGTTGCTACTATATCCTTTTTCGTCTTTCAAGGTTGGGAACCATTTCCCTTCCTCTTCTTTATCCTTGAACTCTTCCTACCATTGGTAGAAGATTCGACAAGAAGAACACGTTTCTCCTTTTGAATCAAGGACTCATGAGTTTCCAACATTTTGACTATAAGATCAAATCTATAGCCAGTTAATGAGGATTTGTCACATTTAGATTTTCCAATTTCTCAACAAGAGATATTTTTCTTACACCATGCTCATAGACCGAAGCCCCATCTCGCATGTGAAATGAAAATAGCTCTTTTGAAATCGCGAGTTTCAGTAATCGCGTCCGTTCACCAAACAACATTTGTAGGTGAAATATCAGCAATGTGAACGAATTTCTCATATCTGTGTTGAAACTCATTGGTGACATTGATGCTATCATATATCACATAGTCTAGAGACATCGTCCCATCACTTCTCAAGTGTGGCAATCTCTTCATGAGACGAACCGGGAGACACTTCAACAGGAGGCTCCCACCAAGGGTATATAGCAATCTTTTAGAAGCAAGCACTATTTTAAAATTATTAGTCAATCAGAATAATTTGGTACGGTTACTTTGTTTGTATCGAGAATTGATGCAATCGGATTCACGGCAATCACAATACTGAGAATAAACAGAAAATATATGCAAACTGTTTGATTATTAATTTATTCAAAAACTATGGACTTTAGTTATTGAATGCTCCCACTAAATTTTTCGAATTCGTCACCCTCATGACAAATGAACGGAAAATCGTATTTTCTTAGTGGGCTTGGAGTCCAACTAGCTCATGATAGCCCCGGGCGAGGGTCCAGCCGACCTCATGATACTAAAGGTAGCTCACAATTGCATCATATGCAACCCCTAAGATATTCGTCTCGTGATTGACATAACCCTACGGAGGCAGGCCAATTATGCCTTCTCACGTCAAACTAACCCATCCCACGGATGGTAATGTTCGCCAATAAGACCCCACGAGGGTGAGTA
This sequence comes from Haberlea rhodopensis, assembly GCA_907163345.1. Lineage (NCBI taxonomy): Eukaryota > Viridiplantae > Streptophyta > Magnoliopsida > Lamiales > Gesneriaceae > Haberlea > Haberlea rhodopensis. The sequence continues at coordinate 2,925,770 of CAJQUN010000024.1, read as the reverse complement.
ATCTTAAAGGTTAACAGAACCCTATCCATAATTAAGTGGCAGTTAAACACACAGCTTTCCCATGCCAGATGCCCCCCACGAGGGTGAGACAAGACACCTGACACAAGTAGCGTCTCATGGCTTAACTGTTGATGGAAGACAGGAAGCAACAAACTCCTTTGAGCTCCCTTTACAGTTTGATATTAAAATATTTTGAATCATATTCAAAAGAGGGATTTAATAATTTTTAAATCTCATCAAGTACTTGTTTGTTTGATTGCCGGATTCATGCAACTATGTTTTATTCATGCAGTCATATGTACTAATAAAACATACAAACAAACATTTATCATACATCACATGCATAATAAAAATAAATATGGACGATTACGGCCTTTTCCTAATTGATCCACGTGAGCCATACGTGGATCACAAGTCTGTCTAAGGTGATGCAGGTATGCAATGCAATCCTATTACATTTTTGCTTCCATTATACATGTCTTGATTCTTGGTGCTCCATCTTCAATCTCGATCTCCCACTAATTCTAATGATTTTACATTTAAATCGTGCAAACAAGAGAATAGGGATACAAATCCGGGGTGGGATACATCAGAAAATAGAGAGAGCAGGCTCGCAGGCCCGATAACCAAAATCACAATAATAATGAAACAATAAAAACCTAAACATTCACCTAAACACGTTGGTCAAGGCCCGTAATCATCCATCATGCAATCACAACATATGTAATTAAACATTAAACTAACCAATTACATCATATGTAATTGGACTAATTACATCACATGTAATTAGGGCACAATAATTAATTTATTCTATCGTTTCCCCACTAATCGCATCATTAATTGAAAATGAAATTAACAAATTAAATAAAACCATTTTATTTAATTTCTAATTAATTACTTTTCAATTAATTGGTAAAATCACTATTTTACCTTTTAATCATAATGATAATCAAAAATAAATTAACAATTAAATGAAACACTTTCATTTAATTTTCAGTTAATTAAATTTTTAATTACTTGGTAAAATCACTATTTTACCCCAAATCATAATATTAGTCAAAAATAAAATTAACAAATTAAATGAAACATTTTCATTCAATTTTCAATTAATTAAATTTTCAACTAATTGTAAAATCTCCATTTTACATTTAATAAATTAAAAATCATATTTTTAATAAATTAAGTTTTATGATTTATTTCAAAAATAATATCCGGTTAAAACATCTAAAATGACCCAAAAATTTATGGACTCCAAACAATTTGGATCCAAAAATTAAAAGATGCAATTTCAACCCCAAAAATTACCCTATTTTCGGATTTACAAAAATAATAATTTTTTTTTTTTTTTTTTTTTTTTTTTTTTTTTTTGAAAATCGAAAATTAGGGTATGAGGTACTGTTCATCTCCTTCCCACCATGACAGGCGCGGCGGCTAGGGTTTCAGAAACCCTAGCTCGCGCCGCCGCCTTCATCTCGCGCCGCTGCCTTCATCTCGCCGATCTGGAGCCGCGCACATCGAGTTCTCTACAAGATAAAGCAACTCGGCGCGGAAGAATGGAGAACGAATCGGACGCACGGTGACGCGAATGGTTTTGGGAAAAAAAAATACAGTGGCTTCTCGCGACTCATACTGCGCATTAAATCACTGACCGTGATGAACATTGAAGCGCAGTCATTCGTAGGCGACGCACGGTGGCGTAGAACACTTCTCCGCCGCGTGTGCCGCCGCGCGAGGCTGCCGGAAAAAACTGAAAAACGATGAACAGTGGATATTTTTGATAAATTTTTTTTTTTTTTCGGACAGTATGATTTGATTTCAAAAAATCGAACACGATTAGCAACGATTGGGAACGATCTAACAAAATTAATCATCACATACATGAATCAAAACGCAACCTGGCTCTGATACCACTGTTGGGTTTCCGTACCCCGGCGCCAGATCCAAACGCAGCGGAAAAATACAATAAACAGATCTGACCCGGGGACGGTCGATCGCGCCTGATTCATATATAAACATGCAAATATCATAAAATAATGCACGAAAAGGGATTACCGATAACAGCGAAATCAATCTGATGACGGTGATCCTCGAGTCCAATCAACCTGACCAGATCTACAAGCCCGGCATCAGTGCTAGTGTGATGCCAGCTTTTCTATGAGGATGAGTGTATTGAATGGAATGGAATGATTTAACCCTAGACAAGGTTATATTTATAGTGGTTAGCTAATTGGGCTATGGTCCATAAAGCCCATCGGGCCAACATTGGCTTGCTGGGCATTTATGCTAACAAGTTCAACAAATCTTGACTGGTGACAACAAATACATGAATCCAATGAATCTTAGCTCAATTTTGGGGATTTGTCTAAAGGCCTAAAATATGCTTTTTCTTTTGCATTTGCTATAAGTATTTATTTTTAGCATGCTTTTTTTCGTGTTTAAGTTTGTTTTGTTGGTTATATGAATAATTAATGTTGTGTAGTGGCCTAAGCTAGAGGCTGGCTGCAGTGGAGTTTTGCATTGTAATAGTTTGAAGGATTTGTTGAGTGAATTTTGCCCCTTTTTATTTATAACTGCGGATTGGTCTCATCAAACTTCTTAATATTAACATTGAAAGTCGAACTCGTCTCATCAATACAAAACACTATAGCTTATAGTTAAAATTATTAAAACTTATTCAAATTTTAAAAGGATAAATTTCAAAAATGGTTCCATAGAACATGAACTTTCCAATACAACTTCAAACTTTTAGTACTAATCAAATATAGTACGACATAAATTGCTTTTACTTATAAATAGTCTCACATAAATGTTTTAACAAATTTAGTAACCACATGAATTATTTTTTTTTAACAAAACGGTCTCATAATTGTGTATGTGGTTTTGAGACCATTTTATATTAAAAACAAACGTTTTGGACTAGTATCGATTAAAAAAACAAAAGTATGAGACTATTTTTAATTAAAAATAATTTACATATGATTATATTTGATTAGTACTATAAGTTTCTATGTGATAATTTTTTTAAAAATTTACCCTTTTTCAATAATATAGCTTTTTTAAAAATATGAAACTTTTTTCTTAATGAAAGTATCAATTTCACCGTATTTCCATTTATCCACCTATGAAATTTTAATTAATATTTATTAATAATAAAAACTTTAATAATTATAAATTTTCAATATAAATTAGTGTATCGTTTTAAATTTTTTTTAAATAAAAAGTAAATATCATTCCAATCTTGCAAAATATGAATCTAATAGGAATGGCAACGGGTCGGGTATGGAACGGGTTTGACCAATCCCACGACCTGCCCTGCTACACATAAAACCCGGACCCGCCCCGCTTATACCCGCGAACCCGGCTGGTTTACCCGCCCAGCCCCGGTTTTTTATATTTTTTATTTTTTAAAAAATAAAAAATTTAGTTAGAAATCAATTTTGAAACACAAAAGTTGAGTTTTGTGATTAAATTTCATGTTTTCTCTAGTAAATATTTATAATAAACATTGTAAAACTATCTTTAAACTACTAAATATTTATTAATTTGCTCTTACTTCCTTCAAAATGTCCAACTTTTTAAACATGAACACATGAATTTTGATATAAAATTAAATAATGACACTTTATTGTTCAATCAAAGAAGTAAAATGTATAATCAATATCATATTTTTTTTAAAAAAATAAAAAAAGTATAGTGGGGTGGGTCCGGGTCGGGTTCGGCCAATCCCAGGACCCGCCCCGCCCCGCTTAACGTATTTCAGAAACTAAGTTGGTGGATCGCTATTGAATTTTTTAAATTTTTTGAATAACAGAATAATAAGAATAAGAATAAGGATAATAATTAATAAAATGATAATGGTAGTTGCCATTGTTATTAATAATAATATGAATAATAATAATAATGATAATAATAGATAGTATACTATTTAAATTCAAATTTAATTTATTATAAGTATAATTTAAATATAGAAATTATAAATATCAAATTTAAAGATCAAATATTTAAAACTCTGTTAGGATCGGTCCGGAGTGTTTAGAGGGGGGGGTGAATGAACACTCCTTACAAAATTTATCCCTTGTGATTTCTTTCAGATTAGTGAAGGAAATCTGTTACTTAATCAACTCTTTGAACAGAACAGACCACTAATAAGTAAGTGCGGAAACGGTCTGCTCTTGTATAAGTAAGAACAGCTCGATGGCTAAGTGCAGAATGATAAGACACAGGATATGTTTCTGGAAGTTCGAAGGTGGTGTAATCCTTCTACGTCTCCCCTTCTTCCAATTAAGGAAGGTTTATACTAGAAGACTTTGATTTATACAATCCTGTTGTACAAACCCGATTCAGGCTGGATTTACCTCACTACCAGTCTGAAACTCCTAGTCACTCAACCTGCTCAGACACACTCTGTCTGTCAGTTACAATATGTTGCTCACTTCTATTTTTCAATACACAATGCGCACAGTGATCCTACAATGATCAAATGTTACAAAGTAATTGCGCTTAAATGAATAACTTCAGCTCGAAAGCTTCTGTACTTTGTAAGCGTGTGCTGTTTAGCTTTCTTGTATATTTTTCAATTGATCAGCGTGAGTTGTAGAGTCGAGAGCCTTTTGTATCTGTTTGTTGCATCCTTTTATAGTTGAAGGTGTCAACGGCATTGTTTCCCTTAATGTGCAGCTATGACTCTTTTTAGACTCTGAGAAAGCTACAGTCTTCTTCTTCAGGATACTTGCCGTTCTGGTATATGCTTTCGGCGACCGTCAGGTAAGCTCTTCTTTGTCTTCTATGGCAATCTTCAGTCTTTGGTCCTTTGTAGCATTAATTGCAGCATTAAATGCTGCAATAAATATCCGTTGATGATTCGGACTGAGAAGCCATCCTTTATGTATCCTTGACTGCTCTGATCTGATAAAGGTTGAGATCGATCTGAAGCATCGATCTAGTCATTCTGGAAACCATCGATCCGGTCTGATATGTACTATTCTTTATCAGTTTGCTCTGATATGTCCGATCGATCTGGTATGCCTAAATTCCATCGATCCGGTCTGAAATGCTTTGCCATCTTGCTCTGTTGAGTCCGATTGATCTGGTCAATCTGATTTCTATCGATCCGGTCTGAACTGTTTTGTCATCTTTAAAATCTCATCGATAAGGTCCGGAACTAACAAATTCCCCCTTTTTGATGATGACAAAACCTAGCTTCTAAGTCTTTTTAACCAGTCTTGATAAGAGCTCTGAAGCGAATGCTTTTGGATCGATTACTTCTTTGTTCAAAATAAATGAACATCATTAAGTTTGATCGATTCAATCTTTTATTATTAAGCCTTTATTAAAGTTCAAAATAAATGAACAAGGACTTAATCAAAAGAAGGATTTTATTGATCATCAAGAAATCCTAAATACAGACAGTCTGACAAGTTAAATGACTAAGACTGCTATCTTCTTGAGCTTGGAGGCGGCTTGAAGTCTGTCTTCTTTTCCCCCTTTTTGTCAGCAGCAATCTCTTGAAGGAATTCAACAACTTGGGCTAGCTGCGCGCTGATAGCGTCAAGACGAACGTCTTGAGCGCGGAGGGAGTTAGAAACAGATGCTCTGACTTCAGTGGCTAACTCGACCTGCTCTTTCCTCAGACTGTTCTTGTAGGAGGCTTGTTGAGAAAACAGATCGTTGATGCCGCGCTGGAGGCTTCCGATACTGGCAGTCATTTTCTCTTTGAAAGAATTAAAGTCCAAAGTTGTGACTCTTTGACTTTGATGAACTTCGAGAATTCGTTGAGTTAATGACAGACAGTTATCAGAAAAGTGCTGGATAGTCCGTGCCAGGGATGGATGTGCATCAGATAGCTGGCTGGGAGAGTGATCTGATGACGACATAGCAGGATCATCTGCTTCAGCAATCGGCACGATGGAAGAAATGGCAGCTTGATGACTTTCGGATCGGATCAGAGTGACCAGATCCGAAGAAAAACTATGAATGAATGCCAAATCTTCATCTGATGGTCCCGGAGGAGAGTGGGGACTGGAGGGTTCCTCATCTTGGAGAGCTGCAACCACTGTAGATACCACCAAATCCGGATCGAGGAGGTCTGGTACTTCAGTTGTTGCACATTCTTCAGCTGGACTGTTTTGAGCAAGGGAGGCTGATGACTTCAATGGAATAGATGTTGTCGGAGAATCCAACAGAACATTCATTGATTCATCTTCTGTTGCAGACGGAGCATTAGGCAATGGCTGCTCCGCTGTCTGTTCTGGTACGAGTTCTGCAGGCTGATCTTCTGTCTGTTTTGCTTCAGCAGAAGGAATAACCTCGATAAAAGGTTCTGCCAGAGTCTTGCTGACAGAAGGATGATCCGGGCTTGTGGCTGGAGTGGAGATACCTAGCATCTGTCGTTGAAAGCGGACAGCTAGGGATAGAGCATGAATATCCATCTCAAGTTGAGCAATCACAGCCCCATCATCTCTGGCAGTAGGAGCAAGCGGATCGAAGTTCTTCTTTTTGGCAGTGAAGAGCAGATTGGCCAGTCTGAATCTGTGTTTCGCCGTAAATAACGCTCTGCGCTGCACCGCAAGTCGAACATCATCAGTTTCTGTGCCTCGCAGAACCTCGTCTTCCATCTTTTTCAGTCTGTGCAACTTTCCGTAGAACAAATCAATGTGGTTGACAGTCCGGTACTGGACATATTCATCAAAGACCACAAGGAGTTCAGCTAGCTTCTCATCAACATCCTCCATAGCGATGTCGATGGCAGTCTGTGCAGCAGATTTGGGTTTAGAAGAGATGGGTTCTGTGAGAATGGCTTTTCCCTTGCCGGTGGAGGAAGGGGACTTAATCCCTGATTGGGTATAGTCACCCAACTCAGTGATAACTATCCCTTTGACCACGGGATTGGCAGAGGGAATTCTAAGGGTGACTTTGGGTGCAGGGGTTGAGGCTTGTGAAGGCTGAGTGGGGGGTTGAGGTGCAGGGGTTGCCTTAGTGGGTGGCAGTATGGGTGGAGGTAGATGTCTGGTTGGTTTGGTAATCTGGGTTCGGGGTTTTTTGGGAAGTGGCTTGGTTGGGGATGAGTGAGCAGACTGGGTTTCTTCTGAGTCAGTCTGAATGGTCAGCTTCCGCTTGACTCGAGGTTTGCGCACATCAGCTTGTTCCTCGTCCTTCTCAATCTTGACTGAGACCAGAGTTGTAGGAGTAGGCGGAGCACTCTTGGACTTCAGCAGTGCAAGCCCTTTGGAGTTAAGGACCTTAAAGGGGCGGAGAGCAGACGGCTTGCTCAGCTCGATGCCTAAGGACTCCAAGAGCTTGCTAAGAGGAACAGCAAAGCATACGGCGTGCTTGGATGCAATCACCGTTTCCAGCAGTACTCCAAACAAAATCATGGACCAGTTTATCTTCTGTCCAGATACAATAGCTGCCATAGCCCTGAACTTCTCGGCGGTCACAGCATCGAAGCTTCCTGCTTTACCCAAAAGTGGCTTGGCTACCACTTCGCACAGCACCTGGAAATGGAAGAGCATTTCCTTCTTCTTAAATGAGGGTTGCAATCGGTGGCCAGAAATAGAAATCTTCCCCTGAAGATCTAAGAGAGATGCTGGAGGAGTCTGTCCGAACTCTGTCAGGCCGGAACTGGGGAGGCCAAAGGTCTTGGCCATTGTTGTTGGCGAGATCTCGAAAGATTTGCCCTTGACAGTTGTAGAGATGGATGACTTCCGGGAGACGGCGTTGGCGAACAGCTCGCGGATTTCTGGTTCATAAACAACGGATCCGCACTCCAAAAAATTCCGTAAACCAGATGATTCCAGGGCTCTAAAAATGGACACCATCGCAGCATCTTCTCCCCTGTAGATGTCATCAAACTCAACGGAGAGTGAGTTATGAGTGATGGTAGCCATATGAAAGAAGTTTAAAGAAGGTGCGAAGAGTAAGAGAGTAGGAGAGTAAGAAGGTAGAAAGCGGTAAACTGTAAAAAGTGAATAAGTATGAAATGTTCAGCCCGCTAAATAGGAGAGAGAAGACACGTGTCTTTATCTCCAAGACTGAGAAATAAATTATTCAAAATAAACGGTCAGGATGAAGAAAGATAAGGCGGTTAAAGTACAACTAGTTAAAAAGGTTAATCAGTCCGGGCTGTTTTGTTTTTTTTTTTTTAAAAACAAATAATTGTCCAAACAGATCATAGGATAAAATCAGACTGACAAGGATCGGTCTGAAAGTTCGGACCGGTCTGTGTCTTTCTGAACATTGTATTATCGATCTGTAGTGACAAAAATCTTTAAGAGCGAAAAGAATAAAAACATCTAAACTAATTAAGATAAGTCAATTAAACCAAGAATTTGACGGAAATAATTAAACTTAGCCTCAGGAAGTGGTTTGGTGAAGATGTCTGCTGCTTGCTGCTCTGTTGAAATGTGTTCGATCCGAATTTCCTTTTTGCCAACATGATCTCGAATAAAATGATGTCGAATATCAATGTGCTTTGTTCGAGAGTGCAAAACTGGATTATACGTTATAGCGATTGCACTTGTGTTGTCGCAAAATATCGGAGAGTCAACAGCTTGAATGCCGTAGTCTTTGAGCTGGTGTTGAATCCAGAGCATTTGAGCGCAACAGCTTCCAGCGGCTAGGTATTCTGCCTCAGCTGTGGATGTGGCAATAGATGTCTGCTTCTTACTGAACCAAGAGATCAATCTTTCACCTAGAAATTGACATGTTCCACTGGTGCTTTTACGATCGATCTTACACCCAGCGTAGTCTGCGTCTGAATATCCGATCAAGCTGAAGTTTGAATCTTTGGAGTACCAAAGACCAACGTTCTGAGATCCTTTTAAGTATTTCAGAATACGCTTGGCAGCAATGAAATGTGATTGCTTTGGTTCTGTCTGAAATCTGGCGCACATACAGACTGAAAACATAATATCGGGCCGGCTCGCTGTAAGATACAATAGCGATCCTATGAGTCCTCTATACATGGTTACTTCAACTGCCGTTCCCCCTTCGTCCTTGTCTAACTTGATTGTTGGACTCATTGGAGTTGATGCAGTTGAGCATGTTTCCATTCCAAATCTCTTGAGGAGCTCTTTGGTATACTTGGTCTGATTGATGAAAATGCCATTGTTGAGCTGTTTTACTTGAAGACCCAGAAAGAATGACAATTCTCCCATCATGCTCATCTCGAACTGTCCCTGCATTAACTTAGAAAATTTCTCGCACAATTTGGGGTTAGTTGACCCAAAGATTATGTCATCAACATAAATCTGAACTAATAGGGTATGTTCCCCCTTAATGAATTTAAAGAGAGTTTTATCTACTGAACCGATCTGAAAATCATGGTTCAGCAGAAATTGAGATAGAGTGTCATACCAGGCTCTTGGAGCTTGTTTCAGACCATACACTGCTTTATTCAGTAGGTATACATGATTAGGATACGAATGGTTCTGAAATCCAGGTGGTTGCTCAATGTAGACTTCTTCCTGAAGCTTTCCATTAAGAAAGGCGCTCTTGACGTCCATCTGATATACTTTGAAGTCTTTAAAGGCAGCATATGCAAGAAAGATTCGGATTGCTTCAAGTCTGGCGACTGGTGCAAATGATTCATCGAAGTCGATTCCTTCTTCTTGTCTGAATCCCTGTGCCACCAATCTGGCTTTGTTTCTAACCACAGTTCCATCGGCGTCTAGCTTATTTCTGAAAACCCATCTGGTTCCAATAACAGGCAGATCGCTTGGTCTGGGAGTTAGACTCCAAACTTGATTTTGTTCGAATTGATTAAGCTCTTCTTGCATTGCTTTAATCCAGTTGAAATCAGTCAGAGCTTCATCGATCTTCTTGGGTTCCAGAGTTGAGATGAAAGCAGCATGAGTGAACTCATCCATCATCTGTCCTCTGGTTCTAATCGGTGCAGAAGGACGACCGATCACTAGATTAGGTGGGTGCTTCTTAGTCCATCGATAGCTTGACTCTGGATTGTCTGGTTCGGTTGGAATAATAGTAGCAGCATGATCTGCATCTACTTTAATATTTGAGTCAGGAGCATCTGGATCAGCTCGATCTGAAGAAGCTTCAATGGCCTGATCCGGTCTGTCTGGCACTTCTGGTTCTGGTGGATTGTCTCTTGACCTGTTAGCTACAATCTCATCATCACTGTTAGCTTCGAGATGGATATTTTCCATCTGATTTTGAATTGAATCTTTGTTGCCTTCAACACATAATGATTCATCAAAAACTATATGAACAGATTCTTCTACAGTTAAAGTTCGATTATTAAACACTCGATAAGCTTTGCTAATTGATGAATATCCTAAGAATATACCATTATCTGACTTAGCCTCAAATGCTGTAAGATGACTCTTACCATTGTTGTGAACGAAGCATTTACAGCCAAATACATGAAAGTGAGAAACAGATGGTCTGTTACCAGTCCATATTTCATATGGAGTGAGATTCAGCTTCTTGTTAATCATAGATCGGTTTTGAGTGTAGCAAGCAGTATTTACAGCTTCTGCCCAGAACTTTTGAGAGATTCCAGAATCAGCAAGCATTGTTCTTGCTGCTTCCTTGAGCGTTCTGTTTCTTCGTTCTGCAACTCCATTCTGTTGAGGAGTTCTGGCGGCTGAAAACTCATGCTTGATTCCATGATCTTCTAGAAAGGATTCAAGATTCTGATTTGAAAACTCAGTGCCTTTGTCACTTCGAATCCTGTCTATGCTTGATGATTTCTCGTTCTGAGTGCGTTTCAGCAGCTTGATCAACTTCGGACCGGTCTGATCTTTACTGCTCAGAAATATAGTCCATGTAAAGCGTGAATAATCATCAATAACAACAAGAGTATACCGCATTCCCCCTAAACTTGTTATTGGTATAGGACCAAACAAGTCCATATGTAGTAATTCTAAACAGCGGGAGGAGGATTTGGCATTCTTGTTTTTGAAGGATGATCTGATCTGTTTGCCCATTTGGCAAGCTTCGCAGATCTTATCCTTAGCAAAGTCGATCTTGGGCAGACCGATAACTAAATCATGTTTACACAGGCTAGCAATGGTCTTAAAGTTGATATGATTCAAGCGCTTATGCCATAGCTAGTGTTTATTATCATTGTTAGCGATGAAGCAAGTAGGATTATCAGGTTGAGCATGATTCCAGTTAATCTTATATGTGTTTCCATTCCTGATTCCTACGAGCATGGTTATACCGTCTGATGATTTAACAGTGCAAGTGTGTTTATGAAATTCTACAGCATAACCATTATCACAGAGTTGACTGATACTAATCAGATTATAGCACAGATTTTCAACTAACAGCACATCATTGATAATAATGTTACCATGGACAATCTTACCCTTGCCCACGGTCTTACCCTTTGAGTTATCTCCGAAGATGATTTTGGGTCCAGTGCATTCTGTGACTTCAGACAGCAGCTTGATGTTTCCAGTCATGTGACGAGAGCACCCGCTGTCCAAGTACCAATCTGATGCGAGATTCTTCTGTACCTGTCATCACACATATTTATTGTTGGTACCCAATCCTATTTGGGTCCAGAACGGATTAGTCCTTTGGGACCCACACCTGTATCAGCTTTAGTGGCTTGTGTGTGTAGGGTGTGCTATGTGCTGGTCTGTTTCGATGTTGTGTGTGATAATGTGTGCGCTGTGAAAACCTTTGATTTTCATAAGGTAGTCTATATCTTCGTTGAATCGGTTTTGAGTTATAGTAATTGTATTGTCTTCCTTGCCTTCGATCTTGCATTTTTGAATTTGGTCTCACAAACACAAATCTTGCTGGTGCCTTATCGTTGGCTTGGTCGACATATCCAATCCCTTTTCTCAAATTTTGATTTACGTAAGAGACTCCTGTTTGAATCTTAGGTGCTTCAGTTTCATATACTGTGCTGGATTTAACAAATGTCATTTGTTTGACTTGATTCTTTACCAGCAACAGCTCAGACTCATCTTTGGTGCATTCTTTGGTGTCAAAGCCTATGCCGGTGAAATCACCGACATTTCTTTGAGCTTCTTGTAATTCTTCCAATGATGTTCTGGATTTTGTCCATGTTTTGAATATATGTGAGAGCTTAGCATTTTGTGTGCTAATTCTCTTATTTTCTTCATGGAGCTGATCATAAGAGATTTTCAGCTTATTCAGCTCGATCTGGAGATTTTTGCACTCACCCTGCTCAGAGCAGCTTGGTTTGTTGTGCTCATCCATTTGAGTACTGATTTTGGCTTTATTCTTCTCAAATGATTCAGCTAAGATCCTATAATCATTTGCCATGTCTTGCAGTGCGGACATGAGCTCTTCTCGTGTAAAATCATTTGATTCAAATTCAAATACCTCATCTGTCTGACTCATTTCTTCATCTGCCATCAGACATTGAACCTCTTCTTCGCTTTCGCTGGAAGAATATTCAGAGCTGTCTGAAATCGGAATCAGTCTGAGCCCATTTGCTGTTTCCTTCCTCAGCAACTAAGACTTTTTGGGATTTTCCATGATTCTTGCGGTCTTTGTGGTGCTTCTTCTTTCTATCATCACGATGCTTCTCTTTCCTTTCTTCTTTCTTCGGTCTGGTGCAATCTGCAATAAAGTGTCCGGTCTTACCACAATTGTAGCAAGCCTGATCGTTAACAGTATCATCTTTTCTTGATTTATAATGATGAGAGGGTTTGAAGTTCCTCTTATTTTTAGACATAAATTTACCGAATTTCTTTATAAATAATGACATAGCATCGTTACTCATCTGTTCAGCAGATCGGTCTGATGTTGAAGCGATCTGGTCTGGGATGACTGCCAGGGCCTTGTTGGGTTGAGAGATGAATGGCTCTGCTTCACCTCTGCTTATTAGTTCAAACTCATAGGCCTTGAGGTCTGCAAACAGATCATGAAGTTCAACCTTGTTAAGGTCTTTTGATTCCCTCATGGCAATGGTCTTTACATCCCATTCCTTTGGCAGAGCTCTCATTACTTTCAGAGCGATCTCTCTGTTGGAATATTCCTTCCCCAGACCATTCAGTTCATTTATGATGCTGGTGACTCTTTTATCAAACTCATTTAGAGTTTCACCACTTTTCATCTTTATGCTCTCGAATCTTTGAAGAGCCACAGTTAGCTTGTTTTCTTTGGTCTGGTCGTTGCCTTCACATAGCTGTGCTATCTTCTCCCAAATTTCTTTGGCAGTAGAGCACATTTTGATTTTGCTGAACATGTTCTTGTCCAAAGTTTTGAACAAGATGTCTTTGGCCACATTGTCGAGGTTTGCTTTCTTTCTATCCTCATTCGTCCAGAGGGATCTGTCTTTTTCTACCATTTGTGGTTCTCCACTGGTAGTGGCGACTGCTGTATTTATTTTTAGGATCTTCATTGGTCCATCGGTGATGACGAACCACATGTCGTCATCCTGAGCTGCCAGGTGAGCTTGCATTCTGATTCTCCAGTCATCATAATCTTCTTTTGAGAACATGGGGATTTTGTTGAATGATGCCATCAGCTTAATATTCTTTGTGCTGATTAAGATAACCTGGCTCTGATACCACTTGTTAGGATCGGTCCGGAGTGTTTAGAGGGGGGGGGGGGGGGGGTGAATGAACACTCCTTACAAAATTTATCCCTTGTGATTTCTTTCAGATTAGTGAAGGAAATCTGTTACTTAATCAACTCTTTGAACAGAACAGACCACTAATAAGTAAGTGCGGAAACGGTCTGCTCTTGTATAAGTAAGAACAGCTCGATGGCTAAGTGCAGAATGATAAGACACAGGATATGTTTCTGGAAGTTCGAAGGTGGTGTAATCCTTCTACGTCTCCCCTTCTTCCAATTAAGGAAGGTTTATACTAGAAGACTTTGATTTATACAATCCTGTTGTACAAACCCGATTCAGGCTGGATTTACCTCACTACCAGTCTGAAACTCCTAGTCACTCAACCTGCTCAGACACACTCTGTCTGTCAGTTACAATATGTTGCTCACTTCTATTTTTCAATACACAATGCGCACAGTGATCCTACAATGATCAAATGTTACAAAGTAATTGCGCTTAAATGAATAACTTCAGCTCGAAAGCTTCTGTACTTTGTAAGCGTGTGCTGTTTAGCTTTCTTGTATATTTTTCAATTGATCAGCGTGAGTTGTAGAGTCGAGAGCCTTTTGTATCTGTTTGTTGCATCCTTTTATAGTTGAAGGTGTCAACGGCATTGTTTCCCTTAATGTGCAGCTATGACTCTTTTTAGACTCTGAGAAAGCTACAGTCTTCTTCTTCAGGATACTTGCCGTTCTGGTATATGCTTTCGGCGACCGTCAGGTAAGCTCTTCTTTGTCTTCTTACCTATTATGGCAATCTTCAGTCTTTGGTCCTTTGTAGCATTAATTGCAGCATTAAATGCTGCAATAAATATCCGGTGATGATTCGGACTGAGAAGCCATCCTTTATGTATCCTTGACTGCTCTGATCTGATAAAGGTTGAGATCGATCTGAAGCATCGATCTAGTCATTCTGGAAACCATCGATCCGGTCTGATATGTACTATTCTTTATCAGTTTGCTCTGATATGTCCGATCGATCTGGTATGCCTAAATTCCATCGATCTGGTCTGAAATGCTTTGCCATCTTGCTCTGTTGAGTCCGATTGATCTGGTCAATCTGATTTCTATCGATCCGGTCTGAACTGTTTTGTCATCTTTAAAATCTCATCGATAAGGTCCGGAACTAACAAACTCAATACTAGAATACATTTTAGTGACAATAAAACTATTAAAGCATAATTTAAAATTCTAGATCTAATTAAAACAATAGTAAATTTATATTATTTTCACCACCCACTTTTTCTTTTAATCAAAATTAAATTTTCATAATATTTTGTAGTATAACTGTTAAATAATTAGCTTATTTCTTATTGGTCTTCCCATTATTAATTTATATTTTATTATTCTTTTCTAATTAATATTATTAATATCAATTTATTTTTTATGATTTATTATTATACTTATTATCTTTATATAGTTGTATTTTTATCATAAATATTATTATTTTACTTTTTCATTATTAATAATATTATTACTTAATATATTAATATTTATATCAATATCAATTTATTATTATCAATTCTTTAAAAGAAAAGAAATAATATATAATGAAATAAAATTATTTCATTTATTTTAAAAATGAATATTGTTGTAGTAAGTTATAGTAATTATTGAGATAGATTAAATGATAAATTAAGGGTATTGTAGGATTTTAAATTATAAAAACCTATATTAAATGATGTTTAGTAAACAGTGCTATTTTTTTTAATTTAATTTATTAATTAGACCAACTTATTAGTTGGGAACCTCATAAATATATAGAGTCATGGAGACATGAATCGTTCAAAAGTGCTTATCACTCTTTTCTTGAGATAGCGTATGAAAATGTGTAATTTAGTGAAATTTATTGTTTTCTTATTATTTCTATCATTTTAGCACTGGAAATTTAGACGCACATGCAACAAATATAGCATCTTTGTGCTCGGAGATTCGTTAAGATGTACATTTCATAACATTTGGGGATTTTAGTTCCATTTTGCACAATATTTATCTTGGATAATATGAATTTTTATCGAAAATTATTATAATATGTTATCCACTAGGTGAAAACATGGGTTGGGAGGCTACATTGCCATATCTGAGTCCTAACCTTAGAGGGCAAAAATTGTTAGTTGGTGCTAACTTTGCTTCTGCTGGAATGGGTGTGCTTAATGAGACTGGAATCCAATTTGGTGCTTTTAATTTGTGTCACACGTATAAATGACTGCATAATGATTCATCATCTCACGCCATTAGTCATCACAATTATGGGAATCAATGATTCATAATTTCATGCAATTAGTCTTGTATATAGTTACTATAATTAGTTTGTTAACTTCCTGATTCTCATCTTATATTTGTATTATAAATTTACGGTAAATGAATCAATAGAAATAAAAGAGTTTACCATCCAAATTCATGTATTCTTTGTAGTTTGTCGTGGTATCAGAGCCACATCTCTAAAATTTTCGCATTTCGCCTGCCTTGTTCCAGCAATCGGGAAATTTTTTTTTTCGAATTCTGCATCGCAATCATAAGTTTGGTTCCGTCCTGAATATGAGACTACTCGGGCTATTTTATTGAACCGAGACCCAGTTCCATCATTAGATATATGTTTTGGTGAGCTTATGCGCGAGGAACAACATTTGGCTACTCATGTTATTCTCGGTTCGTCTATGCCAACTTCAACCTGGTATTGTCTATCAGCGACGTCTACCACCCCCGTCATAATCTCCTCCCGATCTGATCCATCACTGGGACCAGTTGCTCTTCGTTGTTCCTCACGTCATACTCCTGTTAGGTATGGTTTATCTGCCACTTTAGCAAATATTGTTGTTCCTAAATCTCATTCTCAGGCTTGTTGGGTGAAAGCAATGGATGAGGAACTTCAAGCTCTGTTGGAAAATAACACTTGGGATCTCGTTCCTTGTCTTACGGGAGTTAAGCCGATTGGTTGTAAGTGTGTATACTCGGTAAAGTTGAGATCAGATGGGTCCCTTGAACGTTACAAAGCTCGATTAGTGGCAAAAGGCAACCATCAAGAGTATGGGGTAGATTATGATGAAACATTTGCATCTGTCGCTAAAATGACTACTGATCGTCTTGTTCTTGCGATTGCAGCTTCTCAAAACTGGCCCTTGCATCAGATGATGTCAAAAATATCTTTTTACATGGTGATCTTAAGGAATAAATTTGTATGACTGCTCCACCATTTTCTACACCTTCCTCGATTGTTTGTAAACTTAGACGGTCTTTTTATGGTTTGAAGCAAGCTCCCCGTGCGTTGTTTGATAAATTTCGGACAACACTTCTCCGACTCTCCTTTATCCAAAGTCAGTATGATTCCTCATTATTTTTCTGCAAGACATCTAATGGCATTGTTCTTCTTTTGGTGTATGTCGACGACATTGTTATCACAGGAAACGACCTAGTCTTGATCTCTGAGCTATAGAAGAATCTTCAGAGTTCGTTCCATATGAAGGATTTGGGTCTATTGCAATACTTTTTGGGTCTTCAGGTGTTGTTTAATCCCACTGGTATGATCTTGCACCAGCATAAGTACACCCAAGATCTTATCTCTTTGATGAGTCTTCAACATGGCCGCACTGCTGACACTCCTTTAGAGGTCAATGTAAAATATCATAATGATGAGGGCAAGTTCCTATCGTATCCTTCCATGTATCGTCAACTAGTTGGGAGTCTCAACTATCTGACTATTACTCGTCCTGACATCTCTTTTGATGTCCAACAAGTTAACAGTTCATGCAATCTCCCCGTCGTCTTCATCTCACAGTTGTTCATCGCATTATTCGCTACTTGAAGGGTACCTCTAGACGTGACCTCTTCTTTCCAGTCAACTTTCCAGTTGAACTTTTATAAGTAGGGGAGTATTGTGATATCTCCGAAATGATTATATGCATTTGGGTATTAATTATGTTTATGTGGTAATTATGGTGTTAGTTAATTTAGTGTGTGAATTAATTAATATGGGAATGCTTAGTCACATGTGGACGTGACCTGGTAATGCATTTCAGGGTGCATGTGATGCATGTTGGGAATTGGGTATTGGCATGGTTTAATTGTGGTGGATAAAGATTATTTTGATGAAGCATGTTTTAATTGAGGTTATGGTGCATTTTTGTAAATGCTTTTAAAATATCATGTTGAGATATTTTATACATCATGCTAATTATTGGGGTACATGTTTTATTTAACCCCACAGTTATACCCCACTATCCCCACACCCCCAACACTCTTTACCAATCAATTTCACTTTCCCAACCCTATCCCCAAACCCCATTTTCGTTCTTGCCTTGGAAAGGAGGAGGAAAACCTTGCAAAATCTTCATTTGGTGAAATCTTGGTGGGATTTGAAGTCCATAAGAGGTATGAATCCCTCCTTATTGTTTTCATGAGGTTTTATTTTGAAATGGGTTTGATTTTGGGATTTAAAAATGGTGTGATTTTGGGTTTGTGTTGAGTTGGTTGTGTATTGGATTTTTGGTGTTAATAAGGTGTATATTGAAGGTTTATGGTGTTTTTGTATTGTTGGTTTAATGGTATTTGAGTTGGGATGGATTGGGAAAAGTTTGAGGAGTAAAAATGGTGAAAATTCGAGTTCCAGGAAGCGGCGATCGATCGCCTATTTTTGGCGATCGATCGCGCGCAGGCATTGCATGGCAGGAGCACTTGGCGATCGATCTCCATGTTTGAGGCGATCTATCGGTGGGTGTAATATCCCCGAAATAATTATATGCAATTTGGGCATTAATTATGTTTATGTGATTTCTATGGTGATAATTAGGTTATGTGTTGAAATTAATTATCTTGGTGAAATGCTTAGTCACATGGTAGGCGTGACCCGGGAGTGCATTTCAGGGTGCATGTTGTGCATGTTGGGGAATTGGGTATTAGCATGATTTAATTGTAATGGTTGGCAATTATTTGGAAAGCATGAATTTAATTGAGGTTTTGGGTGCATGGTTGTAAAATGCTTTTAAAATACCATGTTGGGGTATTTTATACATCATGTTAATTTTTGTGGTATAATTTTTAATTAACCCTTATAACCCAATTACCCCACCTTTACCCATCACTTTACAAAATCCCCAATTTCTCTCCCAACCCTAACCCCTTTCCCCCATTTTCGATTTTGGCCTTAAAGTGGAAGAGAAACCTTTGCAAAAACTCCATTGGTGTGATTCTTGGTAAGATTTGAGGTCTAGGAAGGGTATATATCCTTCCTTGTTGATTTTGTAAGGATTTATTTTGATTTGGGTTGCTATTTGAGTTTTTGAAATGGGTTTGTTGGGATTGGTATTATTTTGGTTGGGTGTTGATTTTTGGGTAGTATTGTGATGTTTGTTGAAGGTTTATAGTGTTTTTATGTTATTGGTTTGTTGGTGTATGTGTTGGTAGGATTGGGGAAGAAATTTTGGCACAAAAATGGTGAAATCGCGTGTACAGGCTGTGGCGATCGATCGCCGTAAATGGCGCGATCGATCGCCAAAGGGCAGGGCGAAAATAGGATGTAAGGCGATCGATCGCCATAAATGGCGCGATCGATCGCCATAAATGACGCGATCGATCGCCGCGAGCCAGTGAAGTCTGGCGATCTATCGCCATGTCAAGGCGATCGATCGGTAAGGCTCGCGATCGATCGCCTCGACGCAGCGATTGATCGCCAGCAGCAGAATTTTGGGAAATGGATTTTTTTTGACGAATTTTTGGTATTTGGCTATTATTTAGCTTCTAATATGGGGTTGTGTGATTGTGTAGAACCATCCCAGGTGACCGCCAACCAAGGAAGTGAAGCCATATCAAATTCCACTTTTGGAAAGGTACGTAGAAGACGTACGGGCACCCAACGGTACATGTATCTATTATACTCATTGATTATGCATTGTAGATGCGAGTATATATGGAATTGTGCATTGTGGATGCAAATACATGTTGAGTTATGCATGATGATTGTATATGCATATAATGTTTATTGGTGCACATCCCATGAGTCATGGTTATCACCTTGATGATTTTAATGCTTGCCTCTATTTATTTGGTGCCGCTAAATGTGAAGCGAGGGGTGGGAGTGCCGCATGTCACATTGAAGCGTGGTTATCATATGAGGCGAGGAAAGAATATTTGCCGCTAAAATGTGAAGCGAGGGGTGGGAGTACCGCATGTCCATTGAAGCGAGGTTATTCTATGCCGCTTATATGTGAAGCGAGGGGCATTAAAATACATTGTGATGAACAGA
The DNA here is from genome assembly GCA_907163345.1 of Haberlea rhodopensis. Lineage (NCBI taxonomy): Eukaryota > Viridiplantae > Streptophyta > Magnoliopsida > Lamiales > Gesneriaceae > Haberlea > Haberlea rhodopensis. The sequence continues at coordinate 2,905,972 of CAJQUN010000024.1, read as the reverse complement.
CTAGGGATTGGTAATTGATGAATATGGAATGGTGTTATGTCATGACATGTGTGAACCATTAAATAATCTATTGATTATACTCATGAGTTATGGTACAGGGACAACCAAAAAGGGAGCGTTTAAAATGCATGGGAAAAACAGGAAGTGTTTTATTACGGTTTATGCATTTACGCCTTATATTCATATTGTGTTGAATATGGATTATTATATGCTCATGTTTTGGGTGTTGTCCTTGTAGGTACATTTTGGCACGAAAAAGGGGCTAAGGCTGGTTGAGGCGGTGAGCTCATGAAGAACGCTTTTCATAGGAAGGACAGGATTATTTTTGTATAGTATCTACTCTAGGAGTAGTGTAAAGCTATAGGGGACAACATTCATTTGTTTAAGAATGTAATCAATCCATTGATAGTCCTTAACTTGGCATGTAATTCTTAATGCTCAAAGTCTCAACACGAACTATTAAACTCTGATAATACATGTTAGCTCTATTTATGCCTTTAATCCGCACTTAAGGAACTAGGGTCCTTACATTAGTGGTATCACAGCAGTGGTTAGAGAACCCGGGAATGAGTGAAGGGTAGCCTTAGCATGATTGGCTAGGTGCTTACATTTGGGCATGCTTATGCATGTGGTGCATATTGATGTATATACTGTTATACTAACATGCTTATTATCATTCATGTTATCTAACGGCATAACATATATATTGTTGTTTTGGAATTGTTGTTAACCTTTGTGTTACAGCATGGCTGCTATGAACTTGGGAAACCTCAATGAAGAGGTGGGTGACGTTGGCAGTGTTAATGCGAGCATTGGTCAGAAAAACCCTTTACCTCCACCAGATGTAGGTGTGGAACCAGTGGCTCAGTTGTTACTACCTGGTGAGCTCAGTTTGACTCAGCTTCTGACCTTCCACCTTCCTATGTTTGAGGGGACAGAGACAGGGGAAGAGGCTGAGGAATGGCTGGAGAGACTGGAACAGATTTTTGTGTCCGCCCCTTGTGCAAGGACGGCATGGCTGAGATTGGCGGAGTTCCAGCTAGCGAAGAAACCTTCAATGTGGTGGAAGACTACAGTGATGGAACTAAGGGCTCAGGGTGTATTGGTTGATTGGACTCTCTTCAGAACCCGGTTTCTGAACCGGTATTTTTCTGCGGCTGCGAGACAGATAAAGGAAGATGAGTTCACAAACTTGAAGCAAGGACGTATGTCAGTGTCAGACTATGCTATGCACTATTCTTCATTGCTGAGGTATGTCCCTCATATTGCCACAAGCGGACATGCAAAGATGAGGCACTTTCTGAAGGGGTTACGGTCCGAGCTATTTGACCGGGTTATCACCAACAACCCCACTTCCTTCGATGATGCTCTTACTAGAGCAGAACTTGCGGAGATCGGAGTTGGGGCCTATCCTAAGGCTGTACCCCCACATGTGCCACAACAGAGGCAAGCTACTGATAGCTTGAGGCCCCGAGGAGAGTCATTTAAGCCTCGTGGTGCTTCTTCATCCTCTCAATTCAGTGGAAAGAAATCTTTTAATCGGAAGCAAGAAAACAGGAAGAGCAATTGGTCGGCCAACCGGGGGCCTATGCAAGGGAATAGATCGGGGGAGACAAGGTGCGACAATTGTGGAGGGCCACACTCTTCGAGCAATTGCCCTGCTTGTTACAGTTGTGGTAAGATGGGCCACATCTCTCGGTATTGCCCCACTCGGGGAGGACAGTCAGATTTCCAAGGGAACAAATCGAGATTTGAGGACAGGACAGTGCATCAGAGGCAGCAGATTATGCCTCGACCATCGGGAGGTCAGACAGTGGGACCGTCCCAGGGGCAAGTGCACTGACCAGAGAGCAGGCCCAGGCAGCCCCGGAGGAGGTGATCGCCGGTACGTGCCATTTATTTACGTACCCTGCTTTTATTTTGATAGATACATGTTCCTCCCACTCTTTTGTATCTGTTGGTTTTGTAGAGAGACACCATATGCGCACGTCTTCGTTACCCACGTCTCTCATGGTCTCGACACCCACTGGAAGAAGTGTCATTGCCGATCAATTTCTTGCAGATTGCCTCATTTATTTTGAGGGCAATGAGTTGAAGTCAGATTTGATTGTGTTGGGCATGTCAGACTTCGACTGCATTGTGGGCATTGACATTCTGAACAGATACCAGGCAGTGGTAAATTGTCGGCAGAGAATAGTAAGGTTCAGATCTGATTTGGGATACAGTGGACTTTTTATGGGAACGGTTCTCGTGCGAAGATTCCGTTGATTTCGGCAATCAAATTGTCTCAGTTGTTGGAACGTGGTCACACGGGCTATCTCATCTATGCCGTGGACACTTCGGGAAAGAATAAAGAGTTGAGAGATGAGGATGTACCAGTGGTAGCAGAGTTTGCTGATGTGTTCCCAGAGGAGATCCCAGGATTCCCACCGGCTAGAGAAGTCGAGTTTGGGATTGAGTTATTACCGGGGACATCCGTTATCTCTCGTGCACCTTACAGGATGGCACCGGCGGAGTTAAGGGAATTGAAGGAGCAGTTGCAGGAACTCCCTGACAAAGGATATATACTCCCTAGCGTATCGCCATGGGGGCTCACCGGTTCTCTTTGTAAAGAAGAAGGATGGTTCGATGCAGCTGTGCATCGATTACCGGCAACTGAATAAGGCCACAGTGAAGAACAAGTATCCTCTCCCAAGGATTCACGACTTGTTTGATCAATTGCAAGGCACAAAGCTGTATAGCAAGATTGATTTGAGATCAGGGTATCACCAGATTCGGGTCAGAGAGGAGGATGTGCAGAAGACAACATTCCGGACTCGATATGGGCACTATGAGTTCCTAGTGATGCCGTTCGGTGTGACGAACGCCCCAGCGGTCTTTATGAGCTTGATGAACAGAGTGTTTCAACCATATCTTGATCAGTTCGACATCGTATTTATTGACGACATACTCATCTACTCTCGGAGTGAGGAAGAACATGTGAAACACTTGAGGACAGTACTCCAGATTCTCAGAGATCACCAGTTGTATGCCAAGCTCAGCAAGTGCGAGTTTTGGTTGAGCAGTGTAGTGTTTCTGGGGCATGTCATATCTAGCAGTGGGATATCGGTGGATCCCAGGAAGATTGAGGCTGTGATGGAGTGTGCTGCACCCACTTCTGTGCCCGAGATACAGAGTTTTCATGGTTTAGCTGGCTATTATCGACGCTTCGTCGAAGGATTTTCAAAGATCGCCAAGCCGTTGACACAGTTGACCCAAAAGGGAGTGCCATTCTTTTGGTCAGAACCTTGTGAGGAGAGCTTCCAGGAGTTGAAACACCGGTTGACGACGGCGCCTGTGTTGGTGATTCCTACGGAGAACACTAGGTTTGCCCTCTATACTGATGCATCGCTTCGGGGCCTTGGGTGTGTATTGATGCAAGATAATCATGTGGTAGCTTATGCATCGAGGCAGTTGAAGCCGCATGAGACTAGATATCCAGTCCATGACTTGGAATTGGCGGCTATCATCTTCGCCTGGAAGATTTGGAGGCATTATTTGTATGGTACGTCGTTTACCATCTACACGGATCACAAGAGCCTGAAGTTCTTATTCACTCAGGCAGAGCTGAATATGAGGCAGAGAAGATGGATGGACTTACTCAAGGACTATGATTGTGAGATTGAGTACCATCCTGGAAAAGCTAACTTGGCAGCAGACGCCTTGAGCCGGAAAGTGAGGAGTACTGCTGAGGACGTCATCCATTTGTCAGCCATGATGACTTCCTATTGCCATCGGGGCTATGATTTCGACATAGATACATCACCTGTGTATGTATCGACCTTATTAGCTGAGCCAGATATCTATGAGAATATCAGGAGAGCTCAGAAGTCAGATGATGAGATTCAGATATGGTTATCATTATTGCATCTTGGTCAGCCATCGAAGTTCAGAGTGGCCGAGGACGGATCTTGAGATTGGGTAGCCGTTGGGTGGTTCCGAGTACGCCGGAGTTGCGTAGAGGGATCTGGGAGCGAGCTCATAGTAGCAGACTTAGTATCCACCCAGGCGGGAAGAAGATGTATAAGGACCTACGTGATCAGTTTTGGTGGAAAAGAATGAAGTGTGATGTCGTCGCTTTTGTTAAGAGGTGCTTGATCTGCCAGCAGGTTAAGGCAGAGAGACAGAGACCTGGTGGCGAGTTGAAAAGCTTGGAGATACCAAAGTGGAAGTGGGAACACATTTCCATGGACTTCGTGACTCACTTGCCGAGGAGTGCCTCGGGTTTTGATGCCATTTGGGAGATTGTGGACAGATTGACCAAAGTGGCTCACTTCATTCCTTATAGCATGACCTTCACCTATTTGAGGATGGCTCAGTTGTATCTTCGAGATGTGGTAAGATTGCACGGGATCCCCATTCCCCTAGTGTCGGATCGAGATCCAAGATTCACATCTCATTTTTGGGAGGGTCTTCAGTCAGCCTTGGGAACTGAAGTTAGGTTGAGCACTGCTTATCATCCTCAGACGGATGGCCAGACCAAGCGTACTATCCAAACGCTCGAGGACATGTTGAGGGCTTGTGTATTGGATTCGATGCTTCTTGGCAGGATTCAGTGGCCTTGGTAGAGTTTTCTTATAACAATAGCTACCAGGCAAGCATTCAGATGGCTCCTTTTGAGGCCCTTTATGGCAGACAATGTAGATCACCCTTGTGCTGGGATGACTTGGATCGTAAATCGGTCGGAGGACCGGAATTGGTTCGGGAAATGGAAGAGAAGATAACGGTGATAAGGCAGAAAATGAAAGCAGCCCAGGACAGGCAGGCGGCTTATGCTAATAAACGGCGGCGACCATTAGAATTTCAGTTGGGAGATAAGGTCTTCTTGAAGATCTCACCTTTCAGAGGTGTGGTGCGATTTGGGATGCGCGGGAAACTGTCTCCGAGGTATGTTGGGACGTACGAGATCTTGCAGCGCATTGGCACCTTAGCTTACCGACTGGCCCTGCCACCTTCTTTGTCTGGTATACACGATGTGTTCCATGTGTACTATGTTGCGGAAATATGAGCCGGATCCGTCACATGTATTGCAGCCTTCTGAGGTACAGTTAGGCTCTGATGTATCCTATGAGGAACGGCCAGTCCGGATTCTGGATAGAGCTGATCGCAGACTTCGGAACAAAGTGATACCGATGGTCAAGGTTCAATGGGATCGCAGGGGTGTCGAGGAGGCTACGAGGGAGACGGAGCGGCATATGGTGCAGCACTACCCAGAACTGTTTTCTGGTATGTTATTTATGTTCAGTTTCATTTTGGGGTAAGTGCATGAGATTTCGAGGACGGAATCTTATAAGTATGGGAGTATTGTAATATCCCCGAAATAATTATATGCAATTTGGGCATTAATTATGTTTATGTGATTTCTATGGTGATAATTAATTTATGTGTTGAATTAATTATCTTGGTGAAATGCTTAGTCACATGGTAGGCGTACCCGGGAGTGCATGTTGTGCATGTTGGGAGAATTGGGTATTAGCATGATTTAATTGTAATGGTTGGCAATTATTTGGAAAGCATGAATTTAATTGAGGTTTTGGGTGCATGTTGGTAAAATGCTTTTAAATACCATGTTGGGGTATTTTATACATCATGTTAATTTTTGGGGTATAATTTTTAATTAACCCTTATAACCCAATTACCCCACCTTTACCCATCACTTTACAAAATCCCCAATTTTTCTCCCAACCCTAACCCATTTCCCCCATTTTCGATTTTGGCCTTAAAGTGGAAGAGAAACCTTTGCAAAAACTCCATTGGTGTGATTCTTGGTAAGATTTGAGGTCTAGGAAGGGTATATTTGTAAGGATTTATTTTGATTTGGGTTGCTATTTGAGTTTTTGAAATGTGTTTGTTGGGGTTGGTATTATTTTGGTTGGGTGTTGGATTTTTGGGTAGTATTGTGAAGTTTCTTGAAGGTTTATAGTGTTTATATGTTATTAATTTATTGGTGTATGTGTTGGTAGGATTGGGGAAGAAAGTTTGGCACAAAAAATGGTGAAATCGCGTGTACAGGCTGTGGCGATCGATCGCCGTAAATGGCGCGATCGATCGCCGAAGGGCAGTGCGAAAATAGGATGTAAGTGATCGATCTCCATAAATGGCGCGATCGATCGCCGCGAGCCAGTGAAGTCTGGCGATCGATCGCCATGTCAAGGCGATCGATCGGTGAGGCTCGCGATCGATCGCCTCGACGCAGAGATCGATCGCCATCAGCAGAATTTTGGGAAATGGATTTTTTTGACGAATTTTTGGTATTTGGCTATTATTTGGCTTCTAATATGGGGTTGTGTGATTGTGAAGAACCATCCCAGGTGGCGACGCAACCAAGGAAGTGAAGCCATATCAAATTCCACTTTTGGAAAGGTACGTAGAAGACGTACGGGCACCAACGGTACATGTATCTATTATACTCGTTGATTATGCATTGTAGATGCGAGTATATATGGAATTGTGCATTGTGGATGCAAATACATGTTGAGTTATGCATGATGATTGTATATGAATATAATGATTATTGGTGCACATCCCATGAGTCATGGTTATCACCTTGATGATTTTAATGCTTGCCGCTATTTATTTGGTGCCGCTAAATGTGAAGTGAGGGGTGGGAGTGCCGCATGTCACATTGAAGCGTGGTTATCATATGAGGCGAGGAAAGAATATTTGCCGCTAAAATGTGAAGCGATGGGTGGGAGTACCACATGTCCATTGAAACGAGGTCATTCTATGCCGCTTATATGTGAAGCGAGGGGCATTAAAATACATTGTGATGAACAGCCTAGGGATTGGTAATTGATGAATATGGAATGGTGTTATGTCATGACATGTGTAAGGACCCCATAAACTTAACCCTTTATTAGTGTATTAATCATTAATGTGTGGCATAAGCTTTAAATAAAATTATTCGGGAAACTCAGATGATACCTTACCATCGAATGGCAACACAAATTTTCTTTAACATACTGTGTTATAAGCTCATCATCCTAACAACAATAGACTCATAGAGCTTGCCCATTACACCACTTTACTTGTGGACTTTTATAAAAATTTGGGCAGAGTCTCCCCATAAATAGAGCTATCCCGAAATAAAAGCACAGCACATAACATAATTCCCGGCCAGGGAAAACATAATACTCATCAGAATACAGTAATGTCAAGTAAATTCCCAGCCAGGGAAGACACCACACACATGACAACAAAAGTGGGTTTCAACACCCACAATACACTAATGACTCTCTTATCATTTAGCAATTCTACCTCTAATTGCATGCAACATGGAATGAAAGAGAGAGAAAGGCTCATGCCTTTACATACAACCCATATACAAGTATAATCTTGCTCACATGCGAGCATCATGAATATGTATATAACCCTCATGGGCGTATGAGTACTTTATACGATACCGTGCTTCATCAAGCCCTGGTACCACGATCCTGGGAGTACATCCAATCAACAGCTTGAGCTCATCTCCAAAGCCATCGATGTACCTGTTCACCTGCCCCAACAGAGACAGCCCCCAACGGGGTGAGCATACCAATTCCACAATTTCATAATCATAATGACATAATACATAATTTACGAAAATGTAAATATTGTGGAACATATGTGATACTTCCTGGATGGTATCACCCTCATCATAGCGTACCCCTGTAATAATCCTGTTCTCAAAACAGATAAATCATCAAATCCTGAATATGCAGTTAATCATCACATTGGTTAACCCTAGCCAGTTCAAATTAACAACATTTCATAACATCTTACTTTAACTAGCAATGATTAGCAACATTTCATAACATCATTTCATAACATCATTTCATAACATCTTTTCATAACATCATTTCATAACGTCATTTCATAACATCTTTTCATAACATCATTTCATAACATCTTACTTTATCTAGCAATTATCATAATTCTAGATATCACATTGGTATTTCCTTAACTTCCGATACTGGTTAATCACTTCTCTGATTAACTACGTCTCTGTTCCTATTATTACCAATAGGGAATAAAATACAGATATCCTAGATATCTAATCAAATACCACATTTTCATTTCTTACTTCAAGGTAACGTCATACTATGGGTGTTTGCTCCGTAGCAACCACACCTCATCATTGGCTCGCTTCATAGCGGCACTGAACATTCCACTATGTGAATCAACATATCGTAACCGAGTCCCGATACCATCATAGCAAAGCATTTCATGTATTTTAGATCATGCATCGTACTTGTAAAACATCATTTAAACTATGCTCGTACGCTAAACGTGCCTGAAATCCTCGAAGTCCGAGCCAAACCTTGCTCGAGTTCCATGCCCCGAGGAACGATGTGCTAAAACGATAAATAATTCACAATTATTTACGAACATGTAACCCATGCTCAAGCACATTCATAACCCTCAAAATATTGTCAACACACGACAATAAATCATTTAAAAGACCCGGGGCAGGGTACATGCAGGGAGGGAAAACGAATGCGACATATCGAAAAATTGCCCAAGAAAATCTTCAATAGTTCGAACCCTAGCATCACCATTCGAACCCAACCAAGCGTCATAAATCATCTAAAACATGTAATGAACGATCCTTAACATGAATCATCAACCCATAGCCAAAACCTCCAAATTCGAAATCAAACCCTTACCAAATTAGGGCAAATTCGAACCATAACATCTTAATTCGATCCCAATTAAGCTTCATAATTCATTTAAACACGAATAAATCGAATCCTAACAAGAATTATCATCCTCATGCCAACAATCCCCAAAATCGAACATAAACCCCCCCACACATCAAGAAATTCGAAACAACATCCTCAAATTCGAACTCAATCCTTAAATTCGAACACAATACTTCCGAATTTAGCAGGGAATAACATGAGAGGGACGAAAAAGAGGTAAAGAACGTTACCCAATCGAAAATCGGAAGGAAAATCGACCAAAATCGATAAACCCTAGAATTTGGGGATCGGCGCACTTCTGTAAAATTCGACTTCAAATCGCGATGAAACTTCAAATTGACAGAGGGGAAATGAGCGCCTGGACGAGACGAAGCCGGTGATAGGTCGCACGCGCCGAACGGCGGCGGGACGGCGGCGGGCGAAGCGTTTGAAGCGGCGGGGGTGCTGTAGCAGCGGGAAATCGGGAATGGCGGGGAGAGAGAAAGAAAATTGGGCTGAAATGATATTTTCATAAAAATCTCGGGTTCAACTTGTATTTATAGCAAAATACCCCGAAAAACTAATAGCCCCACAAATACATCATGATTCCTTAAAAATCATCTGTTTTCAAAAACTCTCTCTCTAACTCCAAAACCCCCTACCGGTGCTCATACAGCACCCGAGATTCCGAGACACATCAAAAACCCAACTCTTAGGTTTTACACCGTAATGTGAATACAATCTCAACCTCTGGATCCAACGATCCCAACTACCCAAATAAACGAGCCCAGAAGGCCCAACACCTCGATTAAATTCCAAATCGCCACGTAAAACCACTTTAGGGATTATTAACACTACGGGATTAACATCTATAATCCTTGGTCATCACAATATCCCCCACTAAAAGAATTTCGTCCTCGAAATTAGCACTGGTGTATTACGTAACACCCAGGCTACACAACAACATGAAGCCATAACTTCGATTCTTGACCATATCAGAATCGTATTAATAAACGCCAGGATACTTACCTCTCATCAAACTCTGAAACCGAGCGACTTACCAAAACCAACATATCACTTAAGAGGCAAAACGTACCTCGATGCGGGTCATCCTAAAAGTCAGTCTCTCATGACTGAAAAAACAACCTATACTTACGACTGTAGATCGGACAGTCATCCTTCGTTCTAATACAACCAGTAAGAACGCATCCTGAATGACACATCAACCGTGAGAACGTTGACCTCGTGTCAAACTCTGGAGTGGAACAGACTTCCAAATCCATCATAACGTCAAAGAGCGTCAGCACAGCTCAACGCTAATAATCCAAAAGCAGTTAGTCAACTGAAACTGTAAGGATTCGAATCGCTCCTGATTCCATCGTAGATTTCATTCCTTGACATCTCTTATCATGACTCACGATGTCCAACATACATCGTTACGAGGGAAACACTAGTATTCCACGGTGTACACATACCAAACCTGGTTTCCACTTTCAAACCTCCTCTATCGAAGGAGCAGTCGCATCATTGCAACTCAAATACTTGGATTCTCAGATCGAATCAACGACGACTTGACGACTCTCTCGTGGTACTTCACATCATGAGCTGTCCCAGACAAGTCTCACCAAGATTTAAACATAAAAAAAAAAACATATACGTTTCAGTGAGGCATACTCAACCTCAACTTCAAATAACGTGGTGACTACCAGAGTCCACCACAATCCACCTCGTATCACCTTACGATTTGCCAAACTTGGTTCCAACGAGCAGTATAACGGCTCTAGCAAGCCCATCATGGTGCTACACACACTCGGCAGACAACCTAGTCTCTGCCTCTTTAGGTTTACCTCAAACCTACCAACAAGACGGACGTTTCCACATGGTATATCATACTATGGGAAGAAAACTCAATAGAGTAGTGGGTCTTTACCCAACAATCCTTAAATGCCGATACACCCTGGACACTCCAATGTCCCTATGTACTTAACATAACCTGATCCTACTCCCTTAGGACCCATCTTACACTCTCATGGGTGGTGTGACCATGTCTACCACATGTCATATCAATAGAAAGCGAGTAATTCCTCCACGATTACTCCTGTCGTCAAAAACATGGCCAAAAAGCCATTCCAACGAGCATACCTCAAGGGTACCACCACTCGAAATATGATTACCTCAAACAATTTCTGCGGTACAATCACATGTACAGCGTGTCCATCCATTCTTCGAGCAACCCGCTCGGTATAAGGGTCACGTCAATCGGTGACGCACACGCCTCCTTGTGCCCGACACTGGCACCCAAGGCATACAACTGAAAACGTATACTCAACGCATTGTTCATCGTAACGATGATGCATGTCTAATAAGACATCTCCTGCACTATCATCATCGCCATCCCGTGACGACACATGCCCACTCATGACATCTAAGGTATCGTCAACTAGTGACGATACAAGTCAACAATGACATCTAAATAACCTAGTCAACTCGTGACGGTCCATGTACATCAACATATGTCATCCATCATCATGCTAGTAAATAGTCATAATAAAACATGCATATCAACGCATACCAGCAATAATAATGCTAATAAAATAGCAATATCTCATACCTCATCGCTAACAAGATAGCGGCATACCTATCTCCGTCGCTCCATAATAATACGTAATCAGCACCCATCGCTCGAAGGCGGCCAAAATCCTGTGCTGAATATATAGCGGTACAGTCCATCGCTATAGAATCGACGGCATGATACCTCGTCATATAATAGGTGGCATGAAACCTCGCTATACACCTGAGTATGAATCATCGTCCACATAATAGCGGAAAGAGGCATCGTCATCAATACATCTGGCGGAAAGAACCATCGCCAATCAATATAGCGGAATGAGCCATCGCTATCATACATCTGGCGGAAAGAACCATCGCCAATCAATATAGCGGAATGAGGCATCGCTATCATACATCTGGCGGAAAGAACCATCGCCAATCAATATAGCGGAATGAGGCATCCCTATCATACATCTGGCGGAAAGAACCATCGCCAATCAATATAGCGGAATGAGCCATCGCTATCATACATCTGGCGGAAAGAACCATCGCCCATCAATATAGCGGAATGAGGCATCGCTATCATACATCTGGCGGAAAGAACCATCGCTAATCAATATAGCGGAATGAGCCATCGCTATCATACATCTGGCGGAAAGAACCATCGCCAATCAATATAGCAGAATGAGGCATCGCTATCATACATCTGGCGGAAAGAACCATCGCCAATCAATATAGCGGAATGAGGCATCGCTATCATACATCTGGCGGAAAGAACCATCGCCCATCAATATAGCGGAATGAGGCATCGCTATCATACATCTGGCGGAAAGAACCATCGCCCATCAATATAGCGGAATGAGGCATCGCTATCATACATCTGGCGGAAAGAACCATCGCCAATCATCATAAAAGAATGAGTCATCGTAAATCCACATAATAATATCGTATGGCCTCTTACCATATGGGGCACCTTACCCCGTGGCACCTTACCACAATAATATCGCATGGCTACTTACCATGTGGGGCATCTTACCCCGTGGCATCTTACCACAATAACATCGCATGGCCTCTTACCATGTGGGGCATCTTACCCCGTGGCATCTTACCACAATAACATCGCATGGCCTCTTACCATGTGGGGCATCTTACCCCGTGGCATCTTACCACAAATAACATCGCATGGCCTCTTACCATGTGGGGCATCTTACCCCGTGGCATCTTACCACAAATAACATCGCATGGCCTCTTACCATGTGGGGCATCTTACCCCGTGGCATCTTACCACAAATAACATCGTGTAAGCATCATCATATAAACATCGTGTAATCATCATCATAAAAACATCGTATAAACATCATCATAAACTTACTTATCATTATCATCATCATAAACATCATATCGTCTTTACTCATCGTAAACATCATCATAAACTTACTTATCATTATCATCATCATAAACATCTTATCATCTTTACTCATCGTAAACATCATCATAAACTTACTTATCATAATCATCATCATATAAACATCGTATAAGCCTCATCGTATAAACATCGTATAACATCATCGTATACACATCATCATATAAACATCATCATTTCATCGTGAATACTCATGCAATAAAAGCACAGTTGTAGTATAAGGATGTGTGTTACCGTCCGATGCCCGTACGCGTCTTACGTACCTTCCTCGCTTGAACATTACATGAACAAACGCATTAGTATATTCAATAATAATTGAGACCATACCGAAGTATTCCACTGTCGGTTGTCTACCCAGTCTGTCCTCAGACAATACATCATATCTTTCTTTTCCCTGATTTTCTTCCAAAATCAGATTCCTTGGCACGTAGCATATAGAGTGTTAGACATCGCTATTAATGCCATCCTATCGTGTTCCACACGATTCCTGCAACCACAATGGTTAGCAATACCACTTTTCATATCATATAAGCACATAAACAATTAGTCATGTCGTATAACATTAACGCCATCATGCATAAATATGTGCTATCAATAACTTCCTAGGCCCTCAACAGCCCCAATGAGCAACCACTGCTCTGATACCACTAATGTAAGGACCCCATAAACTTAACCCTTTATTAGTGTATTAATCATTAATGTGTGGCATAAGCTTTAAATAAAATTATTCGGGAAACTCAGATGATACCTTACCATCGAATGGCAACACAAAATTTTCTTTAACATACTGTGTTATAAGCTCATCATCCTAACAACAATAGACTCATAGAGCTTGCCCATTACACCACTTTTTACTTGTGGACTTTTATAAAAATTTGGGCAGAGTCTCCCCATAAATAGAGCTATCCCGAAATAAAAGCACAGCACATAACATAATTCCCGGCCAGGGAAAACATAATACTCATCAGAATACAGTAATGTCAAGTAAATTCCCAGCCAGGGAAGACACCACACACATGACAACAAAAGTGGGTTTCAACACCCACAATACACTAATGACTCTCTTATCATTTAGCAATTCTACCTCTAATTGCATGCAACATGGAATGAAAGAGAGAGAAAGGCTCATGCCTTTACATACAACCCATATACAAGTATAATCTTGCTCACATGCGAGCATCATGAATATGTATATAACCCTCATGGGCGTATGCGTACTTTATACGATACCGTGCTTCATCAAGCCCTGGTACCACGATCCTGGGAGTACATCCAATCAACAGCTTGAGCTCATCTCCAAAGCCATCGATGTACCTGTTCACCTGCCCCAACAGAGACAGCCCCCAACGGGGTGAGCATACCAATTCCACAATTTCATAATCATAATGACATAATACATAATTTACGAAAATGTAAATATTGTGGAACATATGTGATACTTCCTGGATGGTATCACCCTCATCATAGCGTACCCCTGTAATAATCCTGTTCTCAAAACAGATAAATCATCAAATCCTGAATATGCAGTTAATCATCACATTGGTTAACCCTAGCCAGTTCAAATTAACAACATTTCATAACATCTTACTTTAACTAGCAATGATTAGCAACATTTCATAACATCATTTCATAACATCATTTCATAACATCTTTTCATAACATCATTTCATAACGTCATTTCATAACATCTTTTCATAACATCATTTCATAACATCTTACTTTATCTAGCAATTATCATAATTCTAGATATCACATTGGTATTTCCTTAACTTCCGATACTGGTTAATCACTTCTCTGATTAACTACGTCTCTGTTCCTATTATTACCAATAGGGAATAAAATACAGATATCCTAGATATCTAATCAAATACCACATTTTCATTTCTTACTTCAAGGTAACGTCATACTATGGGTGTTTGCTCCGTAGCAACCACACCTCATCATTGGCTCGCTTCATAGCGGCACTGAACATTCCACTATGTGAATCAACATATCGTAACCGAGTCCCGATACCATCATAGCAAAGCATTTCATGTATTTTAGATCATGCATCGTACTTGTAAAACATCATTTAAACTATGCTCGTACGCTAAACGTACCTGAAATCCTCGAAGTCCGAGCCAAACCTTGCTCGAGTTCCATGCCCCGAGGAACGATGTGCTAAAACGATAAATAATTCACAATTATTTACGAACATGTAACCCATGCTCAAGCACATTCATAACCCTCAAAATATTGTCAACACACGACAATAAATCATTTAAAAGACCCGGGGCAGGGTACATGCAGGGAGGGAAAACGAATGCGACATATCGAAAAATTGCCCAAGAACATCTTCAATAGTTCGAACCCTAGCATCACCATTCGAACCCAACCAAGCATCATAAATCATCTAAAACATGTAATGAACGATCCTTAACATGAATCATCAACCCATAGCCAAAACCTCCAAATTCGAAATCAAACCCTTACCAAATTAGGGCAAATTCGAACCATAACATCTTAATTCGATCCCAATTAAGCTTCATAATTCATTTAAACACGAATAAATCGAATCCTAACAAGAATTATCATCCTCATGCCAACAATCCCCAAAATCGAACATAAACCCCCCCACACATCAAGAAATTCGAAACAACATCCTCAAATTCGAACTCAATCCTTAAATTCGAACACAATACTTCCGAATTTAGCAGGGAATAACATGAGAGGGACGAAAAAGAGGTAAAGAACGTTACCCAATCGAAAATCGGAAGGAAAATCGACCAAAATCGATAAACCCTAGAATTTGGGGATCGGCGCACTTCTGTAAAATTCGACTTCAAATCGCGATGAAACTTCAAATTGACGGAGGGGAAATGAGCGCCTGGACGAGACGAAGCCGGTGATAGGTCGCACGCGCCGAACGGCGGCGGGACGGCGGCGGGCGAAGCGTTTGAAGCGGCGGGGGTGCTGTAGCAGCGGGAAATCGGGAATGGCGGGGAGAGAGAAAGAAAATTGGGCTGAAATGATATTTTCATAAAAATCTCGGGTTCAACTTGTATTTATAGCAAAATACCCCGAAAAACTAATAGCCCCACAAATACATCATGATTCCTTAAAAATCATCTGTTTTCAAAAACTCTCTCTCTAACTCCAAAACCCCCTACCGGTGCTCATACAGCACCCGAGATTCCGAGACACATCAAAAACCCAACTCTTAGGTTTTACACCGTAATGTGAATACAATCTCAACCTCTGGATCCAACGATCCCAACTACCCAAATAAACGAGCCCAGAAGGCCCAACACCTCGATTAAATTCCAAATCGCCACGTAAAACCACTTTAGGGATTATTAACACTACGGGATTAACATCTATAATCCTTGGTCATCACAACATGTGTGAACCATTAAATAATCTATTGATTATACTCATGAGTTATGGTACAGGGACAACCAAAAAGGGAGCGTTTAAAATGCATGGGAAAAACAGGAAGTGTTTTATTACGGTTTATGCATTTACGCCTTATATTCATATTGTGTTGAATATGGATTATTATATGCTCATGTTTTGGGGGTTGTCCTTGTAGGTACATTTTGGCATGAAAAGTGGGCTAAGGCGGGTTGAGGCGGTGAGCTCGTGAAGAACGCTTTTGATAGGAAGGACAGGATTATTTTTGTATAGTATCTACTCTAGGAGTAGTGTAAAGCTATAGGGGACAACATTCATTTGTTTAAGAATGTAATTAATCCATTGATTGTCCTTAACTTGGCATGTAATTCTTAAGGCTCAAAGTCTCAACACGAACTATTAAACTCTGATAATACATGTTAGCTCTATTTATGCCTTTAATCCGCACTTAAGGAACTAGGGTCCTTACAGTGGGCCTCGCGATCGATCGCGCCAAATGGTGATCGATCGCCGAAGGCAGAAAAACGTTGGCTCGGGCAGTGTGATCTCGCGATCGATCGGGGCTATATGGCGATCGATCGCGAGTCACCAAATGTTGATATTTTGGTTATTTTGTGGGATTTTTTGGCATTGGGCTATTAATGGCTTCTAATATTGGTTTGTGTGATTGTGTAGAACCATCCCAGGTGGCAACACAGCCAAGGAAGTGAAGTCCTACCAAATCCTACTTTTGGAAAGTTACGTAGAGAGACGTACGGCACGCAACGGTAACATGTAATTTATATACTCATTGGGATATGCATTGTGGATGCAAGTATATATTGAATTGTGCGTTGTGGATGCAAATACATGTTAATCTATGCATTATGATTGCATATGTGTATGTTGATTGTTTGGTGCCATCCCATGAGTCATGGTTATATTAGAGTGATGATTTTAATGCTTTGCCGCTGTCACTTGAAGCGATGATAGCATATTTCCCGCTATCATATTGTAGCGATGAAAGAATATTTGCCGCCAAATGTTGAAGCGAGGGTCTTGCCGCATGCCGCATTTGAGCTAGGTTATTCGATGCCGCTAATATGTCGAAGCGAGGGGTATTAGTGCCGCTGTCATGACAAGCGAGGTGCATTAAAATACACTGTTATAACAGACTAGGGATTGGTGATTGGTGATAATGGAATGGTGATATGTCATGACATTTGTGGAACCATTAAATAATCTATTGATTATACTCATGAGTTATGGTACAGGGACAACCAAAAGGGAGCGTTTAAAATGCATTGGAAAACAGGAAGTGTTTTTATAATTACGGTTTATGCATTTACGTCTTATAATCATATTGTGTTGAATATGGATTATTATATGCTCATGATTTGGGGGTTGTCCTTGTAGGTACATTTTGGCATAAAGGGGCTAAGAACGGGTTGCTGCAGTGAGCTAGTGAGGAATGCTTTTGACATTGAAGCTGTGATCCTTTTGTATAGTTTCTATTCTAGAAGTAGTATAAATCTATAGGATTAACATTCATTTGATGGGAATGTAACTAATCCATTGGAAGTACTTATTTTGGCATGTAATCCTTAAAGCTCAAGGCTTCAACACAAATTTTTATACTCTGATTTTACTTATTAGCTCTACTTATGCCCTTAATCCGCACTTACGGAACTAGGGTCCTTACATTATTGGTATCAGAGCAGTGGTTAGAGAACCCAGGATTGAGTGAAGGGTAGCCTTAGCAAATGATTGGCTAGGTGGTTATATTTGAGCATGTTTATGCATGTGGCGCATATTGGTGTATATATTGTTATACTAACATGCTTATTGTTGCTTATGTTATCTAACGGTGTAATACATGAATTGTTTGGTATTGTTGTTAACCCTTGAATTACAACATGGAGGCTATAAATCTGGAAACCTTAATGAGGATGTGGGGGATATAGGGAGCGTGAATGCAAGCATTGCCCAGACTGATCCCCTACCTCCACCTGCTATGGGTGTGGAACCTGTGGTGCAGCCATTATTGCTTGGAGAACTAAGCCTGGCACAGTTCTTGAACTTCCATCCGCCCCGTTTTGAGGGAACAGAGACTGGAGAAGAAGCGGAGGAATGGTTAGAGAGAATAGAACAAATCTTCGTGTCGACACCCTATGCCAAGACTGCTTGGCTGAGATTAATGGAATTTTAACTGGCTAAGAAGTCTTCCATGTGGTGGAAGACAACTGTGATGGATCTGAGAGCTCAAGGAGTACTGATCGATTGGAGCTTGTTCAGAACCCGGTTTCTGAACCGATATTTCTCAGCTGCGGCCAAACAGATGAAAGAGGACGAGTTCAACAACTTGAAACATGGAAGCATGACTATCTCAGATTATGCCATGCACTATTCATCACTGTTGAGGTACGTCCCTCATATCGCTACGAGTGGGCATGCCAAGATGAGACATTTCTTGAAGGGGTTGCGGCCAGAACTGTTTGACCGGGTTATCTCCAACAACCCCACTTCTTTCGATGATGCTCGTACTAGAGCAGAACTGGCAGAGATTGGAGTTGGGGCTTATGCTAATATTGTACCCCCATATGTGCCACCGTAGAGATCAGTTGCTGACAGTCTGAGGCCACGAGGAGAGCAGTTTAAATTCTCGTGGAGCTTCCTCATCTTCTCGATTCAGTGGGAAGAAATCTTTTAACCTGAAACAGGAGAGTAACCGGGGACTTATGCAAGTGAATACAATGGGGGAAACAAGATGTGATAATTGTGGAGGGCCACACTAATCGAACAACTGCCCAGCTTGTTACAGTTGTGGCAAGATGGGCCATATTTCTCGGTATTGCCCCAGTCGGGGAGGACAGTCAGATTTCAGGACGAATAGGCCGAGATTTGATGATAGGACAGTGCATCAGAGACATCAGATTATGCCTCGACCATCGGGAGGTCAGACAGTGGGACCACCCCAGGGGCAAGTGTATGCACTGACTAGAGAACAGGCCAAGGCAGCCCCGGAAGAGGTGATCGCTGGTACGTGTCATTTATTTATGTACCCTGCTTTTATTTTGAGAGATACAGGTGTCTCTGTAGGGTCTTCCTACCTTAACATCATCTTAATACACAATTTATGGACTACACAAGCATTAATAACGTCTTAGGGTTCCGATTGTAGCTTTGAGCTAAAAAGATTTCAGGCCAACAATGAAATTTCAAAACTTAACTCATTACATTCTCAATAATGAATGTTAAAGCGATAGTATTATACTACTCCTAGAGTAGAGACTATCCAAAAGTCATGTATCCTATCTTCTTTCATGCTCCTTTTAGCTCACTGCCTCAACCCGACCCTTAGCCCTTCGGTCCAAAAGTGTACCTACAGGAACAACCCATCATGAGCATGTACATCGTTACTTAACATCATAAGGCGATGGCATATAAATAAATGCATGAAAATAATTGGTAACGTATACTTCCTGGTTAATCGCATTAACCCTCTTTGGTTGTCCCTGTTTCATAGCCATGCATATAATCATTAATTCTTGACATGAATGATTAAAATCATCATCTTATAATATCATCATCATATAAGCATCATCATTTTATAAATATCATCATCTTATAACATCATCATCATGTAAGCATCATCATCTTATAGCATCATCATCTTATAAGCATCATCATCTTATAACATCATCATCTTATAACATCATCATCATATAGCATCATCATCGTATAGCATCATCATCATATAAGCATCGTCATCTTATAGCATCATCATCTTATAACATCATCATCTTATAACATCATCATCATATAGCATCATCATCGTATAGCATCATCATCATATAAGCATCGTCATCTTATAGCATCATCATCTTATAACATCATCATCTTATAACATCATCATCATATAGCATCATCGTATAGCATCATCATCATATAAGCATCGTCATCTTATAGCATCATCATCTTATAAATATAACAGTAAATGTACAAAATCATAGTTAGTAAACATGCGGTTTATTCGTCAGTTTCTTTTTGTTGACCCTG
Source organism: Haberlea rhodopensis (assembly GCA_907163345.1). Taxonomy (NCBI): domain Eukaryota; kingdom Viridiplantae; phylum Streptophyta; class Magnoliopsida; order Lamiales; family Gesneriaceae; genus Haberlea; species Haberlea rhodopensis. The sequence goes on along the minus strand of CAJQUN010000024.1, from coordinate 2,885,869 downwards.
ATTCACATTCGTGCATATGGGCATCTTACCCCATCGTATGGCATCTTACCATATCATAACATCGTGTGGCATCTTACCACGTGGGCATCTTACCCTATCGTATGGCATCTTACCATATCATAATATCGTGTGGCATCTTACCACGTAATAACATCGTATGGCCTCTTACCATATGGACATCTTACCCCGTGGCATATTGCCACATAATAACGTTGTATGGCATCTTACCATATGGGCATCTTACCCCGTGGCATCTTACCACATAATAACATCGTATGGCCTCTTACCATATGGGCATCTTACCCTTTTTATAAACATCGTATAACATCATTATACACTTACTTATCATATCATCTTCACAAACATCATCATCTTAAACTTATTTATCACAAACACCATCATAAACATCATCATCATAAACTTACTTATCACAATCGTCATCATAATCATCATAAATACTCATGCAATCAATGCATAGTCAGAGTTAGGAGTGTGTTACCGTCCTATGCCCGTACGCTTCTTACGTACCTTAATTCCAAAAGTGGAGAAATTGAAGAACTCTATCTTCTCGATGTTGTTGGCACCTGGGATGGTTCCACACAACCATACAAATTGATATTAGAAGCTAAACAATAGCCAAATACCAAAAATTCAACAAAAAACATCATTTGCCATGTTTTAAACAGCGGCGATCGATCGCTGCACGAGGCGATCGATCGCCTCACTTTTTGCCCTGCGGCGATCAATCGCTTCATTTCAGGCGATCGATCGCCTGATACGTGAAATGGCTACTGGCCATCGGCGATCGATCGCCTGATCGATCGCCACCTGCTGGTGCGCGATTTTTCGCCATTTTTGCACATTTTTCAAGCTCATCCTCATACCTTACAAAACAAACTTTCCTACAACATCAATAACATCATAACTCACTAAAACCCACATAAAACACTTCAAAATCATACCCCAACAACATAAAACACATACCCAACCAAACCCACATAAATCACTTCAAAATCATCCCATTTCAAAACCAAACATCATAAAAACTTTAGGATTGGTTCCATACCTCTTGAGGATCCAAAATCTTACTAAGATTTCAACAAATGGAGAGTGTGCAAGGATTTATCCTCCTCCTCCTTGGCTTGGACGAAAATGGGATGAAAATGATAGGGTTGGGATGAATTTGGGGATTTAAGAGTGAAAAGGGTAAAGTGAGGGGGAGAGGGTATAGTGGGGTATATGGGTTAATTGATTTGTACCCAAAAATTAACATGATGTATAAAATACCCCAACATGGTATTTTAAAAGCATTTTACAAAAATGCAACCAACATCATTAAATCCATACTTTCCTCATAATTAACAATCAACACAATTAAATCATGTTAACACCCCATTTCCTATCATGTTTAGCATGCACCTTGAAACGTAACCCCCGGGTCATGCCTATCATGTGACTAAGCATTTCATCGTGATAATTAATTTCAACACGTAAATCAATTATCCACATAATTAATCACATAAACATAATTAGTGCCTTAATTGCAATTAATCATTTCGGGGACATCACAGTCTCCCACTCTTTTGTATCTATTGCTTTTGTGGAGAGACACCATATGTGCACGTCTCCATTACCCACGCCTTTTATGGTCTCGACACCCACCGGAAGAAATGGCTGATCAGTTTCTTGCGGACTGCATTTATTTTGAGGGCAATGAGTTGAAGGAAGATTTGATCGTGTTGGGTACGTCAGACTTTGATTTTTTTGTGGGCATCGACATTCTGAACAGAAATCAGGCAGTCGTGGACTGTCGACAAAGGACGGTTTGGTTCAGATCCGATATGGGGATTCAGTGGACTTTCTATGGGAACGGTTCTCGTGCGAAGATTCCGTTGATATCGGTGATCAAAATGTCCCAGTTATTGGAATGTGGACACACGGGATATCTTATCTATGTCGTGGACACGACGGGAAATAATAAAGAGTTGAGAGTGGAGGATGTACCCGTGGTAGCAGAGTTTGCTGATGTGTTTCCGGAGGAAAGCCTAGGATTCCCACCGACTAGAGAAGTCGAGTTTGGGATTGAGTTATTACCGGGGACGTCCGCTATTTCTCGTGCCCCTTACAGGACGGCACCGACGGAGTTGAGGGAATTGAAGGAGCAGTTACAGGAACGGTTTGACAAAGGATATATATGCCCTAGTGTATCGCCTTGGGGCGCGCCAGTCCTTTCTGTGAAGAAGAAGGATGGATCGATGCGTTTGTGCATCGATTACCGGCAACTGAATAAGGCAACGGTGAAGAACAAATATCCTCTCCCAATGATTGACAACTTGTTTGATCAGTTGTAGGGTACAAAGGTGTATATCAAGATTGATTTGAGGTCAGGATACCATCAGATTCTGGTCAGAGAAGAGGATGTTCAGAAGACAGCATTCCGGACTCGGTATGGGCACTACGAGTTCTTGGTTATGCCGTTCGGTGTGACGAACGCCCCAACTGAATTTATAAGTCTGATGAACTGGGTGTTCCAACCATATCTTGACCAGTTCGTCATAGTGTTTATTGACGACATACTCATCTACTCTCGGAGTGAGGAAGAGCACGTGAAACACTTGAGGACAATGCTCCAGATCCTCATAGATAATCAGTTATTTGCCAAGCTCAGCAAATGTGAGTTCTGGTTGAGCAGCATGGTGTTCTTGGGGCATGTTATGTCTAGCAGTGGAATATCGGTGGATCCCAGGAAGATAGAGGTTGTGATGGAGTGGGCTGCACCCACTTCTGTACCTGAGATACGAAGCTTCCTTGGGTTGGCCGGATATTATCGACGCTTCGTCGAGGGATTTCAAAGATTGCTAAGCCTTTGACACAGTTGACCCAAAAGGGAGTACCATTCTGTGATATCCCCGAAATGATTATGTGATTTTAAAACATTAATTATGTTATGAGGATTATGGTATTAATTCATTGGATCGAATTAATTATATTGGGGAAAGTTATTTCAGGGTGCATGTGTTATATGTTGGGAATTTGGGGTTGTGGCATAATTAATTTGGGGTGAGTGTTATTTGTTATGGTGAAGCATGTTTAAATGGGATTTGAAGTATTTTATTGGTTAAATAATATAAAATATCATGTGAGGATATTTTAATACATCGTGCTATATACCGGGACCAAAACATAACACTTCAACCCACCCAACACCCAACCACCCCCCAACCCATGTTGCAAGTGGCTGATTGCCCATGCCTCTTTCCCCACTCTTTCACTTCACCTCCATCACTCCAATCTCGCCCCATTTTCATCCAAAAAATTTCCAGCTCCAGCTTAGCAGGTAGGAAGGAAGAAACTTCAAAATTCTTTGCAAGAAACCTTCCAAAATCGGAGCAAAGGAGGGTGAGAAACCATATTCTGTTTTGGTTTAAGTTTTGTTTAAGTTCATGTTTTTACTTGGTGTAAAAATGGCATGCTAGGTTAGGTTGTGTTAAACCTTTGATTCAAGTTCATTTATGGTGTTTTTATGAAGTTCTTAGCCTGTTTATATGAGCATGTTATATGTGTTATGTGGTAGATTTGTTGGCTTGAATATATGTGTTCGAAAATCTGGGTAAAGAAATATGTTACCCTGTTCCAGAAAGCTTGGTTGAGTATTGATGTTGTTGGGTGATTTTGATGCATGTGGGTTTAAGTATGGGTATAACTTTGATATGAATGCACTCAGGGTAGTATATTGTAGCTCTTAGCACATTTGTTCAAGCATGAGGTGTGCCTTATATGCTAGATTGAATGGTATGAAAGTAGGTGTTCGAGAATTCTGGAAATCGCGAAGAACACAGAGCTACCGATCGATCGCCGCTTAAGGCGCGATCGATCGCTGAGGTCCAGTAGCCTTTGGCAATCGATCGCCAATAAAGGGGCGATCGATCGCTGATGTAAATTTTTTGATTAAAGAGGCAGTAGCATCTCGCGATCGATCGGGACTGAGTGGCGATCGATCGCGAGATGACAAATTTTGGCAAATTGATATATTTGATTTGTTTTTGGTATTGGATTGTATTGAGGCATCTAATATTGTGTTGTACACTTGTGTAGAGCCATCACAGGTAGCTACACAACGCAGGGGATAGAGTCCTGCAACATACCATATTTTGGAAAGGTACGTAAGCGACGTACGGGCATCCAACGGTAACATGTATTTTATGTTTGTCTATTTGACACATGATAGATGCAAAGTTGTGTATTATGGGTATGATACATGTTGTTATGCATTGTTGTTGCATATTTATGTTGTGGAATAAAGAGTGTGTATTCCACGAGTCAGGGTTATCACAGTGATGATTTTAATGCTTACCGCTTATACCGCTAAAAATGTGGAGCGGGAGGGGGAGGCTCGCTTGCACATGGAGGCGAGGTATTCCATACGAGGCGAGGATAGAAATACCCCTTGTATGAAGAAGCGAGGAAGGGGATTCCGCTTATTATGAAGTTATGAAGCGAGGGGCATTAAAATACACTGATGATAAACTGACTAAGGATTGAAGTAAATATTTAAGAAGTAAAGACATGTCATGACATTTACTCAAGGAAACCATAATATCATGTATTGATTTTATTATGAGTTATGGTACAGGGACAACCAAAATGGGCGTTATAAATGCATTGGAAATTCAGGAAGTATCTTATGCTTATGATTTATGCATTTATGCTTTACATTTATATTATGTTGAATATGAACTATGATGTGCTCATGTGTTGGGGGTTGTCTTTGTAGGTGCTTTTGACGATTAGAACCAGGGTCGGGGTTGATACTATGAGCTGTAAGGAGTGCTACAGGATTAGCAGAACATAAATTTCTTTTTGTATAGTTTCTACAAAGTGTAGTAAAGCTATAAGTGTAGTACCTTTTGTTAGGAATGTGTATAATTCCTTTTGGAACTTTTGGTACTGTAATCTCTTAAGCACAGGTAATCAACACGACCTAATACTCTGATTATATACGATTAGTTCTCTTAATTGCACCTTAGAATCTCTTTTAGACAATGGGGTTTCACATTTAGTGGTATCAGAGCAGTGGTTAGATAACCGGGGAACGAGTAAAGGGTAGCCTTTAGAAACAAGTTGGCTAGGTATTCATTGGTGGGCATGTTTATGCATGTAGTGCATATTTTTGTATAACTTGTTATACTAACATGCTTTTGAATATGATTACTCTTGTTATCTAACGGCTTATGTTATGAACTGCTTTTGGTATTGTTGTTAACCACTGTATTACAGCATTGTGGGGTCCTCTTTACTTAATCCATTATGTATCATGTTAACATACATAGGTGAGTCTGAATTAAGTAATAACATGCACTGATTAAGAGTATCTTACTAGTTCAGTTGTTACAGGGTTTATAAAAACCTACCAACTACACATCATATATACAAACAACAACCTACTACAAGATAACTCCTAGGCAGTGGTTCAGCTCGCAACGAAAAATGACTCACGTCCAGTCCTCCCACGTCTATGAGTCCCTACAGAATCATTCACACAACATGAGTATAGAAAATAAATATGTCAGTGCTATATCAAAACACAATATCAATATCAATGATAAAGCACAACAACTCATCGAATGTGAATGTTCTGTATCATGCATCAACAAATGCACTATGTCATGACATGTCTCAACAATCACCCTATTATCACGAGCCCCATATGATATGCCTATTCAGCTCAATATGTCAGTGGAACCACATCACATCTTCATATTAGCAGCACATCTCATAGTACCATACTCATCTGTGATAATAGCCAGAGCATATACCCAAACCAGGCGTATATCTCTCAAGCCAAAGCATATGTAATATATCTATCGTGGCAACGATCCCAGCCAAAGCATATACCAAACCTGGCATATCTATCAAGGCAATGATCTTACCAAAGCATATACACATATCTATCAAGGCATCCATCCCAATCATATGAAATGCACATGCATATGATACTACCAATCATATGACACAAAGATAAATAAATCATATGATATCAAAACCATAACATCATCATCACATAATATCTATACTCCGTACGTCAACACGTACCTGTACTGCGACACAAACGATTAAATTAGGCGTCACCGGCTAATTGCCTCGGTGTCCCGTCCCTTGAGATGATGCTACAACAATGCCAACAATATCTCATGTTAACATATACATCAATATCAAAAGTTACAAAAATATAACATTTGAAGTCTACCGATCGATCGGTCTCTCTAGCGATCGATCGGTCAAAACAAGCAACCCTAGCGATCGGTCGGTCAAAAGCTAGCGATCGATCGCTTAATTTGAATTTCTCAAAAATGCTACGGCATTTCACCGATCGATCGGTCGCTTTCAGCAATCGATCGGTACATGAACCGCCTTACTTTCCCCTGTTTTACCGATCGATCGGTACGATCCTAGCGATCGATCGGTCGATGACAAAATTTTAAACCATGGCGATTTTGAGCTTATCTTCCTAGTTCTTCTCCTATAACTCAAAATTCAACATGTAAGCAAGTTTCATGCACTCACTACTAACATAACAACATCTTTCTAGCATCATAGAATCCAAGTAATAGCATATAAACATGATATGATTCTTCACATGAACATTTGATATATCCACTTCACATACCTCAAATCCAATTACATAATTCAAGTGTAAAACCATGAATTCCTTACCAAGATTGTACAATTTCACTTCATACAACTTCCTAGCTCAATTCACAATGAATCCCAAGCTCAAACCAACAAGAACTTGAAAGAGATGGAGAGGAGCTTGTGTAGTGTTTTAGTAGGTGTAAAATGGTGTATTGTGAGTTTAAGTTCACTAATCCCCTTAATATAGCCACTTGCTATAATAACATGCCAAATAACATAAACATGTAAATCCAAACTCAAATTCACATGCTAATGCAACCTTAAATGAAAGGCAAAGGCATATGAAATTCAAGTCAAATGTATACTCGTCCATGTTGCTTGATATGCCACTACAATTCAAGTCATTTCTTTGCACTACACCTTGTGCACCATGTTTCATTCTTTGACATATATCATATAGTCATGTCATATATGTGAATATTAACCCTCGGTTCAACCCGAACCCGAGTCCACATCGTACCGTAATTATTCCAAATTACGCCATAATCCTATGACACGTATAAAAAGTAAATCGAGGCATTACAAGCATGGATGCTATTAATCTGGAGAACCTCAAAGAGGGGGTGGGAGATGTGGACAGTATAAATGCTAGTATTGGTCAGGCGAATCCTCTACCGCCACCTGCTGTAGGCGTGGAGCCTAGTGCATAGATACTGCTACCGGGGGAGATAAGTTTGACCCAGTTCTTGAGCTATCACCCACCGCTATTTGAAGGGACTGAGACTGGGGAAGCAGCCGAGGAATGGCTTGAGAGACTAGAGCAGATATTTGTATCGGCACCCTGTGCACGGACTGCCTGGCTGAGGTTGGTAGAATTTCAGTTGGCTAAGAAGTCTTCCATGTGGTGGAAGGCAACAGTTATGGAGCTGAGGGCTCAGGGTATGACAGTGGATTGGACTGTATTCAGGACCCGGTTCCTTAATCGGTATTTCTCCGCCGCTGCCAGACAAGTAAAGGAAGATGAATTCACGAATCTAAAGCAGGGCAGCATGACGGTATCAGATTATGCCACGCAGTAGTCTTCACTGTTGAGGTATGTGCCTCACATCGCTATAAACGGTCATGCCAAGATGAGGCATTTTCTGAAAGGGCTGAGGCCAGAGTTATTTGATAGGGTTGTCTCCAACAACCCCAGCTCATTTGATGATGCCCTGACTAGGGCAGAGCTGGCTGAGATTGGAGTTAGCGTGTACAAGGAAGTTGTACCCCCATTTGTACCACCACAGAGACCAGCTGTTGACAATTTGAGGCCACGAGGAGACCAGTTTAAGCCTCGTGGGGCTTCTTCATCTTCTATATTTGGTGGGAAGAAATTTCAAAATCAAAAGCAGGGTAATGGAGGACCATCGCAAGGAAATAGAACAGGGGGGAACAAGTGTGACAACTGCGGAGGATTCCACTTGACACGTGATTGCCGAGGCTGTTATGTTTGTGGCAGGGTGGGCCACCTGGCTCGAGCTTGCCCCAATCGGGTAGGTCAGGCAGATTCAGGGCCGAATAGGCCAAGATTTGACGCTAGGACGGTACCATCGAGACGGCAGTTTGCACCTCGACCACAGGGAGGTCAGGCGGCAGGACCGCCGCAGGGTCAAGTATATGCACTGACTCGAGAGCAGGCAGAGGCAGCCCCGGAGGAGGTGATTGCTGGTACGTGTCACTTACTTACGTACCCTGCATTTATTTTGGTAGATACATGTGCTTCTCATTCATTTGTATATTCTCCTTTTGTGGAGAAACACCACTTGTGTTCGTCTCCATTGCCCACGCCTCTTATGGTCTCGACACCCACGGGAAAGCATGTGATTGCGGATTGACTGTTATCTGATTGCCTCATTTATTTTGAGGGCAATGATCTGAGGGCCGATCTGATTGTGTTGGATATGGCAGATTTTGATTGCATTGTCGGCATTGATGTGTTGAGCAAATACCAGGTTGTGGTTGATTGCCGACAGAAGATGGTTTGCTTTCTATCTGATCAGGGGTTTCAGTGGACCTTCTATGGGGACGGCTCTCGTCCCAAGATTCCATTGATTTTGGCAATTAAGATGTCGCGGTTGTTAGAACGTGGTCACTCATGCTATCTTATTTATGCCGTGGACGTATCAGAGGAAAATGAAGAGTTGAGGATCGAGGATATACCAGTAGTTGCGGAATTCACCGATGTGTTTCCGGATTAGATTCCAGGATTTCCGCCGATCAGAGATGTGGAGTTTGAGATTGAGTTACTGCCAGGGACATCTGCTGTTTCTCGTGCCCCTTATATGATGGCACCGGCAGAGCTGAGGGAGCTGAGAGTGCAGTTACATGAGCTCCTCGACAAAGGATACATTCGCCCTAGTGTATCACCATGGGGTGCACCAGTCTTGTTCGTGAAGAAGAAGGATGGTCCGATGCGTCGGTGCATCGATTACCGTCAATTGAATAAAGTGACGATTAAGAACAAGTACCCCCTTCCGAGGATTGATGACTTATTTGATCAGCTTCAGGGCACAGGGCTTTACTCGAAGATTGACTTGAGGTCAGGCTATCACCAGATACGAGTTAGGGCTGATGACATACAAAAGACAGCCTTTCGAACTTGGTATGGGCACTACGAGTTCTTAGTGATGCCATTCGGGGTGACGAATGCCCCTGCAGTATTTATGAGCTTGATGAACAGAATATTTCAGAGGTATCTTGATCAGTTCGTCATCGTATTCATTGACGACATTCTTGTCTATTCAAGAAGTGAGGAGGAGCATGCCAATCATTTGAGGACGGTGATTCAGATCCTGAGGGATCATCAGTTGTATGCCAAGCTCAGCAAGTGTGAGTTCTGGCTGAGCAGTGTAGCGTTCTTGGGTCACATTATCTCTCGAGAGGGGATATCAGTAGATCCCAGGAAGGTAGAGGCAGTTATGGATTGGTCTGCGCCTACTTCAGTTACTGAGATCCGAAGTTTTCTTGGTTTGGCTGGGTATTATCGACACTTTGTCGAAGGATTTTCAAAGATTGCCAAGCCTCTGACACAGCTGACTCGGAAGGGAGTTCCATTCTTTTGGTTGGAAGCTTGTGAGCAGAGTTTCCGGAATTAAAGCACAGACTGACTTCAGCACCAGTGTTGGTAATTCCCAGGGAGAACAAGGGGTTCGTTCTCTATACTGACGCATAGCTTCAGGGTCTAGGATGCGTGCTGATGCAGGATAAGCACGTTGTGGCTTACGCTTCGAGACAATTGAAGCCACACGAGACGAGGTATCCAGTCCACAATTTGGCTAGCAGCTATAGTGTTTGCCTTGAAGATATGACGGCATTACTTATATGGCACCTCATTCACCATCTTCACTGATCCCAAGAGCCTGAAGTTCTTGTTTACGCAGGCTGGGCTGAATATGAGACAGAGGAGATGGATGGATCTGCTGAAAGATTATGACTGTGAGATCGAATACCATCCGGGAAGAGCAAATTTGACAGCCGATGCTTTGAGTCGGAAGGTGAGGAGCACCGCAGAGGATGCCATGTGTCTATCAGCTATGTTGGGCTCCTACTGCCAGTTGGGATTTGATTATGATGTGTCTGCTTCACCGGTACAGGTATTGACCTTATTAACCAACCCCATTATTTATGATTACATCAGGAAGGCTCAAGAGACTGTCGAGGAAGTTCAGAGATGGTTGTCAGTGGTTCGTTTGGGTCAGTCGTCGAAGTTCAGGACGGTGGAGGATGGTTCTTTGAGACTAGGTGATCGATGGTAGTTCCGAATACGCCTGAGTTGCGTCAGGGAATACTACAGCGAGTTCATTGCAGCAGGATGAGTATCCACCCGGGCGGAAAGAAAATGTATAAAGACTTATGCAGCCAGTTTTGGTGGAGACGAATGAAACAAGATGTCACCACATTCGTTAAGAGATGTCTGATTTGTCAGCAAGTGAAGGCTGAGAGGCAGAGGCCTGGTGGTGAGCTTAAAAGTTTAGAGATACCAGAATGGAAGTGGGAGCACGTATCCAAGGACTTCGTGACCCACTTACCGAGGACTGTTTCGGGTTTTGATGCTGTCTGGGTAGTCGTGGACAGACTGACTAAAGTGGCTCACTTCATTCCATATAGACCTTCACATACTTGAGGATGGTACAGTTATATGTCAGAGATGTGGTGAGACTACATGGGATCCCTGTTTCGATTGTGTCTGATCGAGATCCGCGGTTTACATCTCACTTTTGGGAAGGTCTTCAGTCAGCTGTAGGTACAGAGTTGAGGTTGAGCACAGCCTATCATCCCCAAACGGACGGACAGACCGAGCGTACCATACAGACGCTCGAAGATATGTTACGGGCTTGTGTGTTGGAGTTCGATACTTCTTGGCAGGACTCAGTAGCCGTAGTGGAGTTTTCTTATAACAATAGCTACCAAGCGAGCATACAGATGGCTCCTTTTGAGGCTCTCTATGGTAGACGTTGTAGATCACCTTTATATAGGGATGATGTGGACCATTAATCGGTCGGAGGACCAGAGTTGGTCCAAGAAATTGAAGAAAAGGTAAAGGTGATCAGAAGGAAAATGAAAGCAGCCCAGGACAGACAGACAGCGTATGCCAATCAACGGCGTCGGCCGTTAGAATTTCAGTTGGGCGACAGGGTCTTTTTGAAGATCTCACCTTTCAGAGGTGTAGTACGTTTTGGGATGCGGGGGAAGTTATCCCCGAGATATGTTGGGACGTACGAGATCTTACAGCGTGATGGTACTCTGGCATACCGATTGGCTTTATCCGACATACACGATGTGTTTCATGTATCTATGTTGCGGAAGTACGAGCCAGATCCTTCTCATGTGTTGCAGCCTTCTGAGGTTCAGATAGAGTCCGATGTTTCCTACGTGGAGCGGCCTATCAGGATTCTGGATCGGGCAGATCGCAGACTTAGAAATAAAGTTATTCCTATGGTCAAAGTTCAGTGGGATCGTAGGGGTGTCGAGGAGGCCACATGGGAGACGGAACGCACATGGTGCAGCACTATCCAGAACTGTTTTCCGGTATGTGATTTGTGTTTTGTTTCGTTTTGGGTAAGTGCATGCTGATTTCGAGGACGAAATCTTATAAGTAGGGGAGTATTGTGATATCCCCGAAATGATTATGTGATTTTAAGACATTAATTATGTTATGTGATGTCCGGGAATAATTAATATTTTTTATTGGATTTAATTATGATGTTTATACGATATGTCGGGATTCAATTCTTGGGTATTGGATTTCGGAGCGAAGTTGGGATAAATGATTCTGAGATCGAATTTATAATATTAATTAAACTAAGGGGTTCTTGTTTTATGATAGCAATGAGATTTTAAAATTAAGGGATAATAATTTAAGGGGTAAAATAAATTTTAATGGTGTGGTTGACTTTAAGTTGGGGACTAAACCAAACAAAGACACACATTTCACCTCCCACACACACTCAAAAATCGCCCCATCCTCTCCCCTAAACCATCGGCTCCTTCTTTTCTTCTCTTCAATTCGCGATGTACTGAAATTCTTCTCTCGAATTTTGGTGACGTCTTCACGTCGATTTTAGAAGGTAATCTCCTCATCCCTTATTCATTCTTTCCTTGTAATTTTTAAGAAAGGGGTTCGAACTTCCTGCTGTTTTGGGGGAGAAATGTGGCCGTAAGTTTTGTGCTTGCTATCCAAGGATTTTGCTTCTTGTTTGGTCAATTATTGTTGCTGACTGGCTATGTTTTTTTAACAAAGTTGAACATTTGTTAGATGACACTATAAATCATTCACTGTATTTCCAATTTTTCCCTGCTGCTGTAATGAAAAATCGGCACTACATCGGGAAACAATTGATGTTGTGCTGGGATTCCTTTGTTGCTGTTATGTACGGTTTTTCTTTGCACCTTTTATCTTCAGTTGATATGGTAAATTGTTGTTTCAGTCGTGAAGCAAGTTCAAATTCCCCTATATGTTTCAAGAATTCAGCGTGCTCTTTATATCTTGCTGTCCCGGAAGCATTGCTTCTTGTTAGTCGCTTATTGTCTTGATGGGTTATAAAAGAATGAGATTAAAAGTTATGAATCTTTGTTCTAATCTTATAATAGATGTTAAGATTAATTAAAATGTGATTTTATTGATGTTAAACTTGAAGTAGATGAATAAGAGACAAGTAAAAATATTGTTGACAGCAAGATTGCTAGCACATGCAGTACCTTGTGCGAATTTCTGGGGATTGTATGTTTCGAATTTGATGTTTTGGCATGAATAAACATTGTAGTGCTATGAGTTAGCTTCGATTTGGCACCAGAATCACTCAATTTGGAGTTGAGAAACAAAAGTTATGCTAGATTTTCCAAACTGTGTACAATCTGAAAATTCATGCCCTGCGAATTATAGAACCCAACATGTTTTGCTTTAAATCTGCCTTAATTCGACTGCATTGGCTTAAGCATTTCGAATGAAAATCGTAGTATTTTTAGTTATCTTGCATCTCCCACTAGAGTCAAGTGATTTTGAGCTTGTATGCAAAACTTGTGAATTTTCTATCAAAATATGTCAAGCCAGAATTCTATAAACTTAGCCTCTCATGTATTAATTTGATTGGAATAATGCTATGAGCCTTTTGAGGTATCTTTAACGATGAATTGGACTTGTATATATATGATTGATCGTTTGGCTATAATGTATAAGGTGTATGTATTGTTGAATTCAAGACTTATACATGTTTATTTGCGAGATACATCTTACACTTCTTTGGGTTGATGACTTTTTAGGTATATGTGTATATCTTGATTTTGAGTCTTGATTTAATTTATCTTAAACTAAGTGATATATATACATGATAGCAGAAGTGTTGCTAATGAATTAATATTGGGTTGATGATTTGATCAGATATTACATGACCATCCAAAAGTCGAGTGTGGTTTCAACATATCGTCGACCTTAAGGTACGTAGTGACGTACGAGCAAGTATAATATGAATCATTTCATATTCCAGTATTCATGTATTGTTGAATTGTGATAACTGAATATAAGAAAATGAATATGTGAACTGAGTTGATATATGTGGTATGATGGACACGTAGATGTACGTGGTCCGGATATGGAGTTGGGTATGGATGCCTTTGGCATGATCGATATGAGAAATGGTTGAGAATGAGATTAACGTACAGGCAGAGTTGCCTTCGATATGAGACTCGTTATGATTGAGCATAATGATGAATTGTGATTATATTGAATTTATTGCATTGATGAGTTTCATGTTGTGATTAACGATACTGAATTTGATGTTTATGAAAGCATGTGAGACTGAAACAAGAACAGCTAGTGGAAGCTATGCGGATTCCGAACTGTACAGGGAGTACATTTTTATGGATTTTAAATACTCTTAAATTGTTATATTATGAATTAATTATAATTGTTATGCATTGTCATGAATATGAGTATCGTGACAAGATATGCTCACCCGTGTGGGGGCTGTTTCTGTTGAAACAGGTACAACAGGTACTAAACTACTTTGGGATATTGGTTCGAGATTTGTTGGATCATGCCGCTTCCAGAAGCAGAAGCGTATATGAGAGTGGGTAAATAGGATACGCTATTTATTCAGTTAGATTGGTATTCATTTATTTGTTGCTCGTATGTGAGTAATTGGAAGCATGTATATGGACTGTATAAGGGTGTTGAAGCCCACTTCTGATGTCTTCCTAGTATGGTGTTTTCCCTGGCTGGGAACTTATTTAGAGTTTTGTTTTCATTTAAGTATTTTGTTTTTCCCTGGCTGGGAATTATGTTGGTGATGTGTCTTACTTTGGGATAGCTCAATTTTATGGGGAGACTCTGCCCAAATTTTTATAAAAACCCACAATATAAAAGTGGTGTAATGGGGATGGTAATGGGCGAAATCTTTGAGTCTATTTGTTGGTAGAGATGATCATATAATGTTGAACATTATTTATGTCATGGGATTATGGGAAACATGAAATGATATTTTTAAAGAATGAAAAATTTATACACATACGACGTCATAAGTGAACTAATGACGAGTTAAGGGGTTGGGGCCTTACATTAGTGGTATCAGAGCAGTGGTTAGCTCTTTGGGGCTGTTGAAGGCCTGAAACATGCTGATTGGAATGGGTAGCACATATTTATGCATAATAGTAGTTAGTGTTGCTTGGCACGACTATTTTGCTTATGTGTGTTTATGATATGTGATCATAGTGGAACAATTATATGTCATGACATCTATGGAATAATAATATAACCTGTTGATTATGATTGTGAGTTGTGGCACAGGACAACCAAATGGAGCATTTTGAAATGCATTGGAATACAGGAAGTACTTTGTACTCATAGTTTATGCATTTACTCGTTATAATCATATTGTGGTGAATATGGATTATTATATGCTCATGAATTGTGATTGTTCCTGTAGGGACACTATGACACGAAGGGCTAGGGCCAGGGTTGAAAGACACGAAACGGTAACTTTTATATACATCATGGATTATGCATTGTGGTTGCATGTGTACAATGGAGTGATGATTTTAATGCTTTGCCGCCAAATGTTGAAGCGAGGGGTGGGAGTACCGCATGTCGCATTTGAGCGAGGTGCATTAAAATACACTCATTGTGGTTATCTATGTATTGGAGTGATAATTTTAATGCTTTGCCGCCAAATGTTGAAGCGAGGGGTGGGAGTACCGCATGTCGCATTTGAGCGAGGTGCATTACATACACTCATTGTGGTTATCTATGTATTGGAGTGATAATTTTAATGCTTTGCCGCCAAATCTTGAAGCGGGGGGTGGGAGTACCGCATGTCGCATTTGAGCGAAGTGCATTAAAATACAATCATGATGATGTATATTGGATATAGTATATGCATTGTATTGCAGGTATGGATGGAATGCTTGGTGAATATCTCATGAGTCGTTGTTATGGATGAGTGATGATTTTAAATGCTTTCCGCTATTTAATTTGTGCCGCAAAATGTGAAGCGAGGGGTGGGAGCGCTGCATGCCACATTGAAGCGTGGTTATCATATGAGGCGAGGAAAGAATATTTGCCGCTAAAATGTGAAGCGAGGGGTGGGAGTGCTGCATGTCCATTGAAGAGAGGTTATTCTATGCCGCCTATATGTGAAGGGAGGGGCATTAAAATACACTACCATAACAAGACTAGGGATCCGCTATTCTATTGGCGATGGTTCATGCCGCCGTGTATTTTATTGGCGATGGTTCATGCCGCCAGGTATATCGAGCGATGGTTCATGCCGCTATCTTATTGGCGATGGATATTCCGCCAGGTGCGTGTATAGCGATGCCTCTTTCCGCTATCTTATTGGCGATGATTCATGCCGCCAGGTATATCGAGCGATGGTTCATGCTGCTATCTTATTGGCGATGGATATTCCGCCAGGTGCGTGTATAGCGATGCCTCTTTCCGCTATCTTATTGGCGATGATTCATGCCGCCAGGTATATCGGGCGATGGTTCATGTCGCTATGTTATAGGCGATGGTTATTCCGCCAGGTACGTGTATAGAGATGTCTCTTTCCGCTATGTTATTGGCGATGGCTCATGCCGCCGGACATGTGGTTAGCGATGGTGCATTCCACTGATTCCATGGCGATGGTTCTTGCCGCCGATTATATATATAGCGACGTCTCATTCCGCTATTCTGTTGATGATGAGTATATCGATTTGTGTATTGATATGAAATCATATTTTGTGGAATATTTATGTTGAGAGCAGGAACAATTTAAAGGATCAAGTGTGGATCAACTGTGTACAGTAAGTGTTATTACATCTTATTGTTTTAAGAATGTATATTCATTGTGATTATGGATATTATATGTATGCCCGTAGTGGCGATGAGATTATGCATGACAGTGTTGGCGATGAGTATTGATATGTTGCTATTGTGGTAGCAATAAATATTGTTGTACCGCTATTTTGTTAGCGATGAATATTAATGATATGTTGATTGCAGATGACAGTGAACGTTGTGTTATAGAAACCATATTATTATTTCTTGGACACATGAGTTGTAGGCTCAACGGAATATTGGAATGATCCATGGGAATGAGGAATTGAGGTAAATCATTTCGTTTGGTTTAACTGTTTGATTTATGTGGATTGTGAATTATCTCAATTGATTTATATGGTTTATGATAATATCAATCTAAATATGAGGAAGAATTGATAATGAAATTTAAATGACATATAAAATTGATAGGTTCATTGATTATTGTGGCCGAGACGAGATAACAGTGGGGTAATGATGATCAGATTAATGAGTATGTCACGGGATGACGTGGGGTCACTCTGAATGTCATATGTGGACATATGATCATTGTGAACGTCACGAGTTGACGGGGAACTATCGTGAATGTCATGGATAAGTATGAGATTATGATGTTATTCTCTGGTATATAATGACAACACTGATAAATAATCATTGAGGGATTAATGATGAGTTAGACATGATGTAGAAAACAATATAATGATATCATAATGAGAATACATGGGATATAGGAGTATTCACTTTAGATGATTTATCATTTTGATATTGTGTTAGAAACTGGGAGGCATAACAAATGATGATATATGCGATGAGACTGATGTATGAGAAATCATGAATACATACTACACTATGATATGTTATTCATTCATGACATAGTACTTTGTTGACTAACTGATCGAAGGGAATTACGTCATTGAAGCATGCAATTGATTCTTATGTTGAATTTCAATCATCCAGATATGTGATAGTGTGCTGTAGCACGTTGTGTATAGGATTGCGTGAAACTTTTGACGCAAGGAATGTTTGATGACGGAAACATTCTGAATATCAAAATGCATAAATGACAAGGTACGTGGTTATGTTATTAGTATTGAGAAATACTAATGAGTTTATTTTGTACTTGACCCATGGCAGATGATAGTTGAGTGATGAAATGCGGAAAGTTTGATGCTTAAGAGCATGTGAATACTATGATGAGGTATTATGATGCTACTGTGTATTATAGATGACTTCACCTATGAAGGTATGAGACGAATTATTCGATGATGTTGATGCCTTGTTTTAAATGGCTTATATACAAGTGATTAGTAAGGAGCGATGTACAGTACAAGATAACTTATCCAAGTAGATAAGAATAAATGATGAGTTATGAGATAAATTTGAGGGATGAACGATTTATGATGCTATGTGCGTATAATCGTGATGTAAGAATATTCGTGTTAGACCATCCATTATGATTTGATATTGATGATATGTGGTTGTTGTGTGTATAATGTTGATATACGTATGAGAATTACTAATGGGCTTTCTAGTAATTGCATTGCGCCAGATAATAACCAGAAGATGATATATGAGAGGTTGATGTGTAAGGGCTCAAGAGTTCCGCTATGTCATATGGACAATGGTGGTAATGTTGGTATAAGTTGCATACATTTGCAACCACACAAGTATGAGGTTATTTATACGATAAAATTGTTGATGTGTCGTCATACATTCTGCTACACACATGATATGCATAGCATGCATAATTTAGTAATTATGTAATGTGTACTATGATGAAAGTAAACTGTGACGGATTAAAATTTTGTACGAGGAACTGTATCGATCCGAGTACACAGGTAGTGAAGTATGACAAAGAAGCTTGATGATTAACACTTCTTGAGACCGTTGGTGTGATACGCCACGTTTATGAGCCCTGATGATCCGAATGGTGGCGCCATCCTACAATTTTGTTACAGCACTATCTTGAGTTGTATAATGGTACGTAAATTTTATAGTTGGCTTTTATGGTAAGCATGCATTTTAATTTCGAGGTCGAAATTTTACTAGTTGGAGAGAATTGTGATGTCCGGGAATAATTAATATTTTTTATTGGATTTAATTATGATGTTTATATGATATGTCGGGATTCAATTCTTGGGTATTGGATTTCGGAGCGGAGTTGGGATAAATGATTCCGAGATCGAATTTATAATATTAATTAAACTAAGGGGTTCTTATTTTATGATAGCAATGAGATTTAAAAATTAAGGGATAATAATTTAAGGGGTAAAATAAATTTTAATGGTGTGGTTGACTTTAAGTTGGGGACTAAACCAAACAAAGACACACATTTCACCTCCCACACACACTCAAAAATCGCCCCATCCTCTCCCCTAAACCATCGGCTCCTTCTTTTCTTCTCTTCAATTCACGATGTACTGAAATTCTTCTCTCGAATTTTGGCGACGTCTTCACGTCGATTTTAGAAGGTAATCACCTCATCCCTTATTAATTCTTTCCTTGGAATTTTTAAGAAAGGGGTTCGAACTTCCTGCTGTTTTGGGGGAGAAATGTGGCCGTAAGTTTTGTGCTTGCTATCCAAGGATTTTGCTTCTTGTTTGGTCAATTATTTTTGCTGACTGGCTATGTTTTTTTAACAAAGTTGAACATTTGTTAGATGACACTATAAATCATTCACTGTATTTCCAATTTTTCCCAGCTGCTGCTGTAATGAAAATCGGCACTACATCGGGAAACAATTGCTGTTGTGCTGGGATTCCTTTGTTGCTGTTATGTACGGTTTTTCTTTGCACCTTTTATCTTCAGTTGATATGGTAAATTGTTGTTTCAGTCGTGAAGCAAGTTCAAATTCCCCTATATGTTTCAAGAATTCAGCGTGCTCTTTATATCTTGCTGTCCCGGAAGCATTGCTTCTTGTTAGTCGCTTATTGTCTTGATGGGTTATAAAAGAATGAGATTAAAGTTATGAATCTTTGTTCTAATCTTATAATAGATGTTAAGATTAATTAAAATGTGATTTTATTGATGTTAAACTTGAAGTAGATGAATAAGAGACAAGTAAAAATATTGTTGACAGCAAGATTGCTAGCACATGCAGTACCTTGTGCGAATTTCTGGGGATTGTATGTGTAAGGACCCTAGTTCCTTAACGGTGAAATCAAGATATAAATATGGCTAAACATGTAATAGATACATCTTAGAGTTCTGGTTGTTATGTGAGCTCAATATAATTACAGGCCAAAAATAAAACTTCAGTAGTTAGTTAATTACATTCCCAAAATGAATGATACGACTAACAACAATCCTGTAATCTAACTTCTTTCAAGTCTCTTTCAGCTCACAGTTCAACCCAACCCTGAGCCCCTTTGTCCAAAAGCGTACCTACAGGAACAACTCACCATGAGCATATGAATATCACCATTTAATCACAATTCAACTTAACAAAATAATTAAGCGCATGCGGCAAATAATAGATATGCTCCTTGATCACCACATTAGCACATTTCACTGTTGTTCCTGTTCCACAAATTTATGCACAAAATCATTAGCTCACGACATAATGAACGATAACACGTTTCCAATTATATCCACAATATTTCACATTAATAACTAGAATTGTGACTGTTCCGGTCCCAATACAACAGCGGAATTTTAGGACCCCTCGCTTCGACATATAGCGGCATCATATGATATCCCTCGCTTCGACAATGACAGCGGCATGTTACTTCGCTTAGACATGACAGCGGCAAATATCATACTACCATCGCTTCATATGACAGCGGCAAGTACCTCCCTCGCTCGGAGATAAAGGCTACCGGAACATTCATCAATTCTACCACAATAATTAAACACATTTGATTCCATTCCAATATCATGATATAACACTATCATTTCACATATTCCATCACATATATGGATACACTATTCACAATATGCATCATTAAAGTTGCAATACGATTTACCGCCCGATGCTCGTACGTCTCACTACGTACCTTAGTTTCAAAAGTGGAGAAGTTGTATAACTTTATCTCCTCGACGTTGTTGGCACCTGAGATGGTTCTACACAACCATACAATTCAATATTAGAAGCCAAATAATAGTCGAATACCAAAAATTCAACAAAATACAACATTTTTCAAAATTACACAGCTGGCGATCGATCGCTCCACTGAGGCGATCGATCGCCTCAAATTTTTCTTCGCGGCGATCGATCGCTTCAAACATGGCGATCGATCGCCTAAACCTCGGTTTGGCTACTGCCTCTCGGCGATCGGTCGCCTCATTTTAGGCGATCGATCGCCTGCCCTGCGAGAAGCCCACTGCCCTTAGGCGATCGGTCGCCTCTTTTCAGGCGATCGATCGCCTCGCACAGACACACGATTCCACCATTTTTACACCAAAAATTCCTTCCCAACTTCCACAACACTTATACCAACAAACCCAGAACACAAAACCACTTTAAACCTTCAATATACATCATAAAACAACCCCAAAATCCCACACCCAACCACAAAACATACCAACCCAAATAAACCAATTTCATACTCCAAACCACCACCCAAAATCACAATAAACTTCACAAAACAACAAGGGATGATATATATATACATCCTAGGACCCAAATCTTACCAAGAAATCACAAGAATCAAGTTTTGCAAGAACTTCTCTTCCACCTTGGAGTCCCACTCGAAAATGAGAGGAGGAGGGTGGGGTTTGAAAAGTGTTGGGGGTTGAGTAATGTGAGGGGGTAAAGATGATATGAGGTTATAGTGGGTTATGAGAGTTAATCCAATTTTACACCCCACTTCCTAACATGATGCAATTTATGCCCAACATTGTATTTTAGACACATATCACCACAATGCGCCAAATACCAATTAAATGCACGTTTCA
The DNA here is from genome assembly GCA_907163345.1 of Haberlea rhodopensis. Lineage (NCBI taxonomy): Eukaryota > Viridiplantae > Streptophyta > Magnoliopsida > Lamiales > Gesneriaceae > Haberlea > Haberlea rhodopensis. Next base: position 2,864,508 of record CAJQUN010000024.1, on the reverse strand, counting down.
CAAAATAATAGACTACTAGCACATGTAAGCCCTTATAACACCCGATTACCCAACATGCATAACGTGCACCCTGAAATGCTCTACCAGCCCACATGACCAAGCATTTCCACATGGCAATTAATTCTAACACATAAGGCAATTACCTCCATAATTAATCATAATTACTCATACGAACACAATTTATGCCTTAATCACAATGAACCATTTCGGGGACATCACAGTATGTTTCGAATTTGATGTTTTGGCATGAATAAACATTGTAGTGCTATGCGTTAGCTTCGATTTGGCACCAGAATCACTCAATTTGGAGTTGAGAAACAAAAGTTATGCTAGATTTCCCAAACTGTGTACAATCTGAAAATTCATGCCCTGCGAATTATAGAACCCAACATGTTTTGCTTTAAATCTGCCTTAATTCGACTGCATTGGCTTAAGCATTTCGAATGAAAATCGTAGTATTTTGAGTTATCTTGCATCTCCCACTAGAGTCAAGTGATTTGAGCTTGTATGCAAAAGTTGTGAATTTTCTATCAAAATATGTCAAGCCAGAATTCTATAAACTTAGCCTCTCATGTATTAATTTGATTGGAATAATGCTATGAGCCTTTTGAGGTATCTTTAACGATGAATTGGACTTGTATATATATGATTGATCGTTTGGCTATAATGTATAAGGTGTATGTATTGTTGAATTCAAGACTTATACATGTTTATTTGCGAGATACATCTTACACTTCTTTGGGTTGATGACTTTTAGGTATATGTGTATATCTTGATTTTGAGTCTTGATTTAATTTATCTTAAACTAAGTGATATATATACATGATAGCAGAAGTGTTGCTAATGAATTAATATTGGGTTGATGATTTGATCAGATATTACATGACCATCCAAAAGTCGAGTGTGGTTTCAACATATCGTCGACCTTAAGGTACGTAGTGACGTACGAGCAAGTATAATATGAATCATTTCATATGCCAGTATTCATGTATTGTTGAATTGTGATAACTGAATATAAGAAAATGAATATGTGAACTGAATTGATATATGTGGTATGATGGACACGTAGATGTACGTGGTCCGGATATGGAGTTGGGTATGGATGCCTTTGGCATGATCGATATGAGAAATGGTTGAGAATGAGATTAACGTATAGGCATAGTTGCCTTCGATATGAGACTCGTTATGATTGAGCATAAATGATGAATTGTGATTATACTGAATTTATTGCATTGATGAGTTTCATGTTGTGATTAACGATACTGAATTTGATGTTTATGAAGAGACTGAAACAGGAACAGCTAGTGGAAGCTATGCGGATTCCGAACTGTACAGGGAGTACATTTTTATGGATTTTAAATACTCTTAAATTGTTATATTATGAATTAATTATAATTGTTATGCATTGTCATGATTATGAGTATCGTGACAAGATATGCTCACCCGTGTGGGGGCTGTTTCTGTTGAAACAGGTACAACAGGTACTAAACTACTGTGGGATATTGGTTCGAGATTTGTTGGATCATGCCGCTTCCAGAAGCAGAAGCGTATATGAGAGTGGGTAAATAGGATACGCTATTTATTCAGTTAGATTGGTATTCATTTATTTGTTGCTCGTATGTGAGCATTTGGAAGCATTTATATGGACTGTATAAGGGTGTTGAACCCACTTCTGATGTCTTCCTAGTATGGTGTTTTCCCTGGCTGGGAACTTATTTAGAGTTTTGTTTTCTTTTAAGTATTGTGTTTTTCCCTGGCTGGGAATTATGTTGGTGATGTGTCTTACTTTGGGATAGCTCAATTTTATGGGGAGACTCTACCCAAATTTTTATAAAACCCACAATATAAAAGTGGTGTAATGGGGATGGTAATGGGCGAAATCTTTGAGTCTATTTGTTGGTAGAGATGATCATATAATGTTGAACATTATTATGTTATGGGATTATGGGAAACATGAAATGATATTTTTAAAGAATGAAAAATTTATACACATACGACGTCATAAGTGAACTAATGACGAGTTAAGGGGTTGGGGCCTTACATGTTATGAGGATTATGGTAACGCTGTGACTCGAAAGGACCACTTCCCTCTACCTTTTATTGATTAGATGCTTGAGAGGTTAGCATGCCATTCATTTTATTGTTTTCTTGACGGTTACTCGGGCTATTTTCAGATTGCAATCGCTCCGGAGGACCAAGAAAAGACCACCTTCACATGTCCGTTCGGCACGTTCGCATACCGTCGCATGCCCTTTGGCCTCTGCAATGCCCCAGCTACTTTCCAACGGTGTATGGTCAGTATCTTTTCTGAGTTTATTGAACATATCTTAGAGGTATTCATGGATGATTTGACTGTTTACGGTAACTCATTCAAGGACTGCTTATCTAGCCTTACACTGGTTTTGAAGAAGTGCATCGATACTAACCTTGTTTTAAATTCTGAAATATGTCATTTTATGGTCGAACAAGGTATAGTGCTAGATCATGTTGTGTCTGCCAATGGTATAGAGGTCGATAAGGCAAAAATTGATGTCATGCAATCTTTACCTTATCCTACTTGTGTTCGGATGTGAGCTCGTTTCTTGGTCATGCAGGTTTTTACAGGAGGTACATCAAAGACTTTGCCAAGATAGCTACACCTTTGTGTAAGGTACTACAAAAGGATGTCCCGTTTGAGATGACTGACGAAGGCAAGAGCGCTTTTGATACACTGAAGAAGTCATTGACTTCTACCCCTATTATCCAACCACCCGACTGGAACAAGCCTTTCGAGATCATGTGCGACGCAAGTGATTATGCGGTTGGTGCTGTGTTGGGACAAAAAGAGGGCAATGCTTCACATGCCATCTACTACGCATCCAAAACCTTGAATGACGCCCAACACAACTACTCTACTACTGAGAAAGAGCTATTAGCAGTCGTTTTTTCTCTTGAAAAATTTAGATCTTATTTACTTGGTACTAAGGTGATTGTTTATTCTGATCATGCAGCTCTTCGCTATCTGATAACGAAGAAGGAGGCAAAACCAAGGCTAATAAGATGGATTTTGCTCCTGAGTGAATTCGACATCCAAATCAAGGATAAGAAGGGCAGCGAGAACAAAGTAGCGGACCACTTAAGCCGTCTACCACATTTGGACGATGAGCTGTGTTTGAAGGAGGAGTTCCCGGATGAGCACCTATTCGCCATAAACGACAATTTACCATGGTACGCTCATATTGTGAATTTTTTAGCTTCTAATGTGCTACCCCATGAACTCTCTAGAGCCCAACGAGCCAAGATTAGAAGTGACGCCAAGTACTACGTATGGGATGACCCTTACTTATGGAAGAACTGTGCGGACCAAATCATTCGACGATGCATACCCGAGACAGAGGTAAATGACATTCTTACGTTCTGCCACTCATATGCGTGTGGTGGACATTTTGGAGCCAAGAGGACGTCGAGAAAGGTACTGGAATGTGGTTTCTTTTGGGCCACCCTATTTCATGACTCATATCTTTTCTGCAAGAATTGTGCACAATGTCAACTGACCGGTAATCTCTCCCAAAGAAAGGAGTTGCCCCAACAACCCATTCTCATTTCTGAAATTTTTGACGTGTGGGGCATCGACTTTATGGGACCTTTTCCTATGTCTTATGGTCATATCTAAATACTGCTTGCTGTTGATTATGTATCGAAATGGGTGGAAGCTATAGCTACCCGGAGTGACGATTCCAAGGTTGTTGCAGATTTTATCAAGCATAACCTTTTCTCTAGATTTGGACTCGCACGAGCCATCATCAGTGATAGAGGGACACACTTCTGCAATCGGACAGTGGAAAGCCTATTCAAGAAATACCACGTGACTCACAAGGTCTCCACTGCCTATCATCCGTAAACAAATGGCCAAGCCGAGGTCTCCAACCGAGAAATCAAGGTCATATTGGAGAAAACCGTCAACCCGACACGGAAAGATTGGAGCTTGAGACTTGATGATGCACTATGGGCCTACAGGACGGCATACAAGACCGCGATAGGTATGTCCCCTTATAGACTGATTTTTGGAAAACCGTGTCATCTTCCTGTAGAGTTGGAGCACAAAGCGTACTGGGCAGTGAAGAACTTCAACATGAACTATGATGAAAGTGGAGTGCATAGGAAGCTACAATTGCAAGAGCTCGAGGAGATTCGGAATGAAGCATATGAAGTGCAAGATGTTACAAAGAGAAGACAAAGGATTTTCACGACAAGATGATATCAAGGAGGAATTTTGAAGTTGGTCAGAAAGTTCTCCTTTAACATTCATGCCTTCGTCTATTTCTAGGTAAGCTTCGTTCCAGGTGGCATGGTCCTTATGTAGTTACTAATGTGTTTTCCCATGGTGCAGTAGAGATTCAGAGTTTGGACACCACGAAGACATTCAAAGTGAATGGTCACCGATTGAAGCACTATTATGAATGTCAGGATCGATTCCGGGGGTGGGTTGCCATTCCACACCCGAGTTCAACCAACTTGAGCTTCAATAGCTCGTGTTCTTGAAATAATTGCACCGAGAGATTATATCGAGTTCGGTTACAAAACCGAGCGGAAGACACTCGACATAACCCGCTCTATAACCGATTAAACATTTGAAAGACATTTTAAAGATATGCAAATAAAGTAAATAAACAAGCATTTGTTTATGGAAGTTCGAAGGTGGTGTAATCCTTCTACGTCTCCCCTTCTTCCACCTCATGGAAGGATTCCACTAGAAGACTTTGATTTATACAATCCCGTTGTACAAACCCGATCCAGTTGGGAATTTCCCATCCAACTAGAACTCCTAGCAACTCAACTATGTATGTTCTTTAATGTCTCACATACAAAGACCTCTCATCGGTTGTGATAAATCATCAACCGTTACAATGATATTCACTCATCTATTAAGCTCTCATATATAATGAATAGAGTGAATATATATGAAACAAATGATCTCTAACTAGATCTGATATAGCAAGGTAAGTGGTGCCAAAGGTTTGTGGAGTGCTCTTCATTTAGCAACTTTTGTCTTTGAAGTTCCCCAATTGAATCCCAAGTGGGTTTGCTTTGGAAGGCTTGGAATGATCTTCAATCAGCTGTTATTGAGCTTCCAAATCATGTATATATAGCCCCAAGTAATGATATATACGTTAGACACAAGAATATTCCCGTTGGAAAAGGTTCTGCACCATTCCTGAGCTTGCAACGGTCATATTCTGGTTTCTGGGCTGTTTGTATTTCGGACCGGATTGGCCGGATCAGCTTGGGCAGATCAGTCTGGCCGGATCAGCAAGGGCAGCTCAGTCTGGCAGATCAGCATGGGCAGATCAGTCTGGTCCGGATCAGCACGGGCAGATCAATCTGGTCCGGATCAGTCTGGACAATCAGCTTGATACAAAAACAGATTGATAAACTTGCTCTTTGATCTGTTGCTTGTAACGCTTCATTCTTTGATTTCTGGGCAACGTGATCCACATGAAAGTTGTATTCCTTTCTCTTAGCTTTCCACGGAATCAAGAATCGCTCAATTTCGAGTTCGTATGAGATAGTTATGCTCGAAATACGAGGCGATGCTCCTGCTGTCTGTTTGCTGGATGCAGCAGCACATGGCGTGATTTGCAGAAGCTTTTTGGCCATCTTAACGTCCGATTCAGTCTTTCACTTCCATAGATGACTTGTAGATCTTTGTCTTAGCTTTCCAACCCATACTGAATCGTTCCGTTCCGATAAGCGAGCTAAGAGTTATGCTCACCAGAATGACAGGGACTTTTCTGTAACAGCTCGATCTTACAGGCGTCACATGGCGTGACTTGCAGAAGCTTGTTGGCCATCTTAACGTCCGATTCAGTCTTTAACTTCCAAAGATGACTTGTAGATCTTTGTCTTATCTTTCCAACCCATATTGAATCGTTCCGTTCCTATAAGCGAGCTGAGAGTTATGACCACCAGACTGACAGTTGCTTGCTGAAACAGCTTGCTGTTTCTTCGCGGTTCAGCTCGATCTTGCAGGCGTCTTTTCTCCTTGATAACATTTGAACTAGCCGATCTGTTGTGAAATATGACTTTTAGTATTTTAAGTTGGCTGTTCAATCTCTTTGGAAGCACGCCATTTCGATATCCGAGCTATTAGATATGATCGAAACAATCCGCTCTGCCAGGATTTCATACTTAGTTCAGCTTGATATTTCCAAGCTACTTCTTTGTAATTCATCAAGCTCTTAATTATGATCTATGAACTGCACACTTGATGAAATATGTTAGCAACACAATAACAAGTTTTGTTAACATCAAAACCAAGATTATTCGGGTTCTCAAAACCCAACAATGAAGGTGTCCAAAATGAAGACGGTGGACGAGTAGACATCAAGGTGGCTCTAGAAGACCCACCTACTTTCAAATGAGGAAGGGAATAGCGTCGGGCCACCGACGTTAAACAGAGGCGCTGCTTGGGAGGCAACCCAAGGAGAGTTAGTTTCGTTTCTCCCTTTTATTTTTAGTTTTTTTTATTGCTTTTTAGTTTAAACTTTTCTCTTTTCTTTATATTTTTGCCTTACATTGGGGACAATGTAGGATTTAAGTATGGGGGAGGGATTAGTAGTTATTTCAAAAATACAAAAAAAATCGAAAATGTAAAAAAATTTGAGCTCATAGTTAGTAATGAACGCATGCTTAGAATCACTAGCCCATGATGAAACCTAATTGATGGCATGCATGCTTTTGAACATAGGTGAATTGTTAACCTTGGAACACTTTGAACTCTAATGCAAAGTGTACTTTAACTTAGTAGTTGAATATTCTGAGCACGATTTTGTCATGACTTGTGAAGTGTGCATAGCTTAGTGAAGATTGTGTAAATTTTGTGATAGTCTTAAGAAGTCTCTAATACATGCTAGAACTTAACTACATGCTCTTTGAGGCGTATGTCTAGACTACTTGCAAACATGAAAGTGATATAGGCAATCTTTGATGCGTTTGAGCCTTTCAAGCCTACCATGTAAACAAAATCATTCTCTAGTACCTATTTTGAGCCTTGATGTAAAAGAATGGTAGTATGCTAAGCATACTAAAGACCCCCATTCAACATTTCCTGACTAGCTTATCATCCTACCCTTTAAGCCTAAATGTGATTTTAATCCATACCTTTTAAGGGAGTATGATGTATTTCACTTAGGACTTCATTGAATTATTTGTGTGAGCTTCATTTTCAAAAGAATGAAATACATGAAAGAAAAAGGAATGCCTTGAGAAAATAGATAAACATATGACTCCAAGGGGAGCCAAGGCACAAAAGAAGAGAAAAAAATGTTGAAATAAACCTTGAAAAAATGAACAAGGTTTGAAAAATTCATGCAAGAAGAGAAGTTTTAGTGTGCATTTCATCATACTCTTGTTTGAATATCCTTACCCTTTCTTTCATAAGCCAATACCTAGGCCAAGCTACAAGCTAATAAAGACCTACTTGATTTGTGTTTGCAAAGTGGCTAAGATAGTGGAGAAGAGTGTGCAAGTGAGCTTATACTTGTGTTAGTGTATGACTTGAACTATTATGGCTTTGCATATTTTGGATCTATAATTTGTACACAACACTTGTTTATGACCACACACACACGTTCACTGCTTTGTTGGGTACGAAATGTTTAGGATTGAACTTGTTCCACTGCTAACTTTTCACCGCCGTTCATTATTATGCATGTTAAAATTGTTGAGGCATTAAAGTGAGGACAAGTTGCTTTGTTATGAACCTATGAGCCACCAAAACTATTGTAGTTTTATTTGTTTACTCGAGGTCGAGTAAAGAGTAAGTATGGGGGAGTTTGATGTGACTAGAAATAGACACATCTTTAGTGCTTAATTGTCTACGATTTGGTAGGTTTTGATAGATAATTTGATACGTATGCTACCTAATCGTATATTTGTGTAATTGTAGGTACAATCGAAGAAAACGAGCTAAAAATGATGTGTAAAGACCAAGAAGAGACACGGACATGACAAGGACTCAAAGTTGATCAAGAAAATGGCAAAATTGTAATTTTGGAGGTGGCAATCAATCACCTGGAAGAGGAAATCGATCGCCTATGAACAGAAAGTTTTGCAACAAAATTCACGGATCAGCGATCGATCGCGACTACCAGGCGATCGATCGCCAAAGTCTACTGGAGCCCAGCGATCGATCGCGATAAAGTGGCGATCGATCGCCTCAAGATATTCGCTGAAAAAAAATAAACTAGCGATCGATCGCCACACATCAGGCGATCGATCGCCGCAGAGTCCGGAAATTAGGAAATTGAGTCTTTTACCATGTTTAAAAGATTGTATCCCATTTTTATCACTACCAGACCCTAAAACTCGAGACTAAGCCTCATTAGCAGCAGCTTTGGATAGTTTTTTCCAATTTTTAGAATAATTTGAGATTTTAGATTAATTGTCTCTGAAGTTTTGTCAAGAACAACGAAGAACGGGACCGGAATCGACAAGCCGGAATCGTGACTATTATTAGTAATTTCTTTTCCTTTGTTACTTTAATGTTTTCGAATAATATGTTGTTGATTTTAGATTCAATTATGCTAGGCTAAAACCCTTTGATTCTTGGTTGAAGGGATACCTACTTTTGGATTTGAATCTTTTATGAGAATTCGGTTTGATTGTTGAATTAGATTTCGATTTCAATTTGTTTCACAAATTTCGAATTCCATGATTGTTGTGTTTGTGTATTAGACCGATCACCTAATATTCAATTGCATAATCGATAGTTTGTTAAGAAACAACTAAGATCAATAATTAACCGGCTGTAGGTGTTATTGAATTCTTAGGAGAAACGGTTGAGTAATCAATTTTAACGGCTGTAGTTTTCATCGAACTCATTAGTTTTGAAAACTATCATTGATTTGATCATTAACGGCTGTAGTGGTGATTAGAGATTTGGTAGGGTTGAATTGAATGATGTTTTCTCTTTGACTACGAATAAGATAAGTAGGAATTGAATTTACAGTCGATAGATAATCGAAAGAATTCGAATGTTTTGATTTGATGACCAAAATATAATTTTCCAAAAGTACGGTTACCTGAAAACCAAGAATCGCTTTAATCCTATAAGTTTTAATCGTTTTAGTTAAACTCGTTTATTAGTTTGATATTCGCTAAGTAGTAGTAATCCAATCCAAAACCCCCATTGTTACTATTTGTTTGATAATTGACACGAAATAAATTTACCTTCCCTGTGGGATCGATCCCTACTTCCGCTACTACATATTTTTGCTATTAACTGAAGAAGGGTTAATTTGGGCGTACGCGATAAACGCTATCAGGCACTCTGTTGTACTATTGTCGGAATGAAATTGTTTAAGCTCTTTGCCCTGTTGCTCTCTTACGTCTGCTGAATTCTCCTTAGTGAATTAGTCTGCTGGACTGAAGTCAACTAATATCTTCTCAAGTGTCTGCTGGTATCTTCCAAATAACTTGCCAGTGGACTTCGATTACTCTGATCCAGTAGACTTTACTTCTTCTTCTCCAGTCGACTTCTACTCTTTGGTTTTGGTAGACGATGATTGAAGCAGTATACCATTGCTTCCAGTAGATCTTTGTAGAGTCAGTCGGTAGCTTCTCGTCAGTAGACATCTTTGATGCAATAGACGCTTCAAGTGGTAGATGTTTGTTATCACCAAAACTTAGAAATATGTCTTCAACAATTTTTCCATTTTTGGTGATGACAAAACTCGGCAATAGAGTCTTTGGCTTGAATGTTGAGCAGTATATATACATGATAAGAATTATACGGCAGCAGTAGAGAGAAGAAATTTATCTGTTAGATGAAAATGCAGATTATGAGAAGTAATCAAGCTGGACATTATTAAATAGAATTTCATGTTTATATATAATGAATTATGTTGCAATCCTTACAAAACATAACAACTTGATAAACATAACCAGTAGAGCAGATTCCGACATAGGAATGTCAAGCTGGCTTGTTTCAAAAGTAATAAATTACAGAGGGAGATGAAATTTACAATGCAGAAAATCCTAAGAAGAAAATTCTAAGTTATCTTCAAAGTAATCTTCCATCGTTATTGCTTGTCTTCCCCCTTTTTGTCATCACACTATGTTCTCAGCCTTTTCAGATTCAAGCTTGGTAATAAGAATAAGACCAAGTCATGTAATAAAGTGTAAGAACTAGACAGAAGAGTGTTAGATAAGTAATCAACCCATGTCATGTTGAATTAGATAAGTAATCAACCATGTAAAGGATTGCACAAGGCTGAAGTAATTTGGACTTAAAGCAAAATTTAGGCATAATATATGTACCAAAGTAGAAAGTGTGAAGAAATTAGGTAAGGGAAAATTGAATTTATAGCCAATTCGAGGCATAGCTAACGATTGATAAGACACATCGACGGGTGTCACTCAATCCTGAATGTCTTTGAACAAATTATTTTATTAATTAAATGTTAAAGAAGACAAAATAAAATAAAGATACATTACTATGGGCGTCCAAACCAAGGTCTGGTTCGGTTAAAAGCTTCTGAGGCGTCAGAAGGTGTTTGTCTTGAAGTTTGTGTCCTCTGATGATTTTATGGTCTCTGCTGGGTTTGTTGACCTCGTCTAGTAGATGATCTTCTAATTGGAGTTGGTTGTCTGCTGGAATGCTGTGGTTTTCTGCTGGATTCTGGTTGCACTTGCCTGGAACTCCTACCATGTTGCATAATCTCATGTAAATCATGCAATTGAGAAGCAAAGGTAGTCTGCATGTTTGCCAGTTGATCTAAGAATGTCATATGCATTGTTTCAATTTGTTGGCCGATCTCCAGCTTGGCAGTAGCAAAGTTGCCAGATAGAGTAGCATTCGAGTCCATCACAAATTTCTTCATTGAAGACACCTTGTCAGAGAGATCTTTGAAATCTCTATTAATAGTCTGGAACTGGAAATCAGTGTGCTTCTGATAAAGTTGGATCAAAGTTCCAGCGTCATTCTTTGCATACTTGAGATTTCTGTTTTTGCCTGGCAAGTGCTGAAATGGATTCGGACATATGAATCAACTATGTTCAAGATTAGTAAAGCGGTGATCTGCTGGTTCTGGAGCAGGTGATTCATGAAAGAATTCTTTTAGTATGTCTTCAGTAAGATTAACATATACCGGAACAGTTGCGCTAGGTATATGCTTTGATGAATGAATCTCAGGTGAGAGATTGTGGCACCTTGAGATTGGTAATCTCGATGGCACGATGTATTCCGAGGGATAATCGTGAGGTCTGGTTGACTTCCCCTGAGGAGGGATTGTCGTGTTTTGGGACCATGGTAATTCTTGCTAGTTAATTCGATAGCTTCCTTGTGTTAGGATTGTTAAATCCTAGGGTAAACAAGGGATGGCCAGATTTTGGATTGGTTTAGTGTCGTGGTTGACACGTGTGGCGGGTATGCGATTGATTGTTTTGCATGCCCTTTCGGGAATTTGAGACCTTGTAGAGTCTCGTTAATGTGTTGGACCAAGATGTGATTTTCTTGGAACTTATGGTTGTAGACATCTTTAGAGATGTGTCTTGGGAGTTGACCAGTAGCGGTGAATTGCCCGATCCGTGTTGCAAAGTGGTACAACTGCTCCTTTGAAGGAAATATAATTAGAGTTTGGGGAACCAGGTGTAGATTAGGTACACTGTAAGTTGATTTATGAAAACTTCTAGCTTTCGACTACTAGATATCTATAGCTATCACACGTGTATTTGACTTCATCTCTCGACATCAGTCTGAAATTCACAGTTTAATTTACTATATCGTATCACAATCTGTAAGGACCCTAATCCTTAAGTGCGGAAATAAGGCATAATAGAGCTAATATAATGATCAGAGTGAGAAAAGAACATGTTGAGTCTATGAGCTTAAGCATTACATGCCATAATAATAAGGACTTCCAAAAAAAGAATGGATTAATTACATTCCTCATCAATGAATGCTATCAACTAGTTTTACACTACTCCTAGAGTAGACACTAGACAAATAATCCTGTCCTTTAATCCTCAAAAGAATGCTTCACAAGCTCACCACCTCAACCCGTTCAAAGCTTGCTATCATGCCAAAAAGGTACCTACAAGGACAACCCCCAAACATGAGCAATAATAATCATTCATATTCAACACAATATGAAGATAAAGCGTAAATGCATAATCAATATAAAACACTTCCTGTTTTCCATGCATTTCAAACGCTTCCCGTTTGGTTGTCCCTGTACCATAACTCATGAGTATAATCAACAGATTATTTTTAATGGCCAAAACATGTCATGACATCATATACCATCTCAACAGTACCACATATTGGTCACCATTCCCTAGTCTGTCCATCACAGTTGTGATGACCAGGGATTATAGATGTTAATCCCGTAATGTTAATAATCCCTAAAGTGGTTTTACGTAGCGATTTGGAGTTTAATCGCGATGTTGGGCCTTCTGGGCTGTTTATTTGGGTAGTTGGGATCGTTGGATCCAGAGGTTGAGATTGTATTCACATTACGGTGAAAAACCTAAGAGTTGGGTTTTTGATGTGTCTCGGGATCTCGGGTGCTATGTGAGCACCGGTAGAGGGTTTTGGAGTTAGAGAGAGAGTTTTTGAAAACATATGATTTTTAAGGAATCACGATGTATTTGTGGGGTTATTAGTTTTTCGGGGTATTTTGCTATAAATACCAGTTGAACCCGAGATATTTCATTAAAATTCCATTTCAGCCCTCCAATCTCTCTCTCTCTCTCTCCCCCGCCGAACCCGTCTGCCAGCCCCTGCCCGCGCGCAAAAGCGCTTCGGCCGCCGCCGTCCCGCCGCCGATCGGCGCGTCCGACCTACCCACGGCTTCGTCTCGTCCAGGCGCTCATTTCCCCTCCGGCAATTGAAAGTTTCATCGCGATTTGAGGTCGAATTTTGAGAAAGAGCGGCGATCCCCAATTTCTAGGGTTCATCGGATTTTGGTCGTTTTTCTTCCGATTTCGTTTGGTAACGTTCCTTACCCCCTTTTTCCATGTTTGTGATGTTCTTCCCTGCCTAATTGTGATTTTTGGTTCGAAATTATGTTCGAATTTTAGGGCTTGGAATTCGATTTTGGGGATTTTTGGCATGAGGATGATAATGCTTGTTAGGATTCGATTTATTCATGTTTAAATGAATTATGATGCTTAAGTGGGATCGAATTAAGATGTTATGGTTCGAATTTGCCCTAATTTGGTAAGGATTTGATTTCGAATTTGGGGGTTTTGGCTATGGGTTGATGATTCATGTTAGGGATCATTTATTACATGTTTTAGATGATTTATGATGCTTGGTTGGGTTCGAATTGTGATGCTAGGGTTCGAATTATTGAAGGTGTTCTTGGGCAATTTTTCGATATGTCGCATTCGTTTTCCCTCCCTGCATGTACCCTGCCCCGGGTCTTTTAAATGATTTATTGTCGTGTGTTGACGATATTTTGAGGGTTATGGATGTGCTTGAGCATGGGTTACATGTTCGTAAATAATTGTGAATTATTTATCGTTTTAGCACATCGTTCCTCGGGGCATGGAACTCGAGCAAGGTTTGGCTCGGACTTCGAGGATTTAAGGTACGTTTAACGTACGAGCATAGTTTAAATGATGTTTTACAAGTATGATGCATGATTTAAGATATATGAAATGTTTTACTATGATGGTATCGGGACTCGGTTACGATATGTTGATTCACATAGTGGAATGTTCAGTGCCGCTATGAAGCGAGCCAATGATGAGGTGTGGTTGCTACGGAGCAAACACCCATAGTATGACGTTACCTTGAAGTAAGAAATGAAAATGTGATATTTGATTAGATATCTAGGATATCTGTATTTTATTCCCTATTGGTAATAATAGGAACAGAGACGTAGTTAATCAGAGAAGTGATTAACCAGTATCGGAAGTTAAGGAAATACCAACATGATATCTAGAATTATGATAATTGCTAGATTAAGTAAGATGTTATGAAAAGATGTTATGAAACGATGTTATGAAAAGATGTTATGAAACGATGTTATGAAAAGATGTTATGAAACGATGTTATGAAATGATGTCATGAAATGTTGCTAATCATTACTAGATTAAGTAAGATGTTATGAAACGATGTTATGAAAAGATGTTATGAAACGATGTTATGAAAAGATGTTATGAAACGATGTTATGAAATGATGTTATGAAATGTTACTAATCATTGCTAGATAAAGTAAGATGTTATGAAAGGTTGCTAATTTGAAACTGGCTAGGGTTAACCAATGTGATGATTAACTGCATATTCAGGATTTGATGATTTATCTGTTTTGAGAACAGGGTTATTACAGGGGTACGCTATGATGAGGATGATACCATCCAGGAAGTATCACATATGTTCCACAATATTTACATTTTCGTAAATTATGTATTATGTCATTATGATTGTGGAATTGGTATGCTCACCCCGTTGGGGGCTGTCTCTGTTGGGGCAGGTGAACAGGTACATCGATGGCTTTGGAGATGAGCTCAAGCTGTTGATTGGATGTACTCCCAGGATCGTGGTACCAGGGCTTGATGAAGCACGGTATCGTATAAAGTACTCATATACCCACGATGATTATATACATATTCATGATGCTCGCATGTGAGCACGATTATACTTGTATATGGGTTGTATGTAAAGGCATGAGCCTTTCTCTCTTTCATTCTATGTTGCATGCAATTAGAGGTAGAATTGCTAAATGATATGAGAGTCATTGGCGTATTATGTGGGTGTTGAAACCCACTTTTGATGTCATATGTGTGGTGTCTTCCCTGGCTGGGAATTTACTTATTATTGCTGCATTCTGATGAGTATTATGTTTTCCCTGGCCGGGAATTATGTTATGTGCTGTGCTTTTATTTCGGGATAGCTCTATTTATGGGGAGACTCTGCCCAAATTTTTATAAAAGTCCACAAGTAAAAAGTGGTGTAATGGGCGAGCTCTATGAGTCTATTGTTGTTAGGAAGACGAGCTTATAGCGCTGTATGTTAAAGAAGATTTTGTAATTGCCATTCAATGGTAAAGTATCATCTGAGTTTCCCGAACAATTTTATTAAAAGCATGTGCCACACATTAATGATTAATACACTAATCAAGGGTTAAGTTTACGGGGTCCTTACAACAGTGTATTTTAATGCCCCTCGCTTATTTTCATATGGGCGGCATAGGATAACCTCGCTACAATGGACATGCGGTACTCCCACCCCTCGCTTCACAGAGAGCGGCAAATACCCTTTCCTCGCCCCATATGGCAACCACGCTCAAATGTGACACGGCGCTCCCACCCCTCGCTTCACATTTAGCGGAACCAATACAAAAAGCGGCAAGCATTAAAATCATCAAAGGATGACCACGACTAATGGGATGTGCATCCAATAATCATCATATGCATCTATCATCAATATGCATAAATTACCATGTATATGCATCCACAATGCAATACCACATATGGCATAATCAACATGTATATGCATCCACAATGCAATACCACATATATACCCGCATCCACAATGCATAAACAATGAGTATATAAAATACATGTTACCGTTGGGTGCCCGTACGTCCACTACGTACCTTTCCAAAAGTGGAATTGGTCCGGCTTCAATTCCTCGGTTGTGTTGCTACCTGGGATGGTTCTACACAATCACACAACCCCATATTAGAAGCCAAATAATAGCCAAATACCAAAAATTTGACAAAATAAACCATTTTCCAAAATTTCCACAGGCGGCGATCGATCGCTTCCCATAGGCGATCGATCGCCTCAAAATTTACACAGCGGCGATCGGTCGCCCCAAACATGGCGATCGATCGCCATTCCTTTGAAAAACCTACTGCCTCTCGGCGATCGGTCGCCTCATAACAGGCGATCGATCGCCTAACCCGTAATTTTGGTACTGCCTTGCGGCGATCGATCGCCCCATTTCAGGCGGTCGATCGCCTCGCACAGACTCGCGATTTTTCACCATTTTTGCATACCAAAACCTTCCAATCCATCCCAATACTCAAACCAACCAACCCACAACATAAATACCAACATAAACTTCCAAAATACACCTTAAAACAACCATAAATCCAACCATTAACCAAATCTACAACAACCCAACACAAAACCCATTTTAAAACCATTCAAAATCAAACCAAACTCAAACAAAACCTTACAAAATAAAAGCATGAGGTACCCATACCTCTTGGGGATCTCAAATCACCCAATATGCTCCACAAATCAAGATTTTTGAAAGGTTTCTCCTCAACCCTAGGCTTGAGCTCGAAAAAGGAAGAAGGGAAAGGGTTTGTGGGTTTTGATTTGGTAAAGTGAAAGTGATTTGGTAAAGTGGGGTTGGGGATAAAAGGGGATTGGGTTAATTTAATTAAAAGCATACTAAAATAATTCCATGGTGTATAAAACACCCCAATATGATATTTTTCAAAGCATTTACTCAAAATGCACCAAATACCATTTAAACACATGATTTCTAATAAATTGCTATCAAAGGCAAATAAATCATGCTTCCAATAATAATTACCCAACATGCACCACATGCACCCTGAAATGCAATCCCGGGTCACCCCTATCCACATGACCATGCATTTCCATAAGGTAAATAAATCCCAAAACATAATCAATTACCACATAATTAATCATGTAAACACAATTAAAGCCAAATAGCAATTAACCATTTCGGGGATGTCACAATACTCCCCTACTTATAAGATTTCGTCCTCGAAATCACATGCACTTACCCCAACAGAAACTAAACATAAACTCATACCAGAGAATAGTTCCGGGTAGTGCTGCACCATATGCTGCTCCGTCTCCCACGTAGCCTCCTCGACACCCCTGCGATCCCACTGAACTTTGATCATCGGTATCACTTTGTTCCGAAGTATACGGTCTGCTCTGTCCAGAATTCTAACAGGCCGTTCTACATAAGATACATCTGACTCTAACTGAACTTCGGAAGGCTGTAACACGTGAGACGGATCCGGCTCATACTTTCGCAGCATCGATACATGAAACACATCATGTATCCCAGATAAAGAAGGCGGCAAAGCCAGTCGGTAAGCCAATGTGCCAATGCGCTGCAAGATCTCGTACGGTCCAACATACCTCGGAGACAGTTTCCCGCGCATCCCAAATCGCACAACGCCTCTGAAAGGCGAGATCTTCAAAAAGACCTTATCTCCCAACTGAAATTCCAACGGTCTCCGCCGTTTATTTGCATAAGCAGCCTGTCTGTCCTGTGCCGCTTTCATTTTCTGCCTTATTACCTTTATCTTCTCTTCCATTTCCCGGATTAACTCAGGCCCTCCGACTGATCTACTGTCCAAATCATCCCAACACAAGGGCGATCTACATCGTCTGCCATAAAGAGCTTCAAACGGAGCCATCTGAATACTTGCCTGGTAGCTATTGTTATAAGAAAACTCTACCAGAGGCACTGAATCCTGCCAAGAAGTATCGAACTCCAAAACACAAGCTCTTAACATGTCCTCGAGCGTCTGGATAGTGCGCTCGGTCTGGCCATCCGTCTGAGGATGATAAGCAGTGCTCAATCGGACTTCAGTTTCCAAGGCTGACTGAAGGCCTTCCCAAAAATGAGATGTGAATCGCGGATCTCGATCTGACACTATCGAAACGGGGATCCCATGCAATCTCACCACATCTCTAATATACAACTGCGTCATCCTCAAAAATGTGAACGTCATGCTATAGGGGATAAAATGAGCTACCTTGGTCAATCTGTCCACAATCACCCAAATAGCATCGAAGCCTGAAGCACTCCTCGGCAAATGAGTCACGAAGTCCATGGAAATGTGCTCCCACTTCCACTTCGGTATCTCCAAGCTCCTCAACTCGCCGCCAGGTCTCTGCCTCTCTGCCTTAACCTGCTGGCAGATCAGACACCTCTTCACAAAAGCGACGACATCAGACTTCATTCTCTTCCACCAAAACTGACCACGCAGATCTCTGTACATCTTCTTCCCGCCTGGGTGGATGCTAAGTCTGCTACTGTGAGCTCGCTCCAAGATTCCCTTACGCAACTCCGGCGTACTCGGAACTACCCAGCGGTTACCCAATCTCAAAGATCCGTCGTCGGCCACTCTGAACTTCGTCGGCTGACCAAGATGCACTATAGACAACCATCTCTGAACCTCAGCATCTGCTCTCTGAGCTCTCCTGATGTTCTCATAAATATCTGGCTCAGCTAATAAGGTAGAGACATACACTGGTGATGCATCTATATCAAAATCATAGCCGAGATGGCAATAGGAGGTCATCATAGCCGACAAATGGATGACGTCCTCAGCAGAACTCCTCACTTTCTGGCTCAAGGCGTCCGCTGTCAAATTGGCTTTCCCGGGATGGTACTCTATCTCACAGTCATAGTCCTTGAGTAGGTCCATCCATCTCCTCTGCCTCATGTTCAGCTCCGCCTGAGTGAATAAAAATTTGAGGCTCTTGTGATCCGTGTAAATGGTAAACGACGTACCATATAAGTAATGTCTCCAGATCTTCAGGGCGAAGATGATAGCCGCCAATTCCAAGTCATGAACTGGATATCTGGTCTCATGCGGCTTCAACTGCCTCGATGCATAAGCTACCACATGCTTATCTTGCATCAGAACACACCCAAGGCCCTGCAGTGATGCGTCAGTATACAGAACAAATCTGGAGTTCTCCATCGGGATCACTAACACTGGCGCCGTCGTCAACCGGTGCTTTAACTCCTGGAAGCTCTCCTCACAAGCTTCTGACCAAAAGAAAGGCACACCCTTCTGAGTCAACCAAGTCAGCGGCTTGGCAATCTTCGAAAAGCCCTCAACAAAGCGCCGATAATACCCGGCCAAACCAAGAAAACTCCGGATCTCAGGCACAGAAGTGGGGGCAGCCCACTCCATCACAGCCTCAATCTTCTTGGGGTCCACTGATATCCCGCTGCTAGAAATGACATGCCCCAGAAACACTACACTGCTCAGCCAAAACTCGCACTTACTGAGCTTAGCATACAACTGATGCTCTCTGAGAATCTGAAGCACTGTCCTCAAGTGTTTCACATGATCTTCCTCGCTCCGGGAGTAGATAAGAATGTCGTCAATAAACACGATGACGAACTGATCAAGATACTGCTGAAACACTCTGTTCATCAGACTCATGAAGACTGCTGGAGCATTCGTCACGCCGAACGGCATCACTAAGAACTCATAATGCCCGTATCGTGTCCGGAATGCTGTCTTCTGCACATCATCCTCTCTGACCCGAATCTGATGATACCCGGACCTCAAATCAATCTTGCTATACACCCTGGTACCTTGCAACTGATCAAACAAGTCGTCAATCCTTGGGAGAGGATACTTGTTCTTCACTGTAGCCTTATTCAGCTGCCGGTAATCGATGCACAGCCGCATCGAACCGTCCTTCTTCTTCACAAAGAGAACTGGTGCGCCCCATGGCGACACGCTCGGGCGTATATACCCCTTGTCCAAGAGATCCTGCAACTGTTCTTTCAACTCTCTCAGCTCAGCCGGTGCCATCCTATAAGGTGCACGAGAGATAGCGGATGTCCCTGGCAACAGCTCGATCCCAAACTCAACTTCCCTAGCCGGTGGGAATCCTGGGATCTCTTCTAGGAATACATCAGCAAACTCTGCCACTACTGGCACATCCTCAACTCTCAGTTCTTTACTCTTCCCAGACGTGTCCACGGCATAAATAAGATAGCCCGTGTGTCCACGTTCCAACAACTGAGTCATCTTGATCGCTGAAATCAACGGAATCTTCGCACGAGAACCGTTGCCAAAGAAAGTCCACTGACTGCCCAACTCAGGTCTGAACTTCACTGTTCTCTGCCGGCAATCTACCACTGCCTGATATCTGTTCAGAACATCAATACCCAAGATGCAGTCGAAGTCTAACATACCCAGCACAATCAAGTCTGATCTCAACTCGTTGCCCTCAAAATAAATGAGGCTATCTGCCAAGAACTGATCAGCAACGACGTTTCTTCCAGTGGGTGTCGAGACAATGAGAGGCGTGGGTAAAGAAGACGTGCGCATATAGTGTCTCTCCACGAATCCCACAGACACAAAAGAATGGGAGGCACCTGTATCTATCAAAACAAAAGCAGGGTACGTAAATAAATGGCACGTACCGGCAATCACCTCCTCCGGGGCTGCCTGAGCCTGCTCTCTGGTCAGTGCATATACCTGTCCCTGGGGCGGTCCCACTGTCTGACCTCCCGACGGACGAGGCCCAAACTGCTGCCTCTGCTGCACTGTCCTGTCCTCAAACCTTGGCCTGCTGCCCTGATACTCTGACTGGCCTCCCCTGGTGGGACAATACCGAGCAATGTGGCCCATCTTGCCACAAACATAACATGCAGGACACTTGTTTGAAGAATGTGGCCCTCCACAATTGTTGCACCTCGGCTCTCCCGGCCTATCCCCTTGTGAGGATCCTCTATTGGCTGACCAATTGCCCTTCTTGTTATCCTGCTTCTGACCAAAATGTTTCTTTCCACCATATCGCGAAGATGAAGAGGCACCACGGGGCTTAAATGGCTCACCCCGAGGCCTCAAACTGTCATTGGTCTGCCTCTGTTGCGGTACTGGTGGTGGCATAGCGTAAGCTCCCACTCCTAGCTCAGCAAGCTCCGCTCTTGTAAGAGCGTCATCAAAAGAGGTTGGGTTATTAGTGATAACCCGATCATAGAGCTCCGGTCGCAATCCCTTCATAAAATTCCTCATCTTAGCGTGCCCACTGGTGGCAATGTGGGGAACGTACCTCAGCAATGAAGAGTACCGTGTGGCATAGTCTGCCACTGTCATGTTCCCCTGCCTCAAACTTGTGAACTCGTCCTCCTTTGTCTGTCTTGCTGCAGCGGAGAATACCGATTCAGAAACCTAGTCCTGAAGAGAGTCCAGTCAATCACAGCACCCAGTGCTCTCATTTCCATTACTGTGCTCCTCCACCACATCAGAGGTTTCTTGGCTAATTGAAATTCCGCTAGCCTCAGCCAAGCTGTCACAGCACAAGGAGTCGATACGAAGATCTGCTCAAGTCTTTCTAACCACTCTTCAGCCTCTTCCCCGGACTCTGTCCCCTCAAACCGGGGCGGATGGTAAGATAGGAATTGTGTCAAGCTAATCTCACCCGGTAGCAGCAACTGAACCACTGGTTCCACTCCTACAGCCGGTGGAGGTAGAGGGTTTGTCTGTCCAATACTAGCATTCATGCTCCCCATATCACCGACTTCCTCATTAGCAGCCATGCTGTAACACAAATGTTAACAACAATCCAAAGCAATATATATCATATCGTTAGATAACAGGAGTGATATAAGCATGTTAGTATAACAGGATATACATCAATATGCACCACATGCATAAACATGCTCCAAATGTAAGCACCTAGCCAAACATGCTAAGGTTACCCTTCACTCGTTCCCGGGTTCTCTAACCACTGCTCTGATACCACTAATGTAAGGACCCTAATCCTTAAGTGCGGAAATAAGGCATAATAGAGCTAATATAATGATCAGAGTGAGAAAAGAACATGTTGAGTCTATGAGCTTAAGCATTACATGCCATAATAATAAGGACTTCCAAAAAAAGAATGGATTAATTACATTCCTCATCAATGAATGCTATCAACTAGTTTTACACTACTCCTAGAGTAGACACTAGACAAAATAATCCTGTCCTTTAATCCTCAAAAGAATGCTTCACAAGCTCACCACCTCAACCCTTTCAAAGCTTGCTATCATGCCAAAAAGGTACCTACAAGGACAACCCCCAAACATGAGCAATAATAATCATTCATATTCAACACAATATGAAGATAAAGCGTAAATGCATAATCAATATAAAACACTTCCTGTTTTCCATGCATTTCAAACGCTTCCCGTTTGGTTGTCCCTGTACCATAACTCATGAGTATAATCAACAGATTATTTTTAATGGCCAAAACATGTCATGACATCATATACCATCTCAACAGTACCACATATTGGTCACCATTCCCTAGTCTGTCCATCACAGTGTATTTTAATGCCCCTCGCTTATTTTCATATGGGCGGCATAGGATAACCTCGCTACAATGGACATGCGGTACTCCCACCCCTCGCTTCACAGAGAGCGGCAAATACCCTTTCCTCGCCCCATATGGCAACCACGCTCAAATGTGACATGCGGCGCTCCCACCCCTCGCTTCACATTTAGCGGAACCAATACAAAAAGCGGCAAGCATTAAAATCATCAAAGGATGACCACGACTCATGGGATGTGCATCCAATAATCATCATATGCATCTATCATCAATATGCATAAATTACCATGTATATGCATCCACAATGCAATACCACATATGGCATAATCAACATGTATATGCATCCACAATGCAATACCACATATATACCCGCATCCACAATGCATAAACAATGAGTATATAAAATACATGTTACCGTTGGGTGCCCGTACGTCCACTACGTACCTTTCCAAAAGTGGAATTGGTCCGGCTTCAATTCCTCGGTTGTGTTGCTACCTGGGATGGTTCTACACAATCACACAACCCCATATTAGAAGCCAAATAATAGCCAAATACCAAAAATTTGACAAAATAAACCATTTTCCAAAATTTCCACAGGCGGCGATCGATCGCTTCCCATAGGCGATCGATCGCCTCAAAGTTTACACAGCGGCGATCGGTCGCCCCAAACATGGCGATCGATCGCCATTCCTTTGAAAAACCTACTGCCTCTCGGCGATCGGTCGCCTCATAACAGGCGATCGATCGCCTAACCCGTAATTTTGGTACTGCCTTGCGGCGATCGATCGCCCCATTTCAGGCGGTCGATCGCCTCGCACAGACTCGCGATTTTTCACCATTTTTGCATACCAAAACCTTCCAATCCATCCCAATACTCAAACCAACCAACCCACAACATAAATACCAACATAAACTTCCAAAATACACCTTAAAACAACCATAAATCCAACCATTAACCAAATCTACAACAACCCAACACAAAACCCATTTTAAAACCATTCAAAATCAAACCAAACTCAAACAAAACCTTACAAAATTAAAGCATGAGGTACCCATACCTCTTGGGGATCTCAAATCACCCAATATGCTCCACAAATCAAGATTTTTGAAAGGTTTCTCCTCAACCCTAGGCTTGAGCTCGAAAAAGGAAGAAGAGAAAGGGTTTGTGGGTTTTGATTTGGTAAAGTGAAAGTGATTTGGTAAAGTGGGGTTGGGGATAAAAGGGGATTGGGTTAATTTAATTAAAAGCATACTAAAATAATTCCATGGTGTATAAAACACCCCAATATGATATTTTTCAAAGCATTTACTCAAAATGCACCAAATACCATTTAAACACGTGATTTCTAATAAATTGCTACCAAAGGCAAATAAATCATGCTTCCAATAATAATTACCCAACATGCACCACATGCACCCTGAAATGCAATCCCGGGTCACCCCTATCCACATGACCATGCATATCCATAAGGTAAATAAATCCCAAAACATAATCAATTACCACATAATTAATCATGTAAACACAATTAAAGCCAAATAGCAATTAACCATTTCGGGGATGTCACACAATCTCCTATGGTCAATTCAATTATAAGAAATAATCAATCAAGGATATTAATTCATTGAAAGCATGAGCACACCAAATTAAACTCAAAGAATTTGTAAGAATCAATCAAACATAATTAAAATTGTGGGTTCATGGGATCCCCTAAGTATTGACAACAAACTTAGCCTACAATCTTCATCATATAGCGATGCATAAACTTGTTTTGCAACAATCTAAACATTAAAATCTAATGAAAATAGAAAACTAGAGTTAGAAATATGGAAATAACAAGAGGCGTTAACTCCTTGCGTTGCTCTGTCGTCCCGTCTCTTCCGATGCGTCTTCTCTTCAATGGTTATAGTGTATGGGTGGTTGGGGATGAATGAGAGTGATGGTGGCTGATTTTGTAGAGTTTATTATGAGCTAATAGTCCTCAAAAACGTCCAAGGCAATACATATTTATAGTAGGAAGAGTTTTGCAAAGTTTGGACACAAAATAACCAAGAAGAAAACAAAATCTCGATTTTTTTCGAGTTTGCCGATCGTCTTCGTAAGTTGCCGATCGATCGCCAAAACATTCTGGACAAAATAACCAAAATTTTATATCCACGATCGATCGCGATGTTTTGCCGATTGATCGTGGAAATCTTCTGGATGGTGGCGATCGATCTTTGTAAATTGTCGATCGGTCGCGGATCTTAAAATCTTCAATCTTGCAATTTCTTCCCTCCTTTTCCATATTTGCTCGGTTTGGTCATTTTTCATCCACTATAGCTTATTTCCTCCACTTTTATGCAATTGGATCTAGATTCCTGAAATATATAAATATATACTAAAACGCGTAATATTTTCCAGGAATCACTACAAAAACCACTATAAAATCATTGTGAAATAAGTGTAAAAATCACACTTATCGCCTCATCAATAGCGACATCCACCATGTGCCCTCCGTTTCAATGTAGTCATCATTGAATATATTTTCCTCTGTACTTTGTTCCTTCAGTTTCATGAGGACTTCGACAATGATGGAGTCCGTTGTTGTCAAATCTTCAACTGTTTTTGTGTTTCAAGTAATAATATTTTGTTTGCATTCAAATCTGGTAGTTGATATGCCATTAAGGATTCTGGTGCACTAGCAATGGCTTTGTTCAGCATTTCATCTTCTTAACTGAAACTTGCAGAGGTGTTTTAACTATCTGCAATGGAATTGTTGCAAGTCTAGTTAAATTGCATGCATCAACATAGTTAATTTGCATGCACCAGCATATGTTAAATTGCATGCACCAGCATAGTTAAATTGCATGCACCAAACTACTTAAATTGCATGCACCAGCATAGTTAAATTGCATGCACCAACAATGCTTCATTGCATGCACCAGCCTAGTTTCATTGCATGCACCAGCATAGTTAAATTGCATGCAATAGCGTAGTTAAATTGAATGCACAAGTCTACTAAAATTGCATGCACCAACATAGTTAAATTGCATGCACCATCATAGTTTCATTGCATGGACCAACTGATCGCTATTATTTTAAACAGTATTTTTCAGTGTAGCGACTGTGTAGTATTTTTCAGTGTAGCGACTGTGTACCGCAAGTGCACGGTGTCAAGTTTTAGTATAATGATTTAAAAGTATGAGTGTCGAACCCACGATGACTAGAAAATAATTACCAAACTCAATTAATTTAACTATATTTAGTCTACGCTAACTGGTTGTGATTTATTAACTAAATTGACTAATTAACTCAATACTCAACCCAACAAACAAGAACGAATAAGATTAGAATCAATATAGACAATTACCAAGACTTTCGGTTCACCCATGTAATCCCCCATAATTCGCCTGGTAGTTAATAATTGAATTTAAACATTCTAAGGTGACGAGTTTTCCTAATGCACTTGTTATACCTTGGTCCTGCCATAACAAATCTAATATTAACGTTACAACAATAAGCCACTATCGTATCCTTATTGATTAACTAATATTGTATGTCGATCTATGAAAACTTCTAGTCTTCGATTACTAGATATTTATAGCTATCACACGTGTATTTGACTCCATCTCTCGATCTCAGTATGAAATCCACGGCATAAATTACTATATCGTATTGCAAATAATTAAGATGGAAATAAAATTCCGAATTTTTCGAGTCCTGGCGATCGGTCGCCTATATGTAGCGATCGATCGCTATTATGGACAAAGGTGATCGATCGTCTGTACGTAGCAATCGATCGCTTAATGATTCTACCTCGAGGCGATCGATCACCCAAAATGAAGTGATCGATCGCTTCCTCTGAAATTTCAGCAAATTGCGATTTCGTCCCTCCTTTTCCGTGTTTGCTCGGTTTGGTCCCTTTTCATCATTTTAAGCTTAATTCCTCCATTTTTATGCATTTGGACCTGGATTCCTGAAATATAATATTTTCCAGGAATCACTAAAGACGCCCCTAATCTTATATCAAATTAAGTGTAAAAATCACACTTATCAACTCCCCCAAACTTAAACTTGATAGTCTCGAGCAAGAAATAAGATCATAAAATAGAGTTCAATTTTGAAGATTCAAATAAATCAATTCGTATTCAATCATGTTGCTCAGACATCTCACTTGCAGACAAACAATAGTCAATCAGAAAGTTCAACATGTTGTGTTTTCTCATAGATCAAGCAACATGTCTCCAAATCAGAACGTGCGTGTGTGCTATTGTCACTTTCAAGTTTCATGCAATTTTCATAGATCAAATCATGTTAGGCAATGAAAGTTAAGATTATCCTTGAGCATCCCATTGTCCTATTTTCAAACACTTCTCCACGAATGTAGTCACTCCCTAGACTTGGATCAATAAGTCTTTTAAAGATTGTAGACCTAGGTGTTTGGATTCATAGAAAAGATAGGATATCACAAGGAAGAGAGTATAAACATGCAATGTTCAAATTTTCAGCACCGAATTGAGATTCTCTTCTTTTTCGTCTAGCCTTGGCCACTTTGGGTCTTATTTAGTCACTTATTTCAAAAGGAGTTATCTATATTTTTCTTCTCATTCATCAATTTTTTCAACAATAAGCACATCAAAACACAGCCATTCATGTGAATCTAATGAGATTCATTATACTCCCTTTAGGTAAGGATAACAATATTCAATTTAGGCTCATAAAGGTTGTTATAATGAGTTACCAAAAAATGTTGAATGTGGGCTAATAGTATGTTAAACATACATCATTCTTATTCAATTAGACTCAAATAGTGGACACTAGGGATTGATGTAAACATGGTAAGCTTGAAAGACTCAAACGGTCCAAAGATCGCATAGATCATCTCCTAATCAAGTTCATGACTATAAAATTTCGCCTTGAAGTGTCATCATCAAATAAGTTCTAAGGTATTCTAAGATGCTCAAAAACAATTCATCAAATTCATAAAGATTTTCACTACTACAAATGCAATTCACAAGATTATAACTCAAATGTGCTAAAAATATTCCTCATCTTTGACATGCTACTCAAAACAAGATATTCACAAACAAGTTTTACAATCATCAAAACTCAAGTTGACATGCATAGTGAGATTAATATCATCATGGAATAGATACCACTAATATGATTCATTCTTGTCTAACTAATTGAACTCATTTTCAAGAAAAATTTTGTTGGTGCTCAAGAAACGACAAAATTCCAATGAAAAAACATGACACATTAATGCACTCCCCAAACTTAATTCATGCATTGTCCTCAATGTAATAAGCATGAAAAATAAGACAAAGCAGTTACCGTTGACAACGACCGTCAGTGATCATTGTCTAATTCCTCGTCAGCTCGTGGGGCATATTGTTGGAACACGTCACAACACGCATGGAGTCTCTCACCATAATCAAAACAAAAACAAAAGCAAAAAAAAAAAAAAATAAACCAAAGGGATAATAAAAAGTTCTTGATTTATAGTCTCAAGCTGGATTTTTTACCATGTAAGCTCAAGTGTCGCAAGGGCCAGTGGAGGACGATTTGCCATACTCCATGTGGTAACGTCGTAACCACTTCTCTTTCACAGTGAATAGTGCTCCATGGTCATCTCTCAGACTGATGATGTCGAATGGTAGAACATTGACAACTTTGAACGGTCCAGCCCATAGCGAGTCCGCCTTCCATGGAAAAGTCTCATTTTTTTCCTATTCATTTGCACCCATTCACCCTCACAGAATTTGCATCCTCTTTGATGGCCATTCGATGGGACTTCCACCTTCTTCTTGCTCTTAACCTGCATCCCATCAACAAATAATGTATCAATTATATTGTCGGTGCTCAGTGCGTGTACTGTTCAAAGCTTTGAACAAATCTTCCGTTATATCCAACACCATGAAATCCACAAGAATGGTGAATTTATAAACCTTGACTGGTACATTCTCAACTATCCCATGAGGGTACTTGATGGACTTATCCACCATCTGGAGTGAAGCATTCGCTTTGAGCTCTCCTAAGCCCAGCTTCCTGTACAAAGACAAAGGCATTAAATTAACACTTGAACCCAAATCACATAAAGATTTTTTGAACGAAGTAGAGTTGATCTTGCAAGGTATAGTGAAACTCTCTGGATCCTTTAACTTAGGAGGTGAATCATTTTGTATGATAGCTATACACTCCTCAGTTAAGTTTATCATCTAGTGCTCTCCAGTTTCCGCTTTTTTTTCTTCAGAATTTCCTTCAAAAACTTAGCATAGTTCGGCATGTGTCGTATAGCATCAATGAAAGACATCTTAATATGGAGATTCTTTATCAATCTAAAAACTTAGCAAACTTAGCATCTATTTTTGCTCTCTCATATGCAGCGGGGAAAGGGAGTGGGATGTCTACCTTAGCAGGTATGATGGGTGTAGGGGTCTTAGTAGATATACCTTTGTCGCATGTTTGATCATATTCTTTCTTGATGTCTGCCTCGCCTTTCAACTCAATGTGTACATCCTTCTTCTCAGCGACCTCCTTTCCGCTCCTCAATGTTATTGCATGGACTTGCTCCCTAGGGTTCGTCTCAGTGTCACCAGATGGTGATCCTTGTGCTCGTCAGGCTACGATCTTTGCTAACTGTCCCACTTGGACTTTCAAGTTCTTTATCGACGCCTCGTGATTGTTCATCCTTGTTTCAGCTGACGATATGAACTTGGTTAGTATCTCCTCCATGCTTAGCTTTGGTTCATACCCCAGTGGTGGTTGGGGATAGTTCATCGGCCACGTATTGTAAGTATTCGAGTAATGGTAGGTCTGTGGTGGTCGGTTCCCTATAAAGTTAACATCTTCATTAGTTGTAATGAAAGGGTTACTTACTTGGCATTCCGTGCTCGGATGTCATCCTTGTCAAATCTCGCATGTAACAATTTGAACTTGCATTGCATGCATTCTCAAACTATCAATCTTCTTGTTCAGCTAGGGCAGTGACTTCACTCACTTGATGCAAACTGGCTTGCTTCTTCGGCAGGTTCCTTTCGGACTGCCATTGACAGCTATAGCAACCATCTCCTCCAATAGCGTATAAGCCTCCTCAGGCGTCTTCCTCATCACAGTACCTCCTGATGATGTATCAATCATAGAATGGTTATCAGCAAATAAATTGTTATAAAACGTTTGTACCTGCAACCAGATAGGGAGGCCATGATGTGGGCATCTCCACAGTAGATCTTTGAAGCGCTCCCAAGCCTCGTACAATGTTTGTGGATCGTATTGGGCAAAAGTTGTGATATTATTGAATATCTTGGCCATCTTGGATGGTGGAAAGAACTTTGACAAGAACAATTGCGCCTTCCCATCCCACCTAGTAATAGAACCTGCAGGCAACGATTTTAACCAAGATTTAACTTTATCACGTAAATAGAAACGAAACAAATGTAACCTGATGGCGTCGTCAGTAACGCCATTATGTTTAAAGGTATCACAAATCTCCAAGAAGTTGGAGATGTGGACGTTGGGATCATCAGTAGCTGCTCCCCCAAATTGAACCGAATGTTGGATCATCTGTATAATAACAGGTTTGATCTCAAAATTGTTAGCCTGGATGGTTGGTCTCGTGATACTCGACAATGATCCATGGAATGAAGGATGGGTGTAGTCCATGAGTGATCTTGCAACTGGTGGTGCTGGAATCTCCTCGTTATTAGCCATTATTGTTCTTGCTTGCCTTAGCCTCCTTTGACAGGTGCACTCGATCTCGGGATCAAAAGGCTCAAGTTTAGGTTTGCTACTCCTTAACATGCACTAGAAGACAACAATCTGCAAAGATCCACACAAGAAACAGAGTAGAAAAGTAGAGAAAAGGGAAAAAAAATCGAAAATAAAAACAAATAAATGACTAAACTACAGTCAACTAATCTCGTTTGATATTATTAAAACTAGTCCCCAACAACGACGCCAAAAACTTGATCGCTATTATTTTAAATAGTATTTTTCCAGTGTAGCGATTGTGTACCGCAAGTGCACGATGTCAGGTTTTAGTATAATGATTTAAAAGTATGAGTGTCGAACCCACGAACACTAGGCAATAATTATCAAACTCAATTAATTTTAACTATGTAGTCTACGATAATTGGTTGTGATTTATTAACTAAATTGACTAATTAACTCAATAATCAACCCAACAAAAAAGAACGAATAAGATTAGAATCAATAGAGACAATGTTGCGCCTTAAAACGCTACAACTCTCATTCTTCTATTTTAAATAAAATTATCTTTTTTTGTTTTGATGATTACAAAACCTATGATTTTTGTACTAATGATTTGTGTTGTGTATGCAGCAGAAGTTATGATCAAATTAAGCATATTGAAGATTGACAAAGTGTTGAAATGCCAAGAGAAATAATTTTTTGATCAAGCGGATCACCCCAGGCGATGAGTGTCATCGCCCAGGCGATGGGTGCCAGGTGAGGCATCGCCACGCCCATCGACAGAGGCCATGGCGAGGCGAGCGTGCTACCAAGATCGCCCCAGGCGATGATGACCATCGCTTCAGGAAATGGCAACCATTCAGGACTTCGCCTCGTACATCGACTGAAGCAATGCCAAGGACCGCGCGCATGGATAGATCGCCCAAGGCGATGGATAGAACGCCTGAGGCGATCCTGGAACGTTTGAGACGATGGCTTGTTCGTTTGAGGCGATCTAGATTTTTAGCTATGGCATTTGTTTTTGGTGATGAACGCATGAGGCGATCCGGACACCGCCTGAGGCAATCTGTGCAATAATGTAACCGTTGGTGCGTGGCGATGAAGATCACCCGAGGCGATGTCCGAGGCGATGCAGGAGTGATTCAAGCATTAAGTGTAGCAACGGCTAATAGGAGCCTTGGGAGCCTTCTACACTATAAATATGGATGTTTGGCTCAAGTTGATGTTAGGAAACAACAATATACAATACAAGTAAGCTATACTCAATCCAACTCAAGCTATCATAGCAAAACTTTTCTATTCTAGTGTTTTGTATTGAGAGTTTGTTTCTTATTCTTGTGTGAGAGTTTTGTTCTTCATTTGGTTACACCGTGAAGGTGTCATTTGTAGTAGCACACAAGTTGTGAATCTTTTTAAAGGTCCTCCAACACCGACGCAAGTTGGAAAATTATATAAGTCGCCAACAAGTGAAGGTGGTGCAAGATCGTGGCTATCCTTGGAGCCCTCAAGGCCAAGAAGAAGTTGTGTGTGGCTATCCTTTGAGCCCTTAAGGCCAAGAAGAAGTTGTTTTAGTGGAACCTCGGTTAAACGATTTCTTACCGGGAAGAGGAGACCTAGGCGATTCATCGCCGAACTTCTATAACAAATTATCGTGTTCTTTATTGCTTTATTTATATTACGCATTTACATTATTTTATTATATTGTTTATTGTTCGATTGACATCAAGTCTTCCGCAGCGCAAACTCAATTATTTGCAAAATCATTTTAAAACGTTAAAGTAGCCAAGGAACTTCATTCACCCCCCCCCCCCCCCCCCCTCTTAAGTTCCAGCAAGTAGTATCAGAGCCATATGATTTTTGTTTTAAATCAAAAAAATTTTTATGGCTAATCTAGCAAATGAGTTTGCTCAAGGTCAATCGATCAATCGCCCTCCGCTCTTAATGGGAAATAACATTTCTCTATATATTCAATCCGTAGATTATGACCTATGGAAGATTATCGTGAAAGGTCCACATATTCCGTTGAGAATGAATGTTCCCAAAGAAATGGACGATTTTACAAGGGCGGATATGATCTTAATTTCGCAAAATGCTAAAGCTATTAATATTTTGCATTGTGCTTTAGATATGAACGAGTATAACAAGATTTCGTTATGCTCAACCGCCAAGGATATTTGGGACAAACTTCAAATTTGTCATGAAGGAACCAATCAAGTGAAAGAGACAAAGATTGATCTATTGCAACTCAAGTATGAGACCTTCGAGATGGAGTCCGGAGAAAATGTTGATTCTATGTTTAGAAGGCTCACCCATATCATCAATGAGCTTGCCCAACTTGGAGAGAAGTATCCTCCAAAGCAAATATGGAGAAGAGCACTAAAAGTCTTGCCAAAGGAATGTGATGCTAAAAGAACGGCTATCATCGAATCCAACAAAGGAGATAGTGCATCATATGATATTGATGAACTTCATGGTACCTTGGTGACCCATGAGCTTGAGGTGTCAACCCGGAAGGAAATGAAGAAGGAGGAAGAAAAAGTAAAAGGTAAGGGGATTGCCTTGGTTGGAAAGAAAGCACAATCCGATGACGAATATGATGAGGAAATGGCATTGTTCACAAGGAAGTTCAAGAAGTTCTACCGGAAATACAACAAGCCAAGAACCTCCGAATCCACCAAGAATTCTACTAAACGAGAGGTAACTTGTTATAATTGTCAACAAAATGGTCATTATGCTAATGAATGTCCAAGTAGAAAGAAGGCGGATAAGGGAAAGAAGAAAGCTTTAATGGCCACATGGAGTGACAGTGACTCCGATAAAGAAGTAGCAAATCTTTGTCTAATGGCTCTTGGAGATGAAGATGAAGAGGATGATGATGAGGTACCATCTTATGATGATTTTAGATGCTTATAATGAACTTATTGATGTTCTTGGTAAAACTAAAAAGAGTAATAAATTGTTAAGGTTGGACTTGGCTAAAAGGAAGAAGAAAATATCACTTTGAAAAATGAACTACTTGATTTGAAGAAATCATTTGGGAAGTTTAATGATAGTTGTTTAATGCTTCATGAATTACTTGGCTTGTAAAGATGTAGCTTTGATAAAGCCGGATTAGGCTTCTCAAGCAAATCAAAACATTTTCAAGCTTGTTGGCCAAAGCCAAGCATAATCCCCCTACTTGCACATATTGTTGTAAGGTTGGTCATGTTAGAAATAAATGTAGATTTTTCAAAATCAATACCAACCAAACAAGAGGTGGAAGTGGATTCCTAAATCCCCCATTGTTACTAACCAACATGGACCCAAAGAACAATTGGGACCAAAGGTCCAAATATTAAAAATTTGTTTTGTAGGGAGGAACAAGTAAGAGGTCCAATTCTTGGTATCTCGATAGTGGATGCTCAAGACATATGACGGGTGACAAGAACTTGTTCTTGTCACTAAAAGCTAAAAGTGGAGGAAGTGTCACCTTTGGAGACAATAGCAAAGGAATCATTGAAGGCATTGCCTCAATTGGTAACTCTAACTCTACTATTATTGATGATGTACTTTATGTCAAAGGACTTAAGCATAATCTTCTTAGCATAAGTCAATTATGTGATAAAGGTTATGAAGTCTCATTTGCATCACTTCATTGCACCGTATCATACACACATGACAAATCCATTAAATGCATTGGTTATAGAAGTGAGAATGTGTACAAGGTTGATTTGGATAATCTTTCTTCTCAAAATGTAAATGACTTGTAACATGGAATGATAACAAAATTGTGTTATGGCATAGACGACTTGGTCATGTTGGATTGAGCACCATTGGTAAAATTCAAAAACTTGATCTTGTTGTTGGATTGCCTAACCTTGATTACAAGTTGATTCTATTTGTGATGCTTGTCAACTAGGAAAGCATACTAGAGAATCTTTCAAAAATAAAAATGTTATCTCCACTTCTATGCCACTTGAATTGCTTCATTTAGACTTGTGTGGTCCTTCAAGAACAACTAGTCTAGGTGGAAAATCTTATGCATTTGTCATTGTTGATGATTTCTCTAGATTCACTTGGACATTGTTCTTAGCCCATAAAAGTGATGCATTTGAAAGTTTCAAAATATTTGCAAAAAGAGTTGAGAATGAGGAAACTCTTTCAATTAAAAGTATCCGTAGTGACCACGGAACCGAATTTTGAGAATGAAAATTTTATAAATTTTTGTGATGACAAAGGCATTGGTCACAACTTTTCTTGTCCTAGGACACCTCAACAAAATGGTGTTGTTGAAAGGAAGAATAGGACATTAGTGGAAATTGCACGTACTATGCTATGCGAATATTCACTCCAAAATATTTTTGGGCCGAGGCAATGAGCACTGCATTTTATATCATTAATCTTTCATCAATAAGGCCAATTCTCAAGAAAACTCCATATGAATTATGGAGGGGGAGAAAGCCTAACATTTCTTACTTCAAGGCATTTGGTTCAAAGTATTTCATTCACAACAATGGTAAGGATAACCTTGGTAAGTTTGATGCCAAATCGGATGAAGGTATATTTCTTGGCTATTCCAATACTTTCCAATACTAGTAAGGCATATAGAGTGTTTATTAAACGTACCCTTATTGTTGAAGAATCTATTCATGTTATATTTGATGAGACTAACCCTCGAGTATCGAGAATTTCTCTTGATTGTGATGATGAAGAATTACTTGAGCAAAGGATAGAGTCAACCACCCTTGAGGACTTTAGTGGTGACAAAGAAGAACAAAGAATGGAGTCAAGTAATTCCAAAGAGGATGGGGAACTTCCAAAGGATTGGAAAACCACTAAGAATCATCCCATGGATCTCATTATTGGTAGTCCATCAAAAGGGATAAAAACTCGATCCTCATATATTAATATTTGCAATCATCTTGCCTTCATTTCTCACATAGAGTCTAAGGACATTAATGATGCATTGCTTGATGATTCTTGGATCTTGGCTATGCAAGAGGAACTAAATCAATTCAAAAGAAATAAAGTTTGGAATCTTGTACCTAGGCCTTCGAACTACACCATTATTGGAACAAAATGGGTATTTAGAAATAAAATGGATGAACATGAGACGATTATTCGAAACAAGGCTAGGTTAGTAGCTAAAGGATATTGCCAAGAAGAAGGCATAGATTTTGATGAAACATTTGCACCCGTTGCTCGCTTAGAATCCATTCGCATGTTACTTGCTTTTGCTTCCTTTAAAGATTTTAAGCTCTTTCAAATGAATGTCAAGAGTGCCTTCTTGAATGGTGATTTGAAAGAAGATGTGTATGTTGATCAACCACCCGGCTTTGAGGATCCACATTTTCCCGACCATGTTTTTAAACTTGATAAAGCTTTGTATGGTTTGAAACAAACTCCTAGAGCTTGGTATGAAAAACTATCTTCATTCTTAACCAAGAATGGCTTTACAAGAGGAAAAGTGGATATTAGTTTGTTTACCTTAATTAAGGGAAATGATTTGCTTATTGTTCAAATATATGTTGATGATATCATATTTGGTGCTACTAATGAATCTTTGTGCAAGGAGTTTTCTAAATTGATGCAAGATAATTTTGAAATGAGCATGATGGGAGAACTCAACTACTTTCTTGGATTGCAAATCAAACAATGCAAAGATGGAATCTTTATAAGTCAAGGAAAGTATGTCAAAGATATGCTAAAGAAATTTGGAATGAATAATATGAAGAGTGCATCAACACCAATAAGCTCATCAACCAAGCTTGACAATGATGAACAAGGTAAACCAATTTGTCAAAAGCTTTATAGGAGTACGATTGGCTCTTTGCTTTATTTAACGGCTAGTAGGCCGGATATCATGTTTAGTGTATGCTTATGTGCTAGATTTCAATCATCGCCAAAAGAATCACACTTGTTCGCCTTAAAACGCATTTTTAAATATCTTAAAAAAACTCCAAATCTCGGCTTGTGGTATTCTAGGAACTCTTTTTTTTTTATTTGAAAGCTTACTCCGATGCCGATTTTGGAGGATATAAGGTGGATAGGAAAAGAACTAGTGGTACTTATTTCTTTCTCGGTAATAGCTTGGTATCTTGGTCTTCCAAAAAGCAAAATTGTGTTGCACTCTCAACAACCGAAGCCGAATATATGGCCGCTGGTAATTGTTGTGCACAAATCTTGTGGATGAAAAGCCAATTACTTGATTATGGGCTAGATGTTTCAAAAGTTCCAATTTTTTGTGACAGCACTAGCATCATATGTTTATTAAAAATCCAATTCAACATTCTCGGACTAGCATATCTATATAAGGCACCATTTCATTCGTGACCATATCGAACAAAATGATGTTGAATTATTTTATGTTAATACTAAGGATCAAGTTGCCGATATTCTTACAAAACCACTAGACGAAAACACTTTTATTTTTCTTCGTGGTGAATTGGGTATGATTGAACTTTGAGCATGTTTATATACCTTAAGAAATGAGATCATATTTAGAGGGAGCTACTATACTTCGTCATATGCATAGAGCAATTGTGAAATTCATTTACATAAATTAATTATGTTTAATGAATTTTATAGCTTATTTTCAAAAGTGCATCTTGAAATCACCTTTAAAAGTCACAAATTGTGGATTATTGTGTTTTTGAGATTATGTGATTTATGTTGATAGATGGTATAATGGAAGGTATGTTAATTAAAAATAAAATTTTGGTTTAAAAATTGGCTCAAAATCTGGCCAAACCATCGCCTCAGCATCCTGTGCGCAACGCCTCGTCCATGGCTCGCATCGCCTCAAACGATGGCTCGCATCGCCTCGGGCGTTCTATAGATCGCCTCAGGCGATCTCGATTTTTAAAGTCTGGCAGCTACAGCTTTTTGCTCATTTTTCTGCACTTTCTCGTGTTTTTCATCCATAATTCGAGCAACCTTCATAATTGTTATCTCCAATCAATTCAAAGCTCTTCCCAACCATCAATTTCTTCTTCTAAACAACAATTCTTCCAATTGGAAATCTTGCAAACCCTAACCCCAATTTTCCAAAAACCCAAATCTGTCTAAATTCTCTCAAATTTCTTGCTCAAATGTCTAGAATCAACCGAGAAGAATGAGAATCAAGCCAAATGAGACGTTCTAATCGATATACTAGGAATTATACGGGTCCTTCTCTTGATGGTAAGCCAATTCCCGAAGATTACCATTCTCGCAAATTATATCCGGGCTATGTGTTTGGTTTTGATTTCCTTAGAACTTCCCAACTCCCCATTTTTTATTGGATTCAATTCCAACATTGGGAAATTTTTTTCAAACCTCCTAGAAAGAATGATTTCTTGTATCCTTCCGTGATTCACTCATTCTATGCCAATCTTGAATTGTTTGAGGGAGATGGTGAATTGACTATCAAAACCATTGTTTGTAATCCCCGTTGAATTCACTAGTACCGAATTGGGGAACATTCTTCGCATTCCTTCGGAGGGTCCAGCTAAATTTGCTCTAGCTACTTGGCCTAATGATGGGGTATGCGATCCTGCCCAAGCTTTGTATCACTTTTTTGGCGGCTCTCCCCAATGTCCAAACCAATCTTGCCTCGTGAACCAAATTCCTACGGTCTACCAAGTATTGCACAAGATAGTGATCACCTCGATGATCCCTCGGGATGGTGATCATCTTAGATTGAAATTCTCTGATGTATACTTGATGTATTACATTGATGTATTACATCATCACTATGACCCACTTCAATCTCCCAAATTCATTGTCCAAATCTTTAAGAACACAACCCATAATCCCAAAAAGATAATTCTCCCTTTCGGGCGTGTCTTAACCAAGATTTTTCTTCACTTTAATCTTCCTTTCAATGACAAAGAAAAAATTCCTATCAAGCCTAAGGACACCTTCAATCTTCGGTGTTTCCTTTTTAACAAAATTTCTTGGAATCCTTTCACTTCTTGTCCGGTTAATGATCCTGGGAACTTGCTCTCTGCTTTCAATCCTAAAGACTACCCCTCATTACCCATTGAAAGGATGACTAGTGCTCAAAGACTTGACTTTCCAATCTTGATAGAACCAAACCATGAGGAGCAACCTATTCCACATCAATCTCCCTCCAATTTTGATGATAAGATGAATATTGGGGCGGATATTCCGGCTCCTGATAGTCATCAAACACATTCTTCATTTGAATTCAATCAAGATGCCTTTGCATTCTTCACCTCTCAATTTCAAACCCTTCGTGATGACATGAACTATCAATTTCAATCCATGAGAGTAGATATAAATTCTCAATTCGAATCACTTCGAGTTGATGTTGCGTCTCTTCGGGCTTACCAAGACTCCTCTAGAGAAGATTTGTCGTATTTACGACATGAGGTGGACGCTCTTCGATCTCAGTTTCCCGGTGCCCGCATGGACGAGGATCCTAATCACGGGAATGACGATGATGGTGGCATGGATTGAGCTGTATAAGTTTTTTTTTAGATTTTATCTTTTTTGAATTGTCTGTAAGGATTAAATTGTTTAAATGATGTTGGACTAGTTTATTGTATATGTTGAATGGATATTAAGTTGATTTTGTGTTGCTTGTTGTTGGTTTTTTGGCTTATTTAATTTATAAATGAAATTCAGTCCAATTTTCTTAAAAATCATATACCTTTTTATTCTCACAAAAAGGGGGAGAATGTGTAAACTTGTTGAATGCTATTTGCAATTTTTGAAATGCTATTTGCAACACAACTTGTGACGCATTTTTAAAAGGTGATAAAAATGCACATTGAAACATTGTTTATCATTGCATTCATTAAGGCTGAGTTTAAACTCTCTATGCATTGCATTGCATTGTTATAGGTTTATTTTTCTTTGAAGTTTACCAGGTTTTGTGATCATCAAAAAGGGGGAGATTGTTGTGCCTTAAAACGTTACAACTCTCATTCCTTTATTTTAAATAAAATTATCTTTTTTTGTTTTGATGATTACAAAACCTATGATTTTTGTACTAATGATTTGTGTTGAGTATGATGCGTAAGTTATGATCAAATTAAGCATATTGAAGATTGACAAAGTGTTGAAATGCCAAGAGAAAATAATTTTTTTATCAAGCGGATCGCCCCAGGCGATGAGTGTCATCGCCCCAGGTGATGGGTGCCAGGCGAGGCATCGTCACGCCCATCGACAGAGGCCATGGCGAGGCGAGCTTGCTACCAAGATCGCCCCAGGCGATGATGACCATCGCTTCAGGAAATGGCAACCATTCAGGACTTCGCCCCGTACATCGACTGAAGCGACGCCGAGGATCGCGCGCATGGATAGATTGCCCGAGGCGATGGATAGAACGCCTGAGCCGATCCTTGAACGTTTGAGGCAATGGCTTGTTCTTTTGAGGCGATCCAGATTTTTAGCTACCGCATTTGTTTTTGGTGATGAACGCCTGAGGCGATCTGGACACCGCCTGAGGCCATCTGGACAGAGGCGATGTCCGAGACGATGCAGGAGTGATTCAAGCCTTAAGTGTAGCAACGGCTAGTAGGAGCCTTGGGAGCCTTCTACACTATAAATATGGATGTTTGGGCTCAAGTTGATGTTAGGAAACAACAATATACAATCCAAGCAAGCTATACTCAATCCAACTCAAGCTATCATAGCAAAACTTTTCTACTCTAATGTCTTGTATTGAGAGTTTGTTTCTTATTCTTGTGTGAGAGTTTTGTTCTTCATTTGGTTACACCGTGAAGGTGTCATTTGTTGTAGCACACAAGTTGTGAATCTTTGTAAAGGTCCTCCAACACCGACGCAAGTTGGAAAATTATATAAGCCGCCGACAAGTGAAGTTGGTGCAAGATTGTGGCTATCCTTGGAGCCCTCAAGGCCAAGAAGAAGTTGTGTGTGGCTATCCTTGGAGCCCTTAAGGCCAAGAAGAAGTTGTTCTAGTGGAACCTCGGTTAAACTGTTTCTAACCGGGAAGAGGAGATGTAGGCGATTCATCGCTAAACTTCTATAACAAATTATCGTGTTCTTTATTGCTTTATTTATATTACGCATTTACATTATTTTATTATATTGTTTATTGTTCGATTGACATCAAGTCTTCCACAACGCAAACTCAATTATTTGCAAAATCATTTTAAAACGCTAAAGTAGCCAAGGAACCTCATTCACCCCCCCCCCCCCCCCCCCCCCCCCCCTCTTAGGTTCCAACAGACAATTATCAAGACTTTCACCCATGTAATCCCCCATAATTCGCCTATTAGTTAATAATTGAATTCAAACATTCTTAGGTGACGAGTTTTCCTAATGCACTTGTTATACCTTGTTACGGATATAACAAATCTAATACTAACATTATAATAAGCCACTCTTGTATCCTTATTGATTAATTAATATTGTATGTCGATCTATGAAAACTTCTAGCCTTCGATTATTAGATATCTACAGCTATCACACGTGTATTTGACTTCATCTCTCGATCTCATTCTGAAATCCACGGCATAAATTACTATATCGTATTGCAATTTTATCTCTCGATCTCAATTACAATTAATTATCATTCAAGGATGGCCAAACCCTCAAAAGCTTGAAGAACAACAATCTATGCACTTAGAAAAATAAGAATCAATCAAAAAAATTCAAATTAAATCATGGGTTCATACAAAGGATCCCCTTAGTCTTGATAACAAACCTAGCCAACAATCTCCATCAAATAACAATGCATAAACATGTTTTGCAACATTCTAAACATTAAAATCTAATGAAAATATAGAACTAGAGTTAGAAATATGGAAATAACGAGAGGCGTTGACTCATTGCGTTGCTCCGTCGTCCCGTCTCTTCCGATGCGTCTTCTCTTCAAATGATTAATGGTGTATGGATGGTTGAAGAAGATGAAGAGTGAAGGAGGCTGCTTGTGTAGGGTTTAATTATCATGCAAAAAGTCCCCAAAAACATCCAAGGCAATCCATATTTATGGTAGGAGGAGTTTCACCAAGTTTGGACACCAAATAACCAAGATGGAAATAAAAAATCCTGAATTTTCCGAGTCCTGGCGATCGATCGCCTGTATGTAGCGATCGATCGCTTAATGATTCTACCTCAAGACGATCAATCGCCCGAAGTGAAGCGTTCGATCGCTTCCTCTGAAATTTCAGCAAATTACGATTTCGTCCCCCCTTTTCCGTGTTTGCTCGGTTTGGTCCTTTTTCATCATTTTAAGCTTAATTCCTCCACTTTTATGTATTTGGACCTGTATTCCTGAAATATACAAATATATACCAAAGCGCGTAATATTTTTCAGGAATCACTACAAAACCGCCCCTAATCTTATATCAAATTAAGTGTAAAAATCACACTTATAACCAACCTAGTTTCATTGCATGTACCAGTATAGCTAACTTGTAAGCACCAACTAGTTAAATTGTATGCACCAGCATAGTTAAATTGAATGCACAAGAAACTTACATAATCACGGTCGAGCTCCTTGACGTCAATGTTTTGAATCCTTTTGTAAAAATCCTCAAGATTCCATTTAAGGAACCTTGGATAAGGTTAGGCTGGACTAGATTTATGAGCTCTTTCCTCTCATATAACCAATACTGCAAAATATATATAATCGATGTTATTATAAAAAACATTAGGAAATAATTATGGTTTAAAGATTGATTATAAAAACGTCTTACAAGAAGTAAGAAAACACATCCGGAGTGTTTTTCAGGGTCAGGCTGCATCAGGTTGTTGAGCAATGTATTCAAGATATGTTTGGACCAATCGTAGCTGCAAATCTTGTCCAGGTCCTCAACAAGCGATGTGTACGCCCATGGAATTTTTGATGATTTTGTTGATATGAAAAAGGCTGCAAGAATGTATAGAGTCAACAATCGAGTAACGTCATTGACATCACTATCAATGTTACTTTGTGCCTTTATTTTCAATTTTTTGTAGATTGAACTCTTGCTCATCCTTATGTCCTTTTTATCTGGTTGCTTTTTTGGAAAGCACCTTTGTAAGAATCCCGTACATTTGTAATCCTGGAGTTGCATATCAATGTCTTGTTTACCATCTCTTATTCCAAAGAGTATACGGCGTCACTTTTCCTGATTTTCATGGTGTATCATCCGAATGTGAAATCTTGAGATTTTCTATTGAAGCAGCCAATGATATCTTTTACTGACATGTCACACTTTTTGCAATACTCAAGGAAAATTATGTTGGGAACTATGTAGTTCAATAGAAGCCAGAGTGGTGTCTTCATTAGCACTTTGATGTGAACTTGACTAAGTTCAAGTGTCTTCTCTGTTATAACTATATGTAGGTTGGCCCGATATGTTGTTTGTTTACTCAATTTCTTTGTAATTTCTTATGAGATTGGTGATGATGGAGGTGTAACTGAGAGAAAATTCTAAGTTAGTTAAAAAACTGAAACAAAGATTTTAATAAATTGAGTCTATCGGTGCATGCTTATTACATACACCGATAGACTTGGGCTACTTTAACATGCTCCAATGGTTTAAATTTGTTAATGCGGTGTAGATGCAACAAATTAAATTTTAATTTGGTGCATGTAATTAATATGCACCGATAGACTCAGGCTACTTTAACATAAAAAATTAAAAACATGCTTCAATGGTCTCAATTTGTTACTGCGGTGTAAATGCAGCAGACTAAGATTTTAATAAGTTGGTGCATATAAGACACATGAACCATCTTAGTCTATCGGTGCATGTTAATTACATGCACCGATATAGTCAGGCTACTTTAACATAAAAATTAAAAATATGCTCCAATAGTCTAAATTTGTAAATGCGGTGTAAATGCAATATTCAACAGTACTGATGCATTATAGACAGAAGCACTTACATTAACACAGAAATAGTTTAATATATGAAAACTCTAGTTTAATGATTACCAGATTTGAGCACAATTTTTTCCCTTGTTTTTTGTTGGTGGTTTGGTTTGAGGAATCTTCTTTGATTTTGGAGCCATATTAGGTTTTCGTCTAAGAATGTGATTATACGAAAGGATTGACAAAATTACAGTAAAATACTTGTACGTTTGCGATGAAATTTTTGAAAACTTATAGAAATCTTTGAACGATTTCGATGAAAATGGTGGAATGATCGGAAAGTTTTTGAGCGTTGGAAAGAAGAGGCACGATGAAATTGAAGAAGAATCAACAGAAGCGATGAAAATGAGCAGAACGATTCTGACGTTTAGAAAGAGAAGAAGTTGATGGTAATTTAGTAATTTACGCTTCAGTTGGACTTAAATGAAAGGTAAATAATTTGGTGTATTGGGCCAAAAAATCTTTTATCTTTTGATACCGGCCAAAAATTTTCTATTTTTTTTATCTCGTTTATTTTTCATATATTTGACCCAATTTTGGATACAATATATAAATACTTAATCCATAAAAGCCAATAACTTAAATAAAATGTTTAAAATAAAAAGGAATTTTTTGTTGAAATATATTAAACGATAACGATGTACATCTATACACCGTCAAGCTTCGGAAAACACTTCGAAAAAAATAAGGGGCATTTTTAAAAATGGCCTCCTACAAACTACCATAATCAAATCTGGCCCTAAATTAATTTAATTTTTAAAATTAGCCTTTAATTATATTAAGTTCCAAATTTATCCTTTAAGCATTTTTATTATAGCACACAATTATATTAAATTGAGGAACTATGATAATAAATATGGAGCTACCACATATTTAATTATATAATTTTTTTCTCTTTACTTGTGTATTACTTGTATTTATTTTTATATTTGAAATTTATTTGTTTTAAACTATATATTTATTACTTTAATAAAATTATAAATTTTCTGTATAATTAATGTGTCCCATAATATTTTTAAATAAAAGTAAATATCATTTCCATATTGCAAAATGTGAATCTACCATTTTTCGCTAGCTTAGTTGATAAAATCCTTATTTACTTTTTAAATATTTTTTTGAATATCAAAATACTAATAATAAAAAGGATAATAATTAATAAGAAATAAATTAGTAAAAATAAAAATAATCATAACAATAGTATATAAATTAAATAAAAATTATGATTGTAGATAATAATATCAAATAACAGCCGCCTTTTTCAACGTCCAGTTCATAATAATATTATATTATAAAGTCAAATTTAATATCACATTATAAGTATAATTTAAAATAGAATAAAATATTATAAATATCAAATCTAAAGATAAAACTTTTAAAACTAAATACTGTAATGTATTTTAGTGAGAATAAAACTATTTGAGCATAAATTAAAATTCTAGCTCTAATTCAAATAATAGTAAAAGGGGTAATTTAGGTTTTTTAAAATACTTAAGGCTATTATTAAAAATGTTTAGTAAAGAAGGCTATTTTTAAAAATGACATTTTAAATTAGGCTAGAAACATTAATTTCTCAAAAAATAAAGAGTAATTCAACAAGCCGTTTTATTTTTTTTTTTTGCCTTTTTAATGCTATGATCAAAGTGAGAAGTCGGAAAGTGCGCCTTGTGCCCTAAACGCAGCATCACTACCTCCACTCTCTCTGGTCAGCCACCTTCTAAAACCCTAACACAAAGCTCCAGTAACCTATTCCCACCGTTTCATTATCTTCTCTGAACATTTAATCGAGATGGAATCCGATGGAAGCGATCCAATGGCGTCGCTGATGGCTGTCGCTCCTTCAGTCTCGACGCCGTCCACGAAGCGGCGAATTCAGATCTTCCGCAATCAGATTCCATCCATTCTCAACAATTTAGGTATTATTTCCAATGTATAAGTCGAATGTATTGGTCAATTTGTGATCTGCTAAATTTTTATCACTTGAGTTGAGAATGGGATGATACGGTATGGTTCTTGAGTCGTGTGGTACAGTATTTTTGATAGTAAAGTTTTGATTTTTTGTTTTCTTTCTTGATTCGGTCTTTCTTAATTTTATCCGTTATC
Organism: Haberlea rhodopensis; assembly: GCA_907163345.1. Taxonomy (NCBI): domain Eukaryota; kingdom Viridiplantae; phylum Streptophyta; class Magnoliopsida; order Lamiales; family Gesneriaceae; genus Haberlea; species Haberlea rhodopensis. The sequence goes on along the minus strand of CAJQUN010000024.1, from coordinate 2,819,842 downwards.
CTTAGTAGCAATAGTTTCTTCTGAATTTTATGTTTGCATTGTTTCATTAGTTTCCGTTAATCATTTTTTGTCTTTGTTATGTATTCTACACGGGGTTAGTTGATTGCCTTTGACCTATGGATCACAGAATTTCTGATTCTTGTACGTTAATGTTAAACAGACTTAAATGCACATGAGGTCATTAAGTTTAGTTGGCAGATGCCTATTTTTTCTGAAAAATACTGGGTATATATGTTTCTAGTGGTGGTCTATTTTACTGCAACAACGATTTTTAATAACTTTTAAGGAGAACAGTGGTGTACGGTTTTATGATATTCTCACTGTAAATGAATTTCAAGTGCTTGAAAGTTTCAAAGTTGGTTCATATTGGTACTGTGTTCTGGACTTTGAGAACAGCTTGGTTATCCTAGTTATTTTATCTTCTTGTGCTAGAGGATTTAGTCTTTATTTATTTTTTTGGAGGTTGCTTCTTCGACTAAATAGTGATCTCAACTAGTATGGAAATAGGGCTTGGATGATGAGGAGATATTCTAAATTACATAGTTTGAAATCTTATGTATGGTTGAGTTATTTGTTGGCTGGAAATTATGTAGATATTTGGATTGTAAACTGGTTTTCATGGACATGACCGTGGAATTTTGGTTGAAGATGATGCTTCCTTCTTTAGATGTAAAAGTTTAATTTGAAGAGTTCCTGCACATGTAAACAATATTTTCTCAAGAATTTAGTTTCACTGTGTATGGTTCAAGGACTAAAGTTTGAGTTCATCATCTGTGCGGGCTCAAGCTTGGCTTGATATTGGAACATTCTTAGAAGATGCTGTTTCCTCCTGCAGAGGCATAATTAGTATTTAGAGGATTGATTTTGCAGCTAGGGTAGGGAATTTTTTTTTCTCAGTTTTATGGTTTTGGTGGCCATTGTTTAAGTACTTTGGCTCTCTTTGTTACCGGTGTGCGTATTTTTTTTTAATTGATGCTTTCACTGTCCTCTAAATTTGTTTAATAACAAATGCCTTTTCTTATGGTGCTCACCATTTTCAATTTTGCCTTTCTTCTTTCTTGCATTGATCCTACTTCGCTGCCCAACTGATTTTACCTTTAAACAATGTATCCTTAGTCACCAAAATATAGCTGTTGATAATGTTTCTATAGTGACTTTACCGATTAAATGGTCGTCTTTTCTAAGCTCAGCCATCTGCTCTTCTTTATTTCCCCCCTCGGTCGTTATTCTGTTTCATTTCTCCTGTCTAACAGAGTTTCGATGCTGTCTGGAAGAGCTATGCTTGTCCATGATGGTTTCTCTAATTTTATGTCTTTATTTGATGGTTTTGGGCAAACGTTGTCAAATTGAAATTTGTAGACTTTTTCTTTTAGTTTGCATACCATTTACGTCATCAAATTTAGATGTCTGATGTGGGAGACATTCTCAAAATTTTGAACCATGTTTTTTAACATGCTACTCTATACCATTTCACCTACAATCAAAGTATAGCGAGTCCCAATCTGGCAATCTTTCCGACTGAAAACATGCCAAGGCTTAGCCCTTTAGTAGGCTTGTGCTTTGGGTAAAATGTCCACACTCGGTGTTATTACATGCCCAAGACACATTTTAAGTGCATCTTAAATAAAAGGATTGCATATTAAATTAATGTTATAGTCATTCATATTTTGCTTATACACTAAAAAATAGCTGTTTTTATTGTTGTTCAATAACTTGGAAATTATATGTTAGATGTTGCATGCCATAATTTTATTAATACGTATAAATTTTAAAATACTATTACTCAATGCACCTTGCTTTGGTAATGCAAATTCATGGACTTGCGTGAACAGCTTAGGCTCCAGGACATATGTGCTCCTCAGTTCTTCGTACCTTAATAATTATGAACTGAGGTAAGATTTTGTTAACACCAATGCCTAACAAAATATCATTAAGTGTGACTGGGGATCATGACTTAAGAGACATACCCATCACACCTGTCTAAAGCCGTGAGCCAAGGGTTTGGACTTTATCCTTTTTATTTTTCCTTTCAGTTTTCTTAAAAAAATTGTGTTAGAAATAACTTTTTTAAAAGGTTGAGCTTATGAAATGTGACATCACAGTTTTATTTTCTAACAAACTCCGTTATATCTAATGTAAATTGTGAAGAATCAAGCCTATCACACTTTACCTAATGTAAATTATGAAGAATCTGTTATATCTATATTGGTTAATTTTGGGTTTCTCGTTTTGGAGCTAGTGTTTTGTAAGTAATTTATTGTCTTGATACATGTCGATTAAAGCAAGGTCATTAACATAAGATTATTATCTTTGCTTCTTAGCTTTGTAAAATGTATATAATCATTCCGTTTCAACAATCGATGACTTAGTAATGCTTGAATCATTGAGAATCGGTTACCTTAGATTCTCGTTGTGCTGTTTGTTATAGAGCTTATTTTGCAATTGCTTTTTCTCCTCGATGCAATCTGAATGAGATAAGATTTAAAAGATGAATTTCAGCCTTACTTTCCAACAGCTCAGAATCATCCAGTAATGGATAATAATATTATTATTATTGAGCTCGTGAGCTAAGATATTCGAGTTCCAAGCCCAAGCCAAGCATATGAGAAAGCTAACGTGCCGAAGTCGAGCATGGGATTCTTTATTCTTAGATCGAGCTCGAGTTTTTGAAATTTCATGATCTCTACTCGTTTGTGTAATTAGCTACAGATTTGGGTGAGGTAATGATGATTTAAAAGAGGAATTAGGTTACTTATTTTACATGTACAAAGAATAATATTATATCTACTAAATAATAATACATATTAAAGGTCGCAGGCTATTGCACAAATGATAAGGCTTGAATTTGGCTTGAACAATTTCGTGTGTAGCCTTGAGCACACCTTGAATTCAATAAACCTATATTCTAATCGACTTTTATTCGAGTCAGTTCAAAAATCTTGGGATCTGGCTCGAGTTATTTGCACTCCTTGATTAGTCAATTTAAGGACAACGTTTTATCTCCTTAAGGTTTCGAACCATTATCCCCTTGTTACGAATATAAGATCTTCTAGCAAATAAGACCATATGGGAAAATTGATTAAAAATATGATTAGTGAAACATGCACGACTCTTAGAGATTTCTCACCTAGTTTGATATCATTTGCAAAACAAATATGGATTTTTAGGAGTAGGACCCAACAGGACAGCAGTTGAACAATAAGTGGCTTTGGCTGCTATCAAGCTCGGGTTTTTTTTTTCCTGCACTTGTTCTTTCTTTGTTTGACAATTCAGTGTTCTGTTCTTACGAGATCTAACCATCATTTGGTGACCTTGATTCCAACAAAGGTACAAGTATTTGTTGGAATTTTATTGCATAATATGAAAAATAGTCATGATGTATTACGAAGAAAAAAACCTTTAATTGCTTTCGTCCCAATTAGTGCATGTTAAATAAAGCTTGCGGGGAATATGAAGATCCTATCTCTCTCTGTTCCAATTTCATAATGTCATTTTGGCGTAAAATTTTGAGATAATTAGACTTTCACCAGTTTAACCAGCAAAAATAATACATTTACATGAAATAAATAATATGTTTGGAAGACAAAAAATGCTGAAAAGTATGAAAGCTAGTAATATTAACAACTGTTTGAAATTTGTGGAAAGAGAGGAAGAAAGAGGGTGAGGAGGCACAACCCAAATGTGAGAAAATCAAGTAGTGGTTGCATCATGGGAACAATAGATAAATACATTGACGATTCCCTCGATTGTTCACTACTAATTGGATGACAGCATATATTTGTCTGAACCAGGGTTTTGTATTTATTGTATACGTCATTCTTAGGATTATATGTTGGAGTAAATAAGTATGATGGGGTGCTGTATATATTGGAAGTGCTGCCAGTTGGCTGTTGCCACTCTCGCAAATAAGTGGGTTATCCAAAAAAAAAAAAAACATGCCAGAGCAGGTCAATATCCCTTATTTATATATTCAAGTTCTTCCCATTAAAACTTAAAACGTGCAGATATAATCAAGACGCAGAGAAGCATAGACTCTATCATCTTTTTATTTTTGGAGTGGCAAATTCATGAATAAATGAACAACGTATTTGACATTTCTATCCCCAACAGTTGTTTAATTCTCCTGAACATTGATGTTTGAAGGTGTTTGCCAAATCTATATACAAAGGATAAATACTTCTGACATACAATTCTTCAGATTCTTTTCAGATGACTATCGAATTTGTGTCCCTACTGGTTGATTTACTTTTTCAAACGCTATCAATATATGATGACCATGGATCAAGGAAAGCTGTGGATGAAGTTATTATTAAAGCTATAAGTGAAGCTCCATTTATGAAAAGTTTTGCTGCAACCCTTGTACAAGCCATGGAAAGGCAGTCAAAGTTCCAATCAATCACAGGAGGCTACAGGCTTTTAAAGTGGTCTTGTCTCCTCTTAAATTATAGTCACTTTGCTACTTTATCGAACAACGCATTGTGCAGAATTGCCCAAGCCCAGGCATCGGTGCTTAACATCGTCTTGCAAGGATCATTTTGTGTGAAAAGGGCATGCAAGAGAGCCCTTTTCCATTTGTTCTCTAAGGTCTCATTCCTTCTTTTGCCATGAATAACTTTTTACCATTTTTCTGGAGGGTGATTCTTTTGCAGTTTCATTGTGCAATTGCCTTTATTGTTTCAGTCACCGGACATATACAAAACATACATAGAGGGATTAAGAGATACAAGAATCTCATACAAAGACAGTGCAGGGTTAATATATTTAATGCTTGATTTTTCAAATTCAAATCCTGCTTCATTTGATGAACAAAAGGTGAAGTTTACCTTTTTCATTTATAATATCCATGTTAGTGAAAACAATCTGGTGATTCCCTAGATAGTGGGGTTTCATCTATATTTATTGTTTCCTTTTGTTTTACAGGAAATATTTCTTGATATATATGTTAAAGCAGTTCTAAATGCAAGGGAAAAGCCATCGATAGGCCTCAGTGAAGCATTTCTGCCATTATTTTCTCGTTTATCACATGAAGATTTTAAGAACTCAATACTTCCATCATCTGTCAAGATGTTGAAACGGAATCCAGAGCTTGTTATAGAATCAATTGGAGTTCTTTTGAAATCTATCAACCTTGACCTTAGTAAATACACTGTGGAAATTCTCTCAGTAGTATTAACCCAGGCAAGGCATGCAGATGAAGGAAGAAGATTTTATGCTTTAGCGATAGTTAGGAGCTTGAGTCAAAAATCAAGCAGTCCTGATTCTGTAGAAGCACTGTTTAATGCTGTCAAGTTGGTAATGGGAGGTTAGTTTATTTGTATTTACCTTTTCCAAATTCAGTTAATAGCAAGACTGTTGGCAAGGGCTCCTTCAGTTTACAGCTAACCAGTTGCTCAAGTTTGGGTGTTATATTCTCACAGCTTTAGTGACATAAACAGGTTCTGAAGGCAGGCTTACATTTCCATACCAGAGAGTTAGCATGATTAATGCGCTGCAGGAAATTTCTCATGCTCCGGAAGGAAAATATCTCAATAGCTTGTCACCAACTATATGCGGATTTCTGTTGTCCTGTTACAAAGATGAGGGTAGGTTGTTGACTTCAAATTTCCCTATATGTGCATATTCTACATATGAATAGTAATATTGCTTGCATACATGCTTCGGTATTGACATTTTTGTTTGCCAAATGTGCATATATACAAAAAAAGTACATATGTACATATGCATGTATAAGGTTAGTGATATACATTTGCTTAAATTTGTTTCCATTATGATCTCACCCTTTCAATGTAATATTGATGTCAATGTAATATTGATGTTTATTAATCTTATTAATTAAATGTAATTCCAGGAAATGAAGAGGTGAAACTATCAACTTTGACTTGTTTAGCAGCTTGGGCTGTAAAATCTGCAGACGCCATTTCCCAAGATCTAGTCACCTTCATAGTTAATGGGCTAAAGGAGAAGGAAGCCCTGAGAAGGGGTCAAATTCGCTGTCTGCGAATAATTTGCAAAAATGCTGATGCAGTTATTCAGGTTAGATTATACACGAATTTTGATCTGTTTTATTGCTCGTGGCTGTTTTAAATATTTGTTATACTAACGTCAAAGCTTATGATGCATTCTCCAGATGACAGAGTTATTGCCGCCTCTTCTCCAACTTGTTAAAACTGGTTTTACCAAACCTGTGCAGAGATTGGAGGGTATTTATGCATTGTTCTGTGTGGTGAAAATTGCTGCTGTTGATGTAAAAGCAGGTTAGCCAGTTTCACTTATTTGCATGAACTAACCAACTCAGTTTACTTTGAATTAAGTTATTTTATGATATACATACTTCCACCACAAGGACCCTAATCGTTCCCATTATCTATTGTTTCTCATTTCTACCATTTTTCTAGAGGAAATTGTATCCAAGGAGAAGATTTGGCAGTTGATATTACAGAATGAACCTTCAGTTATTCCAATTTCCCTGGTAAATATTCGACTTCTTTTATTCTTTCTAAGATAACTTATAGCCACGGATTAGTACTATAAATCTCTCCCCTCGTAACTTTTTGAAAGTAATAAGATTATGGTGATACAAAACGAATTGAATTATGTGAGGAGTTAATGACCGTGTCTTAAAACAATTTGGTTGGAAATTGGTTAACAGCATTCCACATACTCAAAAAGTTTTTTTTTTTGGTCGGAAAAAGACATAGTATATAAAAGAGTACAGAGATACTACGAAAGTTTACAAAAAGACTTCTAAAACGCGAAGATAAAAATCAAGATGCTAATAAACAAACCCTAGGTTCATTCAACCATATGGTTCATATTATCGCGAACCATATAGTTAACCAACCCTTTCTTCCTCTTTTTTCCCCCCAAAGCCCTTTGTGCTGCACCAATTGAAAAACCGGAATGCCAGGAATTACGAGAGTGACTCCCAACCACTTGTAACATTTCATCCATAACGCGTAGGAATCCGAGCACCTAAACAAAAGATGAGCTGTAGTCTCCTCCACTTGTTGACATAGATCGCACAGATCTGGGATCGGGCCTCGGAGAACATTACGTTTCCGTAAGTTATCCTTGGTCGGAATTCTCTTTAAGTACCCGCCAAGCGAAGGCTCCAACCTTTTTCGGAGCCAAAGTCTTCCAGATGTCATCATAAATCATCAGAGATTCGTCATCAAGAACTTCATCCTCTACAAAGGTTCCATATGCCGATCGAACAGAGTAGCAATTGTTATCTTCAAGGCGCCACTCCCAGGTGTCTTCCTTATCTTGGTCCAAAGCTGACCTGTCAATAAAATTGAGTAACAAAACAAAAACATCCATCTCCCAGTCGAATAAATCCCGTCTCCAATCCCAGCTCCAAATCCATATTCCATCCACCCACCCCCCATATTCCTACTAAGATGTCTTTATCCCGCGCAATCGATGCTAATCTTGGAAACTTTTCTTCCAAACTTACCCCCCCATCCAGATATTCGTCCCAAGCCCATTCCCTACTCTTCGAAACAGCCCCTCCTAAAAACCACCCCGAATGATCCAAGAAAGTATGCTTTATAAGATCTCTCCACCACACCGACTGCATACCCCTCACCCCCCCTCTCCCTGACACAATCTCTCGGCAGTTAAGATTACCATATTTAGAAGACAAAACCTGCAACCACAAAGAATTCCCCCCCTTAATAATATCCCACCCCCATTTTCCTAATAAAGCTTTATTAAAAAAATCCAGGTTGCGAACCCCCAAACCCTCCATTTGCTTAGACTTGCAAACCACCTCCCATTTGACCCAGGCCACTTTCCGACAAGTTTCCCCACCCCCCCACAAGAAAGCTGATTGAATTGATCGAAATTTGGAAAGGATGGCTCTTGGGGCGGGGAACAGGGTGAAGAAATAGACCGGTATCGAAGACATCACGGCATTCAGTAGAACCATCCGGCCCCCAAAGGACAGGCTTTTATCATCCCAGGCCGCCAATCGTTTCCGAATTTTCTCCAAGATCGGTTCCCAAGACGCACATTTCCTCGGATTTAATCCCATCGGGATACCCAGATACTTAAAAGGCACGATCCCCACTTTACAATTCAGCACACCCGCCATAGCATCCAGTTGGACCGGATCTACATTAATGCCGATTATACTGCTCTTAATGAATTTTTTTTTTTGATCGGGCAAATACAAATATATTAATGAAATTAATCTTCAAACCCGATATCAATTCAAATAGTCGCAGCACACCATTGAAGGTTCTTACATTTTCCATCGTGGCCTCTCCAGACAGAACCGTGTCATCAGCGTACTGAAGATGGGAAATCGGTATGTGGTTCCTGCCCACTTTGCACTCATCCCAGGCAGTAGTCGCCACTGCCTTGTCTACCAATTTGGACAGCGCCTCGGGCACTAAGATAAACAGAAAAGGGGATAAAGGATCCCCTTGCCTCAGTCCCCGCTTCAGTTCAAATTCCGATGAAGGGCTCCCATTAATAAGAACAGAAGCTTTCGCACTGGTAACACATTCCATAATCCAAGTCCTCCATTTGTCTGAGAACTTCATTAACTGCATAACCTCGTCAAGGAAACCCCATCGGACTGAATCGTAGGCTTTCTCAAAATCCACCTTGAAGAGTATACCTGTCCCTTTGGTCCGCTTCCACTCGTCTAGCATCTCATTTATAATAATAACACCATCCAGTATATGTCTCTTCCCCACAAAGGCTGTTTGGGTGGCAGATATCATCCTATCCAGTACCTTGCTTAACCTATTTGCCAGGAGGTTTGCCAACACTTTATAAACGCAACCAATTAGGGATATCGGTCGATACTCTCCAATCTTGACAGGTTTCCCGATTTAGGCACCAAGACGATAAAAGAAGGGTTGCCCCCCTTAACAATCTTGCCGTTCCTATGGAATTCAGATAAGAACCTCATGAAATCGTCCTTGACGACATGCCAGAACTCTTTGATAAACCTGAAGTTGAATCCATCAGGACCCGGACTTTTGGAGCTCTCACGACACCACACCGCCTTTTTTACCTCGTCCTCTCCGAATTCAGATGTAAGAATCCCATTGTCCAAATCACTTAACTTAGTAAAGCTAATGTCTGAGAAAAGTTTAAATCTTGATACTCATCGTCGACAGCTGAGGAAAAATGATAATAAAAGTGATTTTATATGTTTATTTTATTTTCCACCTTTTTATAGAACCTTCGAGTTTATCCTCTCTTGTGATTTGACAGGCTTCAAAATTACCAGCTGATGATTTATTGACCTGCGTTGACCTTATCGAGGTTCTTCTTGTTGATTATCCTCAAAGGTGTGCTTTGAACCATCTTTGATTATATTGAGACGCGATATGCTAAAGAAGAAATGGTTGTTCTTTGTTGAATTAGAACTGATACAGTTCCCATTCCTATTTAAATTAGATTTTGGTACTCTGTCTGAGTGTTCTATTGAAGAGAACTTTGTTGCAAAAGAAATGTAAATGATAAAAGAGTCAGGTTATCTCTCCTAAATACAATTGAAATGTCAGAGGGCTTTCAAATATCCAGGATTTGGAGCCCACTACTAACATTACGATTTAAATTTCTGTTTTAGCATATGAGTAAGCCCGCTCCAAATGCGTTTTTAGCAACAATCTGTTCTAAAGATGTGAAGGGAGTGAATCTTTTTTATTCCAATGCCAGGGTAAAAGTGGCTATTTTTATATGTTTGGTTCACCCACTGAATACATGGTTACTAGCAAGATAGATAGGCTCCTGATTGTCGCAGTGCACACACAAGGGAATTGCACATTCTAGACCGATTTCAGCCCATAGTTCTATGGTTTTGATCAACCTTGGAACGACGCTTTTCTTTTTACTATGGTAAGTTACCAAGTTTACTCAAAGCGCAAATACACAAATTCTTGATGGGCCATTGACTCTTGGTGGGACCTATGAATAGAAAGCACTAAACAAGAAAATGGCCAATTGATGAAAATTCGGAGAAATGTCATAAGAGAAAAAATTAATAAAGGGTAAGTAATGTTGTTGCACTTACCTTTCTGAATGGTAGTAGGTACATCCAAATCGAAGCATGCTGGTGATGGTCTGATCTGTATTTAAGAACTTGTTATTGTTATGGTTAGGGAGGTAGAGTCCGTTCATTCCTTTTGGCGATACACAAGTGATGGTTCCGATATTGTGATAGAAAAACCAATAGTTTGAGGAATGAAACAAAGTCATCCTATTGATCCATCTCAATGAAATTAAAATAGGCAGAAGACTCGAAGGAAGATACATCGGCGAAGGTAAAGTACGGATGCGACTAGGGATCTTGCCAATGTCCAATGGTATCCCTTTAAATAGGAGAATATCTAACAAATATATACTTGATAGAGTAGGGGAATACCTCAAGACTAGGACGTTATCTTTAGCAAAATGGACACTCCCGAAGACACTAGGAGTTAGTGCAAAAACAAACATGACAAAGGAATATCTTCATGAAGTTCAGAAGATTGCACTCAATTTATTAAGTGACATGCACAAAAGAACAGCATCAGAGGAGAGGTAATTTGGAACTCGCATGTGAATCATAAGGGTTTTAAGCTACATCTGGAAGACGCTGATGCCTTTTTTTGGTTACACCATTTCGTTGAGACCTGTGTGCACTGTTGCCATTGGACAATGAAAATTGGAGGTGCTACAGTTCATGAACTCAAGAGATTACTAATGCTTAAGATATGAATAGAAGTAGAAAATTGAGTACTTGTTTAATTTTAAAGTTTTTTTAATCATATAGGACACATGAGTTCTTTCTTTGAAGAGATATCACCTGAAGCAACAAGTGGAAGATTTTTTAGAAGTAAGCTGTGATTTATTACTCATTTTGGACAAGGCCTTTGAATCTATTACTCGTGGTCTATCAAAAGAAGCACTGGCTTCACCAGTACCGGAAGAATTATCATTCTTGAGGTAAGGACCAAATTAGATGAACTTTTCATACTCTTTTTGAGAATAGATAATTTCTCATCTTGGAGCAACTGATATATTTTTTACAACGAGTCTTTATCTGGGCTAGAGGCCCAAAACATTCAAAGCCCTATAGGCTGCGGTGTAAGTCTCCTCATTTTCTTCAAAATCAGCAGAAGAAAGCAGGGCCTACTGTTGAGAGGACCCAGATTATTTCTTTGGAATGGATTAATGAGCAAATTATATCTTCAGCATCAAACCCAAACAGGTGTTGTGGGCCCTTAAGTGGTAGTGACACATGCATCAATAATTCAAAGAAGGATAAGAGCAATTAGTCTAAACCTGTAAAACTCGGATATGCCAGTTGTCACTGTAGGAGTTACTGAAGTATTCTTGGGGAAATCTAGTGAGAAAAATCAATCTAGTGAAGTCAATATTATATTGTCCCAAATGCTCTATGTATCCAGCTCGATTACATCATCTCATAAAAAGCTAACTTAGCTAGCTCCTCAACGAAAAATTAAGATATATTCCTGAAAAACTTTTAAACAACGAGGAGGAAGAAGCCTTGAGTTGAGGAAATTCAAAAGCTCAAAGTAGATTTGGAGAGGAACGACTCTTTTGACACTGATTTGAACAAGATGCTCTAGTATTCCTCGGAATTGTTTAATGAAAATTATCCGGAGATACTCGGACGGCTCAATAATCAGAGGATTATCTGAAGCATCAGCAAGAAGTATGATCCCGTCTCTAAATTTTAGCTTAACTTGTGTATTATTTGTATTGTATTGTCCAACAGTGATTCATTGTTCGTACTAGGAAGGTTTTGACTGAGTCCCACTATACATGTTTATCATTCAGTGCCGCCGTTTAAAAAAAATTAGTTTTTCGTATAGTAACACTCTTGATGCTTGTGCTTCTTTCACTGTCAAGCAACAACTTACGCTTACACTGCATGGTTGAATGTTTTGCCCTCGAAATGTTAAAGAGTTTCTGTAGATGTGAGAGGTGGAAGTGTTAATAAATTCATACAATAATATGACAATTTTTCAGATCTGATTGTTCACTTTCCTTCTATTTTTTGTGCTGCAGACTGTTGGAGATTTTTCCGACAAAAGGATTCCTTCAGGTGATTAGTACAACGGTTTTCACTTTTAAGTTTTGATGTCACTTGGTTATTAACTGATAATCATTATGCTTCAGTTAATGTTGTTTTTGCTATCCCATCCTACTTGGATTATAAGGAAAGCAGCCCATGATACTACGAAAAACATTCTTGCTGTTTCTCCTCTGTTGGCTGACGCTATTGTGGTCGAATTCTCGAGTTATCTCTCTGTTGTGGAAGAAAAAGCTACACTTCTAAGGATTAGGTGAAATTCAACTGTCTTTCGCTCTCCTTTTACCCTCTTTGACTACTTGTGCTTTCTTTTTTTCACCAGGATAGAGTACTTGATATTTCTGAGAACTGGAAAATTTAATATTTATACGATAACTGTAATGAAAACCAACATTCACTGATGTATGCTTTTGGTTTCAATGAAAGCTGGGCATTTATTGCTGTTATTGTTTTTTTTTAAATGGTTTTGGCTTGTAGATGCTCATCTTTGCACTAAAGAGATTATTATTAAATCCAAGTAAATGTTCTAAAGTGATGGTCTTGGAGCTTGTAACTTCAACTACCTTAGATCCTCACAAAATAACTATTGCTCCTTGGTTCCACTGTCATCAATAATTTTTTATGTTTTTTTGGTGAATAGAAAACTAACTAGCACAGTGTTTATGTACTTAAGGGAAAAGGTAGAGGAGAATTGTTTTCAAACACATGGTTGGGCTATTAAAGCCTATACTAGGAAGTTTGAGACTTGTGGTGTTTCCGATGTTACTTCTCTTGCGCGTGTACTTATCATTGCTTAGTGAGGGCAAAAAGCATGCAACATACGAAATGATTACTTAAATGAATGGTGTAATATTGATTTGATGTCAATTGGAAATTAGTTTCTAATTGATTTTGTGCTGACAAAAAGAACCATTTATGCGTTTGCTGCAAGAAATGTACTTTTATAAAATGAAAAAATGTATCAAGGTCCTATAAGCCAGACGAGGAAACCAGTTATTTATCATATTACTAGTATATACTTAACATTTGATTTTGGATTTATGTGTTCGGAAAAATCTGCTTCAATATGGGAAGGGGTTGGAAAATTTAAATGTCTGCTTCAGAATTAGGTGCAAAGGAGTGGTATCATTATCAGACACAATTTGCTAGACAGTTACCTTGAGATTATTGAATTTACTCTTTAATCAAGCTCTAGATTAGAACCTCGTCGTTCATGTATTCAAATATAGTATTATATGGTTGTGCTCACAATTAGGGATCTTCTTGTATATCTGCTTCATTTGTCTTCCTCTGGTCAAACATAATATGTTGGATACATATTGTGACTCAACACCTGGCTGGTGGGTCTGCAGGATAAGCGTTGTGCATACCATGCTAATTCTGGAGGATAATGTGAAACATTGATTCACTGCATAGATGCCACAATGTCGATTGATCTTTACTATCTTGGAGCCTTAGAGCACCATAACCTTTCTAGATATCAACGGAAACTCCATAACAAGATTTTGTTCTTTTCTATATTTTACTTTTCACTTATTTTGTGCTACTCAAGCTAGTTAAGGTTCTCTGAAAGAGAAATGTTTTGCATCTAAAATTTTTGAGGTTAAGCAAAGCGGCGGTTGCTATTCTCCCATTTTGTGGGAAATCCTCTGCCTTGGTTGGCAAAATTGCTCTGAGTTCCCCGTTTCAGAATTCTTGAGGGTAGTTTTTTCTTCATATGTTGTAGATGATAGAGTTATCTTGCTTTACAAAGATGGATAGAATACTAGATTTCCTTATCTTGGTTTTTAGTTTGATTCCTATCAAAGGAAAACTGTATTTCCAATTACTGAGTAAACTCTTCAATTAGATTGAATAGCATCAAAATATCATCCCCTGATTTTTTTTTTTAATATTATAAAATGAGTACCAGAGGTACTGAACCGTTAAAGCAGAAAAGCTAGAAATTCCTAAACTACGAAACTCCTAGACTACGCAGCTGAAAGACAAATAGTTGGTTCCTTGACCCAATCCGAAAACGAATACCCAAATTTTGTATTGCTTCTATTACTAATCTATAACCAAGATCTAAATAAAATTAGATAAAAAAGATCATCTTGTGCTTCCTTTGACCCTCTGAAAATCAACTCGTTACGGTGTAACAAAACGGTTCAGATGACATCTTTCCAAATTGTTTGCCATCCCTTTCTTCCTTTCTTCTGTACCCATAGACCTTTGTGCTGGAATTAGTGTACCACTGGATCTTTTTGTAGTACTGTTGTCACGCCCAGCCACTCGTAACATTTCATTCATAAAGAGTACGTCTTCTCGCAAATAAAAAGTAAATGCTGAGTGGTTTCTTCCTACAAAGCTCACATGAATCCACTGATTACTTTTAGCATATTTAGCTTGCATGGCTGCGGAGAATGCAATTGCTTATATATGTACAGCAGAGCATCAAGCTTAATGGGATTATCACGAGGCTAGGATATGTTTGAAAGAAGAGATGCTTAAGCCGAGAATTGTCATTTTACGTTTCAATGACAAGTATAGGTTCAGTATTAAGTTGGTCAAAATGTAAGGTTCTAGCAGCAAAAACACCATGCATGTGTTTGTTTCTCTTCCCTTTCTTGATATTTTCTCTCAGAAGTCAAAAATTGTACGTTCCCGACTGGCATTTATTTCACCTTATTTTTTCTTAAATTTTCGTCACACCTCATTTGATAATTTTTTTTTTCATGTTTTTCAGTGGCAGTGCACAGGTCAAATCATTTTACCAAATCCATCATACTTATACCTATTTCCTAACAATAATCATTCAGTATTATTTCATTATTAGTCATGCAACATTTCAACACATACCATTCAAGCACTATCTTTAATTTTCGGTACTTACTAATCTCAAATTTCTGAAAATGTTTCTCCAGAAAAAGTGTCAAAGCAAATATCACCTTTGTTACTCGAGGTCATTTTAGTCTGTTTCATTTTCATGAGAACCTTCTGTGATTCAAATATTTAATATGTGTACCCTCTTTCTTTACAAGTTTTATGAGTGTTATTCTTTGGTACACTTTAAATTGCTGAATGGTTGATATCCTCTGGTTATTTTAATAGATGTTTGATGAAAAATTAATTCACTTTCACTTTTGTCCCATTGAGTTGCTTATTTCTTGGTGTGTCTTTCTGTATCATTTTACCCTGTTATGCATTATTTTTAACGACTCTGATTCTTGTAAAATAATCTGGTATCCAGTGAAGTAGAAAATCCGATGGATTCTCAAGTTCCATTTCTTCCATCCGTTGAGGTTTTGGTGAAAGCTTTAGTTGCAATTGCGCCTGCAGTATTTGCTGCTGTCCCAGATGCTTGCTTGCAGCTCCTGTTTTGCTCACATCATCCATACCTCGTAGGGACTGGAAAAAGGGATGCGGTTTGGAGGGTATATTCTCTATTTCTTAATTTTGTTGAACTTCATAAGTTGTTTTGTATTACCCGAAAGGCAATCAACTTAGTGTAAGTCAACAATCTGGCTTGTTGTGATTTTGACTATTTGGCTGGAAAGGAACAAGAGAATTTTTAGAGATCCAGGGAAAAACGAGATAACTTGTTGGATCTAGTCAAATACATGACCTAGATATGGATAAAAGCATAAGGAAAATTAAATTTTATTATTCGTTTTCAGATTGGAGTAGGGAATCAGTTGCTTGTTTATTAGCTTAATAGTTTGGAGAGGATATTATCTTCTGTATTATTGTTTTGTAACTTTTCAGGTACTTCTTGTATTCTATTTTATATAATTATCTTTTACCTGAAAAAAAATGTAGCAACATGTGGTTCTATTTTTCTGATTTTCTTGGGGTGTTGGCAAGGGGATTGATGTGGGTGGGTAGTTGAAGTAAAACATGCAATATCGGAATTAAAATGGACTCCATATGTTTCACAGATAGGATGCGCCAATTTCTATTCTATATATTCCTTGACTGGCATTAGTGGTAAAGACAAGATACACTTGGGCCAGAAAAATCCGTGCTCAAAATATTTTGATTTGATTTTGAGCACGGATTTTGTCGGTAAAAAAAGATGGATTTTTTTCTCACATTAACTGATGCAAAATCATTTTTAACCATGTTGCTGATATTTTTTTGCCAGAGGGTGCAAAAGTGTTTGCAGAAGTTTGGTTTTGATGTGATTGGTCGTGTTACAACTAATGTGGCCGACTTATGTAAGGTGAGTATTCTTACTAATGCTGCATGCTGTCCAGATTTTCCAATACCCTTTTAGTCCTTGACTCCTTGTTTGTTATCTTCCTCCGGAAACCGTCTCCCTCTCCGAAAATAAAAAAACAAACATTAGCGGCTATCTTTATTCTCTTTCCTCAAATTATGTTTTCCCTCGTTTTCTCATATTCAAACATAACAATTACTTTTAAATAACATTTTCTACCATTTCCCAAAATAGACTATTATTGTATTATATTTTAACCAAAAATGCCTTTTTGGTTTTTAACAAAATGAAAGTTATTTTATTTAACAATCTTTGACATGATTCCACATCTGTGGTAACAATTCGATTTTGGAGAAATACCATACATACAGTATATTTCAAAACATCTGCCCCCAAACTCCTAAACAAAACCAAACCCATTCCTCAATAATTCATTCAGATGTGGAACATTTATCATTCTCCGTTGCTCTTTACAATATAATGAATACCTATGGTTTGGGAACTATTCTCAAAAGTAGATTTAAACCGCAGAATGTGATTAATGAGAACCCTACTGTTAGTCTTTCAGTTGAAACTATAACCTTCCACTTTGTTTGTTGTTTATTGCCAGTTACATTTTGGAATTTGTTTCTGTTGACTTATTTTTATATACTTATGTTATTGCAATGTTTATTTACTCATTCTATAAAGGTTGATTTTCATGTTATTGGTGATCAAATCATCAAGCATCAAATGATTTGAGATATCCTGTCATGATGCAAAACCCATCACGAACCTTTTCTTTTTGATCAATGAAGACACATACTTGAATGATTTACTTATTATAACTGACTTCCGGTATTTGTTCTAATGTCGTTTGCTTTGGAAGGGCTTATTAGGTTCAAAGGGATTGATGAGCCCAAATTACCTTGATCAAGAAGGGGCTATAAATTCATTGTCAACGCTGATGACCATTATACCAGGAGATACCTACGCACAGTTTGAAAAGGTTCACTCAAATTTTAATTCTGCAATTATCTTTTATGATCATTTGTTTTTCGATTTTTTATGCTTTATTGTGTCACCCCTTTGGCAGCACTTTATCAATCTTCCAGATCTTCGTATGCATGACGCTCTTTCAGAACTTGATATTCAGGTCATTTTTATTGTAATTTCTATTTCTTGGTGTATATCATCTAAAAAAGTCTTGATGCTTCTGGCACATAACAGGTTATTGAAAATTGTTTGTTCTTTATCATGATCCTGCTTGTTTGACTGCTGGTAACCATATAGTTGCACTCAGATTTTATGTGCTACAGATTCATTCAGCTTGCATTCTGAGTTTTTGCCTCTAGTTATAAAAGGGTATGATTTTTATATGAGAAGTGGCTAATAAATCTGTCATGTTGTCACTGAATTACTAGCTGTATTACTTGAATCGTGATCTTTTTTGTTCTTCGTTAATGGCTATTTTCATGTTCATATTGAGATGGACCTTCAGCTCTAAAAACTTATAGCAGTCTTCCTTCGGACCCGTGTTTGACAGTTCCAACTTCCATCCACTTACATTTGTCTAATATTTAAACTAAGCCAGGTTTTTGGACTCGATTGCTTTGATAATCAAAATAAAAGTGGTGGCCAGTGCAATTGTTACATTTATAATATAAAAAGCGCGCTGAAACGTGCACTTAGACTAAAGTGGAAGCGAGCCGTAGCCCATCTTTTGGCGCGAGCTAAAGCAAGCCCTTAAGAGAACCTTGGTGCATTTTAAAAATTTAACGTGCACCTTAAATACAGAGATTGTGAATTGATGTTTAGATACATTGTCAGTCTATTATATGGTCATGTTCCCTAATAAATATTTATTGTTATTTATTATGTCAAGTACGTATTGGAATCTGTATGAGACATATTTTCATGCATTTAGTGAGAAAATGAGCAAAACTGTTCTGCAAGTTGACTATTTTTGGTTTTTGGCCCTGTAAATCATCAAAGTTTGGTCCTGTAAATCATCAAAGTTTGGTCGTAGTGCAATAGGTTGGCCGCTCTTTTTTACTTTTATTCCTATTTAGCAAGATTGTTGACTTGACTCCGGATATTGTTGACTTGACACCGGATATTGATGACGTGGGTTGGAAATTACTGATGTATCCTGGTGGTGTACGTCAGTGCTCCTTTCAAAAGGGATTAAAAGTAAAAAAAAAAACCAACTTAGTGCATTAAGACTAAACTTTGACGATATACATGACCAAAAGCGGAAACTTGCCAATTAATTGGACGATTTTTGCAATTTTCCTTCCATTTAAATTCTAGAATACCATGCCTTACTGTGCATCACTTTGATAATGCAAGCACCTTGCCAAACATATTAAACCTAAGCTCTAGGCAACCAGTTTGCTATAATATGCCTTGAACCCTATATTTGATCTTACTGAGCTCTTATTTATGTCTGGATAACTAATGTATGGAGTTTGTCTTCAACACGTTTGAAGTTCGTATTGCAGATTTAGAGCCCTTGGTGTTGTTCATTAGAAGATGGAGACTAGGACGGGCTGGTTGGTTGAAGGCCATCCCTGCACTTCTCATCATTTGTTGTATTTGGTTGGAACCCTGAGGTTTTTATTCCTCTTGCCTAGGTTCAATGAAATAATTGTTGCCAACAATGGTATCCACTTGGCTGATAATAAATTGGAAAGCTTGGAAGCAAATTGAGTTTCTTCTCTTTGGGGGTGGCTTTAAGAAGGAATATTGGATAAAGGCATGCCGAATTTTGCTTATATGTTGGGTTTGGATGTTAAACATCCTAATTGTCAGTTGAGTTAGTGAAGACTTGAGTAAAGATGGTACCACAGCATTGGTAAACACATCCGCAATCTGAGCTAAGAAGGGAACAAAGTTTGGAGTAATAATTCTGGCTCGAACATTATCCCTGATAAAATTAATATCCACTTCTATATGCTTCGTTCGCTTATGAAGAACTGAGTCAGAGGCAAGCATGATAGCTGGCTTTCTTATTATCCAATAATGCAGATGGTTGCGTGATAGGAAAACCAATTTCTGGTAGTAGAGAGCGAAGGCAAATAAGCTCACGAGTACCTTGAGCCGTTGCTCTATACTCAGCTTCAACAGATGACCGAGAGAGAACCACTTGTTTCTTACTTTTCCATGATAAGATATGATTTCCAAGGAAAGTTTAGATACCGGATGTGGATCGACGATCACTCTTAGATCCTCATAATCAGCATCTGTAAAGCTAGATAGGCTTGTTTGTCTTCTTCTCTCAAAGCATAACCCCAACTTGGGGATATCTTGAGATACCAAAGAATATGATGGACTGCAACAAGATGAGATGTGCGTGGGGCATACATAAATTGACTTACAACACTAACAACAAAGGAAATATTAGGTCTTGTGCTGGTGGGATAAATGAGACATCCTGCAAGTCGTTGATAGGTGGATGCATCTGGTAGAAGATCACCACATTCTGGTACAATTTTGACATTAAGATCCATAGGAGTTGATGGTGGTCGAGATCCTAGCATTCCTGTGTCTTGTGAAAGATCAAGTACATATTTTCGCTGAGAAAGATATATGCCTTCACGTATCGGGTTACCTCAATCCCAAGAAAATAATTCAATTGTCCCAAATCTTTAACATCAAAGCATTTGCCAAGATCCCTTTTCATCTTAATAATTCCATAAACGTCATTGCCTGTAATAGTAATATCATCGACATAAATTGACAGAATTATGCATTGATTATTGGTATTATGGCGAATGAAACATGTATGATCAGAATGTCACTAAACAAATCTCATATCAGAAATTACTTCGTTGAATTACCGACTCACGCTCGTGGAGACAGTTTGAGCCCATAATTTGATTCTTTGAGTAAACATACTTTCCCATAATACTCCCCCTCAGCCGAAATCTAGGATGATGATTCGTGTTATTTGTTTCTTGCAGATCCCCATTCAAAAAGACATTCTTGACATCTAACTGATGGAGATCCCAAGACTGAGAGACGGCGAAATGAGCACCCGTATAGTAGTCAATTTGTCAATAGGAGAAAAAGTGGCATTGAAGTTCTGGCCAGGTACCTGTGTGAAACCTTTAGCAGCAAGATGAACTTTATATCTATTAATGGACCCGTCACCAAGGAATTTGATGGTAAGGACCCATTTGCATCCCACTGTTTTTGCTCCTTGGGGTAAGGGGACGAGTCCCAAGTATTATTTGTCTGGAGAGTACTAAGCAGTAATTTCTTCAGTCATGACCGCTACCAACCCACGTAGGATTCTAATGAGCTTCTGACACGGTACGAGGAATAGGGATTGAGGCAACTTGAGAATAAAAGAACGATATGAGTCTGAAAGACCTGATATAAAGACATTGTGAAATATATGTTTAGTACTTGGAAATCCATGTCGATCAGGAGGATGATGAGTACGAGAGGGATATTGGGGGAATGTAATATATCAACATCTAAGGTATTATTCATGTATCAAGCGACATGATCATAACATCGATACCCGTTAGATTGAATAGAATAGCCAAGAAGGACAAACCTGATAGCTTTTTCATCCAATTTTGTATGATGAGAACTTTTATTTTGGACAAAGCAAGTGCTCCCAAAGATGAGATGATGGATATTGAACGATTTTTTTATTTCGGCAACACCATTTTGCTCATGAGTATATAGACACATAAGCTGTTTCAAAATTCCTTGTTTATTAAGAGTGGACCGAAGTGCATCGGTAGCATATTCTCCTCCATTATTAGACTGAAGAACACAAATAACACGATTGAGTTTGATCATTTGGGGAAAAATGGTGAATTGAGAGATAAAGCCAGGTGCATCGGGTATGGTCATCTATAAAGGTGACATAGTATAGATACCTAGAAAGAGCGGTGAAAGGAGACGGACGCCAAACATCTGCGTGAACAAGATCAATTGCTATAGGTGAACTGTGTATACGAGAAATATAAATTGTACGAACATGCTTAGATAATTCACAAGTTTCACTATGGAATTGAAATTTTTGGCAAGCAGTATTAATATTGGGAAACAAATACAAAGATATCTAAGATTGACATATCATAAAAGATCATGCCATAGACAGAGTTGACATTGATTTTACTGAAGATGGCTGACAAAAAGCCCTAATAGGTAGACTCTGTGGGCTGAGAACTGGAAGAGACTGAGAGACATTTGTCGCCCGAAGTAACAAAGGCCATTTTTCTCATATCCTTTGCCAAAAATCTTCTTCGAAATATGATCCTACAATATGCAATCATCACAAGAAAAATCACTGTACAACTGAGATCCTTAGCATAGCGACTAACTAAAAGAAGATTTTATGTCAGATTGGGTACGTATTAAACTGATGAAAGATCAATATCACCCTTACTTTGAATATGTGAAATAGATCCATCGGCAAGACACACTGAACGGTTACTGGGGTTAAAGCGGAAGAAAACAGTTTTGACTCACCCGTAAAGTGATCATTAACTCCGGAATCCAGCACCCATTTAGAAGTCTTACACTTGACATTGAGAGCTGCATGAGTACCTGAAGCAAAAAGTTCAGTGGGTTTGGCCAATCTGTGCTGTATATTAGTCTGGAGATATTAGCCAATGGAATCTGACTCATCCTATTGATTTGATCCCGAAATTGGGTGAATTCTGTAAGGACGGGCCCTGGAATGGTATCAACAATTGCAGCTGTGGGCCGAGGGTCTTTCCCTTTGTTTTTTGCAAATTTCTCCCGAATCCCTGGACCGAGCTTGAAGCGGCGAATCTCTTGTATGAGTAGGGCTTTGACAAGGGGAACAAAAATATGTTCCAAGGGGGTTGAGGTCCAGTTGCATTGGCGAAGGCCATTTGCTCAGGTACAACGCTGGAACTTGCTTTCTTCGCTAAACAGACTAGCATAATTCTCTGTACGCTCGTCTCTATCAATGGTGGCAAACGCCTCATATAAAGAAAGCATAGGGGATGAGTTTAAAACATGACTTCGAAGAATTTAAAACTCCGGTTTTAATCCCATCAAAAATTTATATATGTTTTTTGTTGAGTTGTTTTCCATCAAGATCAGCCGCTTCAGTTGGAAAGGCACTAAGTGGCTCATAATGTGCTAGCTCTTCCCATCGGGATTCTAATTACCCACTGCAACGGATAGCTCGAGAGACACCTTGGAAACATGCGAAATTTCTCTGTACAGCTCAAAAATCCATGATTCATTCCTCTTACGTGCATACATTGGCGTCAAGGACTTCCACAATCCAAGAACTCTTCATGATACATAACAACAACAATTAAGCCTTTAATTCCAATGAATTGGGATAGGCTCATGAACAATAGAGATAATCAAGTCGGATCGAACACGTGCGTCCGTCTTCTCCAATCTCTTATATCGGTCAGAATATCCTCTTCAATCCTCTTGACTCCAACCTTTGCGTATAACTTCTAGCCATGTATTCTTCGGTCGTAAACTCGGTCTTATGAAATGGCCGAAATCCATGGACTCCACTCGATTGCTGTGCCTACGTCGTACGTGACCAAATCAACGGTAACATGTGATAAAATTGATCCACTCATAAAGTTAAGCATCCCATGCATGTGCCGGAATGCCTAAGCAGTTGATCCAAACCTCTCGAGTTGGAATGCTCATAGATTTGTTCCACAAGCTGAGTTCATTAAACCAAGCCAATCATTCTCCTCCTTGAATAATTCCTCTAAGTTTTCCTTTTTGTCATCATGTATCAGGACCATAGGTCCGCCCAAGGGGATGATTCTTGAATTTCCATTTCCGTTAAGGATGAGTTCTTGCTGGGCTCGCATTCTATCTTCTGGTTTGTGAAGTTTACGTAGAAGACAACCCTCAATCCAATCCATTTCCTCATCTTTTGTGTTCATAACTAATCCCGACCCTTCATTAGGATTTCTGACCCAAGTATTCTTGGCATGAGCTTGAGGTTGTCCTATGGTAATTTATGCGTACGAAGTACCGTTGATATTACACATTTTGTTGTTATCTCGTATATTAGGGTTTCTGCTTGTATTGTCCATTTTTTATGTTCTATCGAACCTTGGCCGATTTGCTCTGATTTTATAGGATCCAATCCAAATTTGGTTTAGCCCTGCCAGTATTATGCTTACCTCCACATCTCCTTTGAAGCTGATGAATCCGAATTTGTTTCCTCTGATGTCCCGTTTAATGGGTAAGAATACCTCCTTAACACCTACCACTTTCTGAAAAGTATCGCATTTCAATAGGATGCCAATCCCCTGGGAAATTAGTTAAAAAGAAAGGGACCGTGTTTTCATGGAATCGTCTTTGATACTCTGGAATCTTGTGCTGCCTATGAGTTGGGTCCGGCCCCCTGGGTTTCGTCTGATACTGCCATAGTGGATTTATTTGGAGACTTGGGGAAGACGCTCTCTCTCTCGGAAAAGGTTAGGATATGGGTTAGAGGTTTGGGTCGCGCCCGAAAGTGATGGCGGAGGATAGGGTTAGGGTTTGGTTGTTTATTTGCCTCTCCGCTCAAATTTTCTCTCACTAGGGTTACCTTCTCTATGCATAATACAAAAAAATAAATTAACTTTTTATTATTTTACTATTTTTTTCTATCGTCCGCCTAACATGCAATCCACTTCGGGTTGGGTTGGGTTGGGTTGGGATTTTCCCAAACCTCCTGAAGGCAGGCCACACCCAAGCCGCTTGGGTCACGGTTTGTGGGCCTGCGTGTTTGGGGGTTTGCCAAATTGACTGGTGTAGGCTCTACCAGGGTCAAACTTTGAGGATTGGATCACAAAGTTGGCTGCGATTACCGCCTATTATCACTATTTTACTAGCTATTTGATTATCACCATAGCTAGTTTCCCATTTTTAGCCGTTGTAATTTGTTTGATTAGTGAACAGCTATTCATTAGATCAAGGGAACAAATTCTGCTATTCTTTTTTCTTTATGAATAGTGTTTACACATGTTATGTGACAATCAAGCCTCAGTAAGCATTGCCAAAATTCAGTTCTTCACGACCGACTAAACATGTGTAAATTGATAGCCATTTTATCAGAGAGAACATAGTAGATGGGATAATTCTACTGTACTACATGCCTATGAAATGCTATATCACGAACGTTCTAACCAAGGCTCTACCGGGGTCAAACTTTGAGGATTTGAACACCAAGTTGGTTGTGAGGACCATCTATCACCCAGCTTGGGGAGTGTTAGAAATCCTTATTTCTTACTATTTTACTAGCTACTTAGTTATCAACCTAACTAGTTTCCAATCCATTTTTAGCCGATTGTAATTTGTTTAAATTGATTAGCCTAGTGAGCAGCTATTCAGTAGATCAAGGGAAACAATTCTCAGCGTTCTTATATAAATTTGACCTCTTGTATTATTTGAAATTAACAAAAAAAAAAAAAAACAAAAAAAGATTACAGACTCTTTTTCTTAAAATTCTACAAAATGATTCTTCTTGTTAAATATATTTGGTGACCAAACTCTTGTTTGCTAATGTTCTCGCACCATATCAGATCTTTTATACGCCCGAGGGAATGCTTTCGAGTGAGCGAGGTCTTTATGTTGCAGAGTCTGTTGTCTCCAAGAATGTGAGACAAGCGAAAGGCCGTTTCCGAGTATATGATAATGATGACGGCATGGTAATATGTTGTGAAGTTGTAAATTAAAATATTCTTGATGTTTACAAGTCAGATTCTAACAACTAGATGTATAATTTCAGGACCAAGCAAGCTCTAATCAAACTGTTGTCAGCTCTAATCATTCTGCAAGACGGGCCACACAAAATAAAGAGGTTGCTGGTGTTGGGAAAAAAGATTCTGCAAAATCGATCAAGAAACCTGGCAAGTCCTTTCTTCTCTCTTGCTTATTGTGCCACTTTAGTCACATTTTTCTGTTAAAGTATACTTTTTCCTCGTCTTTTCATTTTTCCAGAGAAAACAAAAACTGCAAAAGAAGAAGCGCGTGAATTGCAGCTTATGGAAGAGGGACAAATCCGTGAAAAGGTCGTTGCTGTGCAGCAGCATATTTCTTTGATACTGAAAGCTTTGGGAGAAATTGCCCTAGCTAATCCTATTTTTATGCACAGTCAACTTCCTTCTGGGGTTAGTGTTCTTTTATGAATTCAATTTCTTTTAATCCTTGTCTGCTAGATCCTTATTTTAGTCCTGACATTAACTTTACAGATAACTTGTTCTAAGATATCTGTTAAAATATTTGTTTGTGATTTTAGTTTAGTAGCGTTCGAGATTATAACAAGGATTTTTTCAAGTTGTGAGATTGTGCGATGCTGCTGATTGCCTCATGTTTTTGTGTAGAATTCTCTTTGAGATTTACCTTGGCATGGACTAACGACATGCTATGACATATTTTTTGGTCGAAACTTCTATAACTTTTAGCTCATGAGAATGTGTTTCTATTACCTAATGCGGTTGTATCTTTTTAAATACTATATATTTTCAGGTTAAGTTGGTCAATTCTTTGCTGCGTTCACCAATTGTTGGTGGAGCTGCCTTTGACTCCTTGACAAAACTTTCAAAATGCACTGTTGATCCTCTTTGCAATTGGGCTCTTGAAATTGCAACTGCATTACGACTAATTTCCATAGGAGAAATTAATATCTTGTGGGAGTTACTTCCACCTGTTGGCGAAGGAGAGGGCAATGGAACACCTTATTTGAGTCTTTTTGATCGACTAGTCGACGGTTTATCCGTTTCTTGCAAATCTGGACCACTTCCAGTGGACTCATTTGCGTTTATTTTTCCGGTAATTATCCCATTAATTTGTAATTATCTTTCATTATATTATACAATTATTTACTATCTTTCTTTTTTGCAGGTAATTGAAAGGATACTCCTGAGTCCCAAGAAGACAGGTCTTCACGATGATGTCCTCAAGATACTTTTCTTGCACATGGATCCAATTTTACCTCTGCCAAGGATTCGAATGTTATCAGTTAGGGTCACACTTATTAAAGCACATTGCGCTGTGGCTGTCAATTTCTAGTTTTTTATGTTGCTCATGATGTATTCTTCAGGTTCTGTACCATGTTCTAGGTGTTGCCCCTGCTTATCAAACATCTATTGGGCCAGCATTAAATGAACTGTGTCTTGGTCTGCAACCAGATGAAGTGGCACCTGTATGGCCTTACTTTTTGTCCACTTTGAGAGACTGTCACTATTGCCTCCATGCTAATTCTATTTTGCGTTCTTTTTGACAGGCTCTACGCGGTATTTATGCAAAAGATATTCATGTAAGAATGGCTTGCTTAAATGCTGTCAGGTGCATTCCTGCTGTCTCCAATTGTTCGATACCTGAAAATGTGGAGGTTGCAACCAGCATTTGGCTTGCTTTGCATGATACAGAAAAGGTACAAGATTTACTGGATTGTCATTATCCCATAGTACAATGTGTCAATTTGTTTTTTGTTTTATTTTATAATATTTGAGCACTAGTTAATTTATATTTTTCCTTGATACTTCTCAGATGTGAGACGTACTGTTGATTCTTTCATCAGTCTATATTGTGCTTCTCAAACCCTGCAATTATTTCGATATCTGCTGGTTTAACTGATAATTTATGGTTTAGGCTGTAACTTATTTTATTTGTATGCATCAAACTAAATGTACAAAGAAATCGACTCTAGCCGAATAGGAACTGTTAAAAATAAAAATAAATAGGAGAGGAGAAATATTTTCCCTGATTTTATTGAACAATGTTCTTAATATTTATTCATGACACAACCGACCTAATCATCTAGCCTAAGAACCGGAAATCACTAATTCTATAGCATATAGGTCTCTTCTAATTCTATCTCCTAATCCTAACAATAAAAATAACGATAAAGATGCACCATACTGATAAGAATAAAATACATAAGGTTTAATCTTAATCTTATTTCCAACACTCCCCCTCAAGCTAGTGAATATATATGATCATTCCTAGCTTGCTGGTTAATTGTTCGAACGTAGCCCTTGACAGGCCTTTTGTTAGAATGTTTGCCACTTGACACCCTGATGGAATATAGGTCATGCACACACTTCTATCTTCTATTTTCTCTTTGATGAAGTGCTTATCAATTTCAACATGCTTTGTCCTGTCGTGGTGCACTGGGTTGTGACCAATGCTTATTGCTGCCTAGTGCCAATCACAGTAGAGTCTCATAGTTTCATCACTTGGCAGTTTTAGCTCTTCCATGACTCTCTTTATCCATATGCCTTCACAAGTCCTTCGGCAGCCGCTCTAAATTATGCCTCTGCACTACTTCGAGCAACTAGATTGTTCTTGCTTCTCAAAGTTACAAGATTTTCCCAGACATAAGTACAATACCCGGTAGTAGATCTTCGATCTATTACTGTTCTTGCCCATAAACTTCAATACCTTTTTGTTCCTTCCTTCCAAAGAACAAACATTTCTCTGGATTCCCTTTGAGATACCTTAATATTCTTCTCACTGCCTCCAAATGTTGGCTACATGGGAATGTATGAATTGGCTAACAACACTTACAACGAGGCAATGTCAGGTGTTGTGTTAGATAAATAAATCAACCTTCCTACCAACCGTTGATAGCTCTCTCGATCAACACCATTCTTTCGTTCACCGAGTCCAAGTTTCAAGTTTCGTTCCATAGGTGTCTCTACAGGCTTAAAGCCCATCATGCCTGTTTCCTTCAGTAGATCCAGTGTATATTTTCTTTGTGATATAGTAATTCCCAATTTGCTTCGTGCTATTTCGATTCCCAAGAAGTATCTCAGAGGTCCAAGATCCTTAATCTCGAATTCAGTGGCCAAAAATCTCTTCAATTCTTCTGCATCTTCAAGGTTATTTCCAGTCACAATAAAATCATCCACATATACTGTTAAAATAGTTATTTTTCCATCCATGGAGTGACGGCAAAATAGGGTATATGATATGTTTGAGCTTGAGTGTACCCACTTCTCTTAATGGAATTGCCAAACTTATCGAACCATGTCCTCGGAGATTGTTTAAGGCCATAAAATGCTTTCTTCAAACTGCAAACTTGATTATCTCCCTAATACACCTCCTCAATGAGATCCCCATTCAAGAATGCATCCTTCACATCTAGCTGTTGCAATGGTTAATCCAGATTAGCAGCTAATGATAGCAAAATCCTCATTGTGTTTAACTTTGCTACAGGAGCAAATGTCTCCTGGTAGTCGATTCTAGCAGTTTGAGTACTCCATTGGTCACCAATCTTGCTTTATATCTTTCAATGCTTCCATCTGCTCTGTATTCGATAGCAAATACACACTTACACCCCACATGCTTCTTGTTTTCTTTTTTTTTTTATTTTGTTAGGAAAAATAAATTTATTAAAGGAGTAGAAGACGTACTCAAAAAATTATAAATAAAACTTAACGTCATAAAGTTCCCCTTTCTAAGCTTAAAGACAAACAATAGTTCCCTTATCCAATCATCAAAACTATAAGTGAAATTCCCTGAAATTCTATTTTTAATCCAGAACCAACTTCTAAATTTGACAAAATCCATACATTATCTTCTTTTCTGTCGGACTTGTAAAAACTCTTCTATTTCTTTCCAACCAAATTGTCCAAATCACAGCTTGCCAAATTGTTATCCATTCTTCGAAGCCCTTGTTAGACGTCCACATGCCTTTAGGTTGCCGTAGGTGGTTATGGGAATCATTAGGAAGAACAAGTTACAATCCCAACCACTCATACTTTGCATCCATAATGAATAAGACTTGTCACAATAGAAAAACTATGATTAGTTGTTTCTTCTTGATCATGGCTGTATTCGCACAAATCCGTTAATTGGTCTGTGTTTATGTTTCGACTATGAAGATTAACTTCTGTAGGAGTACGGTCACATAGAATCCTCTAAGCTAAAGTGGATACTTTGTTAGCCGATGATTGTTCCAAATGAATTCAAATGCTGGTTGAGTATCCTTTGTCGGATTAGTTCCATCCTGCAATAACCGATAAGCTGACGCTGCATAATAACTGTTGTTCGTTTCGTGTCTCCACTCCCATCTGTCATCTCTTCTCACTGTCAAAAAAGTCCTGTCAATACACGTTAATAGATCACTTAATTTAACCGAACATCATTACTATCACACATTCAATCGATGATATACTATTTAAATAGTTACCCACTTATTGTAATCTTCAAACAATACCACTTTAGTGGGTATGTTCGTTACCATCACGGTTATCGCTCAATATTACATTTATCGTATTCCATACGATCCTGTAACCACAATGGTTAGCAAGAACACAATTCTCCATTACTTCATATCTTAAAATACGCATAGAAGCATATAATTATCGCACCACACAAATGCCAAACTACAATCATGTAAAATAACGTGCTATTCAGTTTTCTCAACAAATCTCTTGGCCTTAAACAACCCAAGAGCTAACCACAGCTCTAATACAAATAATGTAAGGCCCCGACTCCTAATCTCGTCATTAGTGCTTTTGTCATTATCATCAGTGCATACATTTATCAAAAGGAGGAATTCTCGTTACATGCTTCGTAATTTTAGTATAATGTCTATAAATTTTTCAACATAATCCCCCATAAACTCTATTCCCATTACGACGCCATACACATGTATACATTTGAAAATGCACTATACATATTCTCAATTCATTATGCAATTTACTCTCAATTAAATTGTATGCAACACTCAAATGAAAAGAGAAACATCAAGATACTTATACAACCCATATACACATATCAACATACTC
Organism: Haberlea rhodopensis; assembly: GCA_907163345.1. Taxonomy (NCBI): domain Eukaryota; kingdom Viridiplantae; phylum Streptophyta; class Magnoliopsida; order Lamiales; family Gesneriaceae; genus Haberlea; species Haberlea rhodopensis. The sequence goes on along the minus strand of CAJQUN010000024.1, from coordinate 2,789,838 downwards.
ACTGACGAGCATTGACAAATAAATGTTTATCTACTTGTATAAGACACAATACTTTATACCGATGCTGGTACCTCGCTCCCAGGAGCATCCTCATGCACCAGCCCGAACTCATTTTCCCCAAATCAATGTCGTACCTGTCCACCTGTTTCAACAAAAACAGCTCCCACACGTGGTGAGCATACCAACAACATAATCTCAATATCATCGTATACACAATTAATAATTTCAACGAATACTCCTTGAGTATACCACAACCATGTGACAAGTTCCAAGCTGTTTCTGTTCTCACGATATCTAGAATCATCAACTCCAAAATCAATTAAATCATCAAAAATGATTGACTGTACTCTCATTCATAATCATTAGTTTTATTGTAATGAGCAATTTATCACCACAATAATTACTGAAATCACTTATATTTCAATTATCAATTAATCACACAATCTCATCATATTACATTCTCCTCATATCACATCGCTCACTCAATAGCGGCGGCATCATAATCCATAACCAACGCACTTTCAATAGCTGCATCACAATAGTTCATCATGCACCTCATATCATGATTCTATCGCAATTCAGCTGGTACAATAATATTTAGAAATCTAACATGAATTCTCAATCCATTAATCTTATTATATAACCAATTTCCATAATTTTATGAATCATAATTCATAATTAATAATACGCATACCTGCTCGTACGTCACTACGTACCTTAAAAACGACATTGTTTAGACGTTCACGACAACCGGAGGCTCGTACTATATCTATATTGAATATCAATTCAATATCAACAATCTCGTAATATCACATAAAATGTTCATACCTCCTATCGTACTCATTTACAATTTATCGTACTCGGTACACTACTCAAACCATTCCATTTTATTCCACATTCACTTGAGTTGTCTATTAACTCAATTGAGTAGTGCATATTTTTCTCGGGTTCAATTCATGCCACCTTATTTCATTATGCAATATTTCCTTAGAATATAGAAATCTTCATGAAAATCTACCATAAAATACCACTTTTCAAATTCCCAAGAATTATCATTTCAACATTTTACAGCTCGCGATCGATCGGCCATCGCCCACTATAGATCGCGAGCTCAATCACCAAAAATACCAAGTTTCGTTCCCCCGCGATCGATCGCGCACTGGCTCGCGATCGATCGCGAGAACTGTGCATAGCCCAATCTGGGCACTTATTCACGCGCCGAGCTCTTAATGGCCAAAACAATGGCGATTTTCCTGCACCAAAACCAAACCAATACCAACACATTTTCATCCTACAACTCAATCAATAAACATTTAGTACTACAACAATATAATAGCATGAACTTTAATCCCTTCAAACATGATAAAATCACCAAACCCAAATCCAAAACCTCACCCTTTAAGTATAATTAAACTTTTCAATGTTGTTTGAGTATAAGTCTTTTCAAAAACTATTGTAACATCGAAGATACAATTATATCTTTTAGGGGTAATACATGATATGATCCCTCTTGTTTGCACTCATTCCCGATTTAATCCTTATTGTTTGCACTGACCCGATTTAGTCCCTTTAGTTTTCTAGTTTGTCCCAGATCAGTCCTAAACGTTAAATACACCGTTAAAACTAACGGAGAGGGACTGAATCGGGTCACTTAAAACTTTATGGACTGAATTTGGAATTGATACAAACATTATAGACTGATTTGGGTCATTTAAAAAGATTTGGTGACTTCATTCTTTAAATTATTATAATAATTAATATGGATACTTTATTTATTATTTTGGCAATTTTTTTAAAATTATTTTATTTAAATAATAATATAATATATTAAATTCTACATAAAATCATTTTTTCACTCAAACAAAACAAAAGAAAAATCAATAGCATATTGATATACAAAATATATTTTGATGACTAGTTTACTTATTAAACAAGATATATTTTTTATTTCATTAAATTATGCCTATCAGATGTTTTTTTTATCAGGAAAATATAAATATTATTATTAAAAATAAAAGAGCATAAGGGATACTCCGAAGTTTTACATAAAAGTTAAAATCCTAAATTTAATCTAGAAGACAAACTATTGGCTCACGAGCCCAATCAACAAAAGCGTAATGTAACAATCTAGAACCCCTAAATTTTATCCAACTCCAGCTTCTAAACTTGATTGAATCTAACAAATCTTCCTCTCTATCCACGTCTGTATTGAAAATCCTTCTAGTCCTATCGATCCACAAAGTCCAAATGACAGCGTGCCAAATAGATGCCCATTCTTTCCAATTCCTTTTGTGAGTCCATAACGCCTTGTGTTGTGATAAATGCGTTGTAGTATCCATATTGAGAACCATCTGAAACCCCAGCCATTGGTAACACTTCATCCAAATGTCATATGATAACGGGCACGCGAAGAACAAATGAATAGTAGATTCCTCCAGAGATAAACAACGATCGCAATTTATATATTGCTGCCCTGAAATAATGTTCCGTCTTTGAAGATTGACCTTCGAAGGTATACGATCTTTGAAATTCTCCAAACTAGAAGGGATACTTTCGTTGGCGCCATAGTTTCCCAAGGCTGTATACAATCGTTGTGATCGCAACCCTCCTCATGTGAACCATCATCCTGCAGACTGCAATAAGCGGAGGCAACTGAAAATTGCCTCGAAATCTCATGTTGCCATTCCCACCTGTCCTCCAAATCGTGTATAAGATTGACCCTGTTAAGACATGAACAAAGCTCAGATGTGTTATCAATTTATAAAAAAATTATTTTCTTTTTGATAAATTAAATAAATTTTTTGAGAAATTAAATAATTTTTTTTTATAAATTGATGATCTTTTTTATAATTATTTAAATTATCTTGTGAAAAATTGATTTTTATGTAAAATTTAATTTTAATATATATATCATAATTTAAATAATTATAAAAAATATCATCAATTTATAACAAAAATTATTTAATTTATCACAAAATTTATTTAATTTATCAAAAATGAAATAATGTTTTTTAAAATTGATGACACATCTGGTAAGACATAAGTTAATTAAATTATAAATATATCTTACTAGCCAACGAAATATATTTGTATACCAATATGTTATTGATTTTGTTTTTTGTTTGAGTGGAAAAATGGTTTTATGTAGAATTTAATTTATTATATCATTATTTAAATTTAATATTTTTACAAAAAATTGTCAAAATTATAAATAAAATATCTATATTAATTGCTATAATAATTAAAAATTGAAAGAATTAAGTCACACAATTTTTTTAATGACTCCAGTCAGTCCCTAATGTTTGCATCAATTTCCGATTCAGTCCCTGAAGTTTTAAGTGACCCGATTCAGTCCCTGAAGTTTTAAGTGACACGATTCAGTCAGCTCCGTTAGTTTTAACGGTGCATTTAACCATGGTTATAAAAAGCCCTCGCCTGGATCGCCTAGGCGAGAAGCCAAGCCATGCCAGAGTTTGTCGCCTCTGATGTGTGAGAGGCCCCACACATACATTAGGCCGCGCTTATTCAGCGCCTAGGTGTATGAGGCTTAAGCCGTGGGCGATAGCTTGATGGAAATGAAGAGTTTTAATGGGATTGAGCTTAATTTACTTAAAAAATAATAAGCCCAAATCCTATTTTCAATAAGCTCAAAGCCAATTTTAAATAAGCATAAACCCTATATTTATATATTAGAGTTTTAACACGTCATATTCAATTAATTACATCAAATGTATAGGCATTAATAAATGATAAGAATTAATGTAAAACAAAATATATTTTGAGAATTGAGTAAGAATATTTTAAGAATAAATTGAACCCTAATTCAATCAAGCATATTTAATTTATTGTTTCTTTTTTTCTATAATTGTTTAATATTGAGTGAGATTCATTTTTATCAAAAATCTCTTGTGTAGTAAATATTTATATTAGAAATTAACAAATATTACAACATGAGCAGCTTCTTAGCTATATAGTTGTCTATTTAAGGAAAAAATATTCATATCTAAATATTTAAATTTTATTTTTCCTCGACGTGTAACGTCTGTTAGGCCACGCTTCGCCTGGCGCCTAGCGCTTTAAGCCAGGCCACGGTTCATCGCTTTTTGGCGCCTAGCGCCTTTAATAACTATGCATTTAACGATCAGGACTGATTGTGACAAATCAGAAAACTAAAGGGATTAAATCAGGTAAGTGCAAACAGGAATGACTAAATCGAGAATGTGTGCAAACAAGAGGGACCATATCATATATTATCCGTATCATTTATGTAATATAATATCCTTCAAAGATTTTATCCCTTGAACTTGTGGTTATGGTTCCAGCATTGAATATGATTGTTGGAGAGCTTGAGTTTCTGATGATGTAAATATTCTCTCTTGAAAAATTACTAATGGCCCCAGGTGCGGCAATATATGATAGAAAATGCGGCATCATATGATAGAAAATACCGAAAATGAACAATAAAATGGACACCACATTTTACGTGGAAAACCCTAAATATAATTAGGGTAAAAACCACGGATAAGATGAAAAGATTCTACTATAATATTTTGTAGGTTAAAAAGAGAAAAACTACCTTACAAATGTTATAGAACAAAAACACTCAAAAGGAGAATGCTATGAGATAACATAACACTTGATGTTGAGATGATTTAGAACGAGGGAGGGGAGCAAAAAACGCGTTGTGTACGCATTCTCCTTTATTGCCATTCCTTTCTGCCAACCAATTCATCGCTTCAATAATGGCACATGGTTTTGAAATTTGTCCTACTTCGAGATTTGATCAAGCACATCTCCACACATCCTTTCAATCTTGCCATACCTGCTACTTACGTTTCGGTTAGGCCACTTGAAGATCTGTACCACTCGAATTTATCTGTAATAACTGGCTTTGTCAGAATATCACCTAGGTCCTCATTCGTATGGATCTTCTGCATATGCACACTTCACTCTTCTACTACTTCTCGAACAAAATGAAACTGTACTCCAATATGTTAAGTTCTGGAATGAAAGGGTGGGTTCCTTGCAATGTGCAAGGCACTCTGACTGTCACAAAACAAAGGTAACTTCTCTTGTTTGCACCCGAGCTCCTTCAATAACATTTGATTCCATATTGTCTCCATGCAAGCTTTGAGTAGCTGCCATATATTTTATCTCCATTATAGATAATGCTACAGCTGTTTGCAGTTTTGAAACCCAGCTTACTGCTCATCCTTCAAGTATAAACACTTTTTTTTTTATCAGGGAAAGAAATATATTAAAAAGATACGAGTACCAGAAGTACTCAAAAAAGTTACAAAAATAAGTCTGCAAATCAGAAAACAAACGCCAAATAAACTACAAGACCAGTAGTAGATTTTCTGTTATCCGGATCACCTGCATAATCTGAATCCATATAGTCCGTGAGTGCAAAATCTGATCCTCCATAATATATGCAGCATTCGAGGACCCTTAATATATATTAGGATCCTCTTAATCGTACTTCAATGCTTACGTCTAGTATTCACCATGTATCGACTGACTGTTCCCGCTGCTTGTGCAGTGTGTGGTCTTGTACAGATCATGACGAACATTAAACTTCCCACTGTTTATGCATACGATGCTCAAGACATTTCTATACTCTCTGCTTCACTGTTAGGACACTTTTTGCTTTCATTTCTTGGACTCAATCTTTGTTTGCGACCAACATGTCGTCCACATACAATAGCCAAATGATGTAGTCATCATCCCTAAATCCTTAAGATATGCACAAGGATCTGTACTAAGCCTGTACAAAGGCTCATGATATAGGAATCTCGTACCAACACCTCGGCGCCTATTTGAGACCGTATATAGATTTGTTCAACCTGCAAACCAAGTTCTCTTTGCCTTTTGCAGCAAAATTTTCTAGTTGGAACATATAGATTTCTTCTTCAAGATCTCAATGAAGAAAAACCATGTTCACATCTAGCTGCTCAAGATGTAGGTCACACATCGAACACAATGCCAAACTTCTGTGACTGTTTTAAGCCGGACCACAGGAGAAAATATCTCATTGAAGGCAATGTTTTCTTTTTGAGCATATCCTTTCACCTCCCCCATAGAGATGATTCTGGATTAACCAAAGCCATTCTGTAATAATTCTTGCTGAACCTCTTCTAAGCTATCAGAAAAGTGAAGATCACCCACTAAGCAACCTTCAAACCAGCTCGTTTTTCCGAACCCCGGCCTTGCATGTTTAATGGGCTGCTGGTTGGTTAATGTTCTGTGCTTGAGATTCCCCTCGGCAATCTGTGCATAGGATTTCCCCATAGTATGCGTCCCTATTTTCCGATCAATAATGAAGGGAGCCCTGAACTGAGTCTGGTAAACCGCTGTGGGCCTTTCAAATCTCGGCTTATTGGCTTTCAGCTTGAAAGCACCTATCTGAATGCTGTTGAGATCCTCTTCCAACTTAACTGCATCCACTAGTCCCCTAAATCGGACTGACCCAAATTTTCTACCTAGCTTATCACGTTTCTTGAGGCACACAAACTTCCTTAACATCTCCAAATTTTTGAAAGGTTGTTCGCATCGATTCAACATACCAATCTTCCTGAATGCTACACGGGTTACTGAAAATTCCATTAATGCCGTGCTGCTGCTCGACACATCTACTCGAATACCTAGGGCGGGCTCTCTCACTCTCGGGATGAGGTCGGGGGAGAAGGTGGAAGGGTGGGTTGCGCCTAGCCGGCGCAAGGAAATGGGCTGAAGGGTTAGGGTTACGAAGATTTTGGAAGGGTTTGCTGGAAAGTACTTGGGCCAACTAGGGATAGATTTTGAAGTAATTCTGGTCACCCATTTTAAATCTTTTATATATCATGATTAGAAACGCAAAATGGTGTTTTATGTAGTATTTGCAACAGGCATTAGAAGGGTATTTTATCCTCATATTCAATTTTAATTTACGCATTAACTTATTTTCTTATCAAAAGATTTTTTTTTGTATATAATACTGAGCATTTAGAAACCCTTTCAGTGGAATTTATATCAAGTTAGACTTTTGCTTTGAAGTGTTTGGAATTTGTATTGAGATAGACTTTTGCTTTTAAGTGTTCTTGTAATTTGAGAAATATGGGAGTGTATTCTCTGTCATGTACTGCGCTTGTCTGTTTATCTGACATTTATGAGTCAGTTTTTACCTATACCTTGTTTATCATGCAACCCTTTGGTTTGATTGATTCCATGACTTTGCTTGTTTGAAAACCGTTGTGGAAACAAAGTTGGTGGTAAAGTGAAAAATGGTTCTGGAGAGGGCTAAAATTCTTGAAAAAAAATGGGAATCACAGAAGATGTCTTGGAAATGTTGAGAAACTTTGATGAAAACTATTTTATAACTTAGTTTGGAACATTATGCCCGAATGATTCACTGCATCAGTCACAATACCATTAGAAATTTTTTTTCATGGAATTTCCTTGTTTTCTTAAAAATTTAGTGCCTGACTAATAAAATAACTGATAAAACACTTCCTCACGGTGTGCAGTCAGTGGTACGAGCTGCAGAAGTAGTGTGGGACTGTTACCGATATGACTTTGGCACCGATTACTCTGGACTTTTTAAAGCACTTTCACATCTTAACTATTCTGTTCGCGTTGCTGCTGGGGAGGCACTTGCGGCGGCGATGGATGAAAACCCTGACACAATACAGGTGATTTACTGATGTAACTTTCAAACTGGGGGTGAATGGCCAATGTGGTATTCTAATAGTGAATATTTTTAGGAATCTCTATCGACTCTGTTTTCTTTATATATCCGTGATGTCGGAACTGCTGAAGAGAATACTGATGCTGGTTGGGTAGGCAGACAAGGGATTGCTTTAGCTTTACTCTGTGCTGCTGATGTTCTTCGAACCAAAGATCTTCCAGTTGTGATGACATTCCTGATATCACGAGCTCTGGTATTTATCTCTTTTGAACTAGAATATGTTTGTTCTGATGTGTTTTCTCAAATTATTTAAACCAAATATTTTAAATTTTCATGGAAAGAGAAGAATGCAGTTTCCAATGAAGTCAAGGAGACATCATTTTACTCAGCTTTGCTATATGGATTGCCATTTATTTAGTTTCCTAAAATGTCATTGCCTTTTGTTTTATCTCTCCGGCAAATAATGAACATGTGCCTTGAACAATTTGTGACTGCAGGCTGATCCAAATGCAGATGTTCGTGGCAGAATGGTTGATGCTGGTATTATGATTATTGACAGGCATGGAAGAGACAGTGTTTCCTTGTTGTTTCCCATATTTGAGAATTACATGAACAAAAAGGTTTGTGTACCCTTCACCTTCGAATGTTGGCTGCTAGTTTTTCATATATGCTGTTCCTCTTTCTTGAGGAGACTCAATCGGTGGAGACAGGATTAAGTTGTAAAAAAAGTGATCGCTGGTCTTGTTATATTCGGGTTCTTTTGCAGGCGTCGGACGAGGAAAGATATGATTTGGTGCGTGAAGGCGTGGTTATATTCACGGGAGCATTGGCAAAACATTTAAAGAAGGTCTTATCCATTTCCTTGTTAAAACAGCTCACACAGAGTGAAATATTTCCTGAAGTTTCAATTTTGAATTTTGTTACATATTAGGGCGACCCCAAGGTTCATTCTGTTGTGGAAAAGTTGTTGGAAGTTTTGAACACTCCCTCTGAAGCTGTTCAACGGGCAGTTTCCTCGTGCCTTTCACCATTAATGCCATCAAAACAGGTATTCTGGTGGTAGATTTGATGACAGCGTAATTTTATGATATACACTACAGTAAAAAAATGTCAGATTTAATTTTCACGGTCGTAAGAAAATTTCATTCTTGTAGACCTGTATATGTTGTTCATGGAATACATCTATATGTAATACTGTTGGCAAAATGTATTTTTTTGGTCGGAAAAAGTAAATATAATATAGATAAGAGTACCAACGGTACTACAAAAGTTTCCAATAATAGTCCGTACAAACCATCCCCTAAATCAATCTACTAATAAACAAACTCTAGGTTCCTTCACCCAATCATAAAGTACATAATAAAATTTAGATCTACTTCTATTCCTAATCCAAAACCAAGATCTATATTGAACTAGATTCAACAGATCATCGTCCACGTCCTGGTTTCCCCTGAAAATTCTCTTATTCCTATTTAACCATATGGTCCAGATTATAGCGAACCATATAGTTAACCATCATTTCCCTTCTCTTTTGTGCTCCCAAAGCCCTCTGTGATGCAATAAGTGATTAACCGGATTGCAATGAAGTATATGAATGATTCCTAACCACTTATAGCATTTCATCCGTAAAGCGTAAGAATCCGAGCAATTGAACAAAAGATGTGCTGAAGTCTCCTCCACTACTTGACAAAAACGCATAAATCTGGTACCAGTCCTGTTATAATATTCCTTCTCCGTAATTTTGTGCTTAGTTGGAATTCTGTGTTTAATCAACCGCCAAGCGAAAGCTCCCAACTTGTTCGGAGCCAAAGTCTTCCAAATTGAGTCATAAGCCATTAGAGAATCGTCGTCAAGAACATCTTCCTCTACAAAGGTTTCATATGCCGATCGAACAGAATAGCATTTATTATCTTCAATATCTTCCTTACCTTGATCCAAAGCAGTCCTGTCAATGAAAGTTAGTAACAAAAGAAAAACGTCCTTCTCCCATTCAAACAACTCCCGTCTTCAATCCCCATCCCCAAACTCAAAGACCATCCACCCAGCCCCCCATATTCCCTACTAGAATATCTCTGTCCCTCGCTATCGAAGCTAATCTAGGAAACTTTACTTTCAAACTTTCCTACCCCACCTAAATATCCCTCTAAAATTTTGTCCCAAGTCGCCCCCCCGCCCCCAAAAAAAAACCACTCAGAAGGATCCATGAATGTGTTTTTTAGGAGATCTCTCCACCACACCGACTGCTAACCCCTAAACCCCCCTCGTCGGCCTGACAAAAGGTCTCCCCAATCTAGATTACCATATTTAGATTTCAACACATTCAACCATATTTAGATTAACCATAAGCTCTATACCACGTGAACTTTCTACCTACCAGCGGTAAGGCCACCAGACCTATCCTACTTATGAAGTCATCAATTCCCCGAATGTCGCGAGCATTAGTGTTCATATTTCGTCCCCTTCTATCGGTTCGGCTTTAACCACATTAAAATCCCCACATAAACACCATCTATTTTCGGGAAGCTCATTCATTTTAGATTCCAATATCCCCCGAAATTCTTCTACCGTTTTTCGAGCTGAAGTCCCCCCCCGGCAACTTCGATGTAAGACTTCCCATAACTCAACAGCTTTCAATCGAAGAGAGCACCAACGTTGGGTCTGGCTTCTGGAACCTCGTTCTTGTTGAAACGAGGGATGTTTGCCTTGAGTTTGTAAAAACCCAAATCTGGTTCAGCTTCTCCTCCACATCAGGCCCCACTGAAGTAGCTTTGAACCTGACGAACCCAAACTTATTCCCTTTGAAATCTCTCTTATTTGGTACAAACAAGTCAATGACTTCACCAAACTTTTGGAAAGTGGTGATCATATTCTCTGGTTTCCACCCTTCTGAGAAACTAGTGAAAAAGTATGGTACTGAGTCCACCTTGAAGAACTCATTCAACTTCTGGTTTAGCCTGGACTAGTTTGGCCCAGGGCTTGTGAGGGCTCGATTCTGCACCTGAAAACCATGCTGTCTATCACCCGGTCTGAAGGGGAGGTTATGGTTGGCTCGGACGCGCTCAGGGGAGGTTTGGTTAGGGTTAGTGGTGGCTGAGCGAAAATCGCGGCTGGATGGAGCAGGGTGGAAATCGCGTCCAGATGGTTTAGAGCTAGGAAGGAGTTCTCGCGGCCCAAAGGATACACGCACACTCTCGGAAGATGGGTGGGTTAGGGTTAGCGTAGGTTAGCCATGCCGAAAAGTTCAATGGGCGGCGATGGGTTTGGAAGGGTTTGTGGGCGGGAATGAAATTCAAAGTCGCTCCTCTCTCTCTCTAGGAGTTGTCATTTTTTATAGAACATGATACATATATAACACTGTTGGCAAAATCTATTCCACATATAGTTACGTATCTCAAAAGGTTTCTTGGTTAAATTCTGTAGATAATATGGAAAGATTTGATTAGATTAGGATTTGATTTAAATAAGTTTGGTAGGATATTATCTCCTACTAATTTTATGGGATTCTGTGAAAAGATATGATTTGTATATCTCCTTCCATATATTTGGTACAATTGTATATTGTAAAAGTATAAAAAAACATAGTGATGAAATAAAATATTTTCTTCATCCCTAAACCTGCCAAATGTTCTTTGGTTTGCAACCCTAAAAATCTTCATGGCATCAGAGCCTAACTGTTGGGCATGACTTACGCAACCACGCTGATGGGCACCAACGACGAATCCTCCATGACAACGATATCTGGCGATGGAAAGTCCGGTTCTGGCAGCATATCCTCCCAATTGGCCAGTCCCCTTATGTCTGATTCAAACTTACACATCATGATGCACAAATTCAATGGTAAGAACTACCTTGAATGGGCATGATCTGTGCGGTTATTGATTGACGGAAAGGGGAAGCTTGGCCATCTAAATGGCGATATAAAACCACCACCTTCCACGGATGCGATGTATGGGAGACATGTATGGGCCCATCCAACCAAGGTAATGGGGATGCCAATTGTATGAGTTAACTACACGTATGTGGCAGATTCAACAAGGTATTAGGGATGTCACTGCCTATTACAATGATCTTGAGTATTTGGCAAGAACTTGATCTGCTTGACATTGATGAATGGGAAAATCTGAAAGATAGCTCGCGTTATAAGAAGAAAATTGAATGCAGCAGAGTGTTTGTCTTCATCGCCGGTCTCAACAAAGATCTAGACGAGGTTCGTGGCCTTGTATAGGGATGCAAACCCTTGCCAAATATTCGAGAAGTCTTCTCTGAAATCCGACGTGAAAAAGCACGTCGTCATGTCATGCTGAGACGCGATGAAACACTTCCGAATACTGAAGGTTCGGCGCTTGTCACAAGGGACTCACCATCCGACTTTTCTTGACGCGATGGAAAAACCGTGGTGTGAAAGTGCAAAAAACCATGGCATACCATTGAGACATGCTTGGAAATTCATGGTCGACCAGCACACCTCAAGAAAAAACCCAGAAAGGCGGGAGGACACGCTCTTCAAACGCGAATCCGGTTTGCAATCGACTCCTTCTGGATCTTTTCCCTTCACTAAGGATCAGTTAGAGCACTTGTACGAACTGTTAGAGACATGTATGGGCCCATCCAACCAATCTCCCTCATGTTCTCTAGCAAAAACAGGTATCAGGTATCTGTGCTGCTAGTGTAGCCAACACCATTCTAAAAGCATATGGATTTTAGATTCAGGTGCTACAGACCACATGACATGGTCTTCCCAATTTTTTTCCTCCTATGTATCTTGCGTTGGAACCACCGGGTTAAGGTTGCCGATGAGTCTCTAGCTTCGGTGGTAGGGAAAGGATCAATCTCAGTTTCCACGTCTTTATCTCTTAAAACGTGTTACATGTTCCCCTCATATCATATAATCTACTATCCATTAGCAAATTAACCCATGATCATACCTGTCAGGGATTTAGTCTCAGGAAAGATAATTGGCAATGCTAGACAAGACGGTGGTCTCTACCTCTTCGATGCTCACTCTTTCTTGGACAAACTTGATGGTCATCGTTGTCTTCACTCTGTGTCTACTTCACCTGTCAGTGATATTATGTTATGGTATTGTCGTTTGGGTCACCCTAATTTTACTTATTTACAAAGATTGTTTCCCAAGTTATTCATCAATAAAAATATTCCTGCTTTGTGTTGTGAATCATGTGAATTGGCTAAACATCATCGCTCTATATTCCCCTCTCAACCATATAAAAAATATGACCCATTTACTTTAATCCATAGTGATGTTTGGGGTCCTTGCAGAATTAAAACTCTTTCTGAAAAACGATGGTTCATAACATTTATTGATGATCATTCTCGGATGACCTGAGTATTTCTTTTGAAAGACAAGTCTGATGCAGTCATAATATTTCAGACAAGTATTAAAATTTTTCGGAGTGGTAATGGCAAAGAATATTTTAATCAACTCTTTGGGAATTTTTTTACCCATCACGGTATATTACATCAAAGTTCGTGCCCTCATACTCCTTAACAGAACGGAGTAGCTGAAAGGATGAACAACCACTTCCTTGAGGTCGCTTGGGCTATTAGTTTCCATACTAAAGTTCCAAGTTACCTTTGGGGTGAATCTATTTTGACAGCTACTTCATCCTCGGACGTTAAGACAGTCTTACTGAAAGCTGAAAGCTGGGGAAGGAATCCCCTGCTATTGACTCAGCTACTATTGAATCCGATCCTAGGGCATTAAAAGAAGAGTACGAGTTAGCAGAGCTGTCTCACCCTTAATTAATAGGTTACCCTCACGAATTTTGAATTTTCAAACACCGTTGGCTACTTTAAAAAATGCTTCCCAACTTCACGCCTAATCACTAATATTCCCCTCAAAATCTTTGGAAGTCTAGCCTTCGTCCATCAACACAATTCGACAATTTCTAAATTGGAGCACCGAGCCATTAAATGTATTTTCGTTGGCTATCCTGCACACCAACGTGGGTACAAATTATTTGATTCCATGTCGAAAAAGTTTTTTGTTTCTATGGATGTCACTCTCTTTGAAGGCTAATCTTACTATACGACTCATCTTCAGGGGGAGAAATGTCGAAGAGAAGATGAGTTTTTAAACGATACAAACTTCAGTCTTGAATTCGAAATAATTAAGGACTCTGAACCAAAATTGCAAACCATAATCCAACTGATACATGCCAGGAGTGTAAAAGATATGACATTTGTTATACCAGGAGAAGAGAAGTGAAGCAACGAAAGGGGGAGACACTGTCTCACTACCAAGCCATGACTCTACCCTAGTGCCTAATCCTGCAACACACGATGAACCCTCGACAATAATTCCAGGTATACCGAATTCTCCTAACGATATTGATCTCCCTATTGCTCATAGGAAAGGTGTTCGAATGTGTACTAAACATTTCTCACAACTTCGTATCCTATAATAAGTTATCGTCTTCCTATGCCCATTTTACCTCTCAGATGGATATCATTGGTGGTCCTAACAATGTACATGAGGCTCTTAAGATACGGAGTTGAACGAAGCGATCCAAGAGGAGATGAGGGTCCTCGAAAAGAATGCTACTTGGGAGAAAAGTGATCTTCCAAGTGGACACCCCGTGGTAGGATGGTAAGTGGGTTTTTACCACAAATACAACTATGATGGGTCCCTAGAACGGTACAAATCTTGCCTAGTTGCCAAAGGATTCACCCAAACATATGGAGGTGATTATACTGAGACGTTTTCACCTGTGGCTAAACTCAACACAATTCGAGTTATTCTTTCCATTGCTGCAAATCTTGACTGGCCACTAGATCAAATGGATGTAAAAAATGCATTCTTAAATGGGGAGTTGGAATAGGAAATCTATATGGAGCCACCTCCAGGGTTCACTAATGAATTTTGCTCTAAGGTCAGCAAGTAAAGGAATCTCTTTGTGGGCTAAAACAATCTCCCAGAGTGTGGTTTGAAAGATTCACGAAATTTGTTATAAGCCAGGGCTACTAACAAGGGCAATCTGATCATACACTCTTCACTAAGAAATCTTAGCCAAATAAGATCTCTATACACATTATTTATGTTGTTGATATTATCTTAACATGAGTTGACATGGAAGGGATGGAAAGATTAAAGAAGCAGTTGGCAAAAGAATTTGAGATGAAAGAACTGGGACAACTTAAATATTTTCTTGGAATGGAGATGGCAAGGTCAAAGAAAAGAATCATGGTTTCCCAAAGAAAGTACACTTTGGATCTCCTAAAAGAAACTGGAATGAGTGGTTGCAAACCATCAGACACACAGATAGAAGCAAATGCTAAATTAGGAGATGTCAAGGATGGGAATCCAGTAGATACTGGGATATCAAAGGTTGGTTGGAAAATTGATACATCTTTCTCACACACGACCTGCTATTGCATTTGCAGTCAGCTTGGTAAGCCAGTTCATGCACTCACCTGTTGGAGAACACCTTGAAGCCGTATATCGCATTCTCAGATATTCAAAGGGAACTCCTTGTAAAGGTCTATTTTTTCAAAAGAATCAGATGAGAGGAATTCAAGTTACACTGATGCAGACTGGGCATGCTCAATTACCGATCGGAGATCTCCTCAGATTATTGCACATTCGTATGGGGGAACTTGGTGACTTGGAAAGTAAAAAACAAAGCGTTGTTGCCAGAAGTAGTGCAGAAGCTGAATTTAAGTCCATGGCCCAAGGAGTACGTGACGTGACGTGATGTGGCTAAAAAGATTAATGGAAGATCTTAACAGGATTGTAAACTTTCCCGTAAAACTAGACTGTGATAATAAAGCAGCTATTAGTATTGTTCACAATCCTGTTCTGCACGAGAGGACAAAACACGTTGAGATTGACAAGCATTTCATCAAAGAGAAACTTGAAGATGGTGAAATTTGCATTCCCTTTGTTCCTTGCTCGTTACAAGTTGCAGATCTCTTATCAAGACAAGTGTTCGAAGACCAAGTCAGCAAGTTGCAGATCTTTTATCAAGACAAATGCTTGTAAACAAACTGTAGGTTCCCTGACCAAATCAGAAAAAACATATTGAAATTTCACGTTACATCTATTCTTAATCCAAAACTAAGATCTAAATTGAACTAGAATCACCAAGTCATCTTCCCGGTCATGAGTCCCTTCAAATATTCTTTTATTCCTATCTAACCATAGAGTCTATATATATTATAGCCAACCAAATAGTCATCCAACCCTTCCTGCCTCTGATCTGCGCCCGTAGCCCTTTGTGATGCAATAAGTGAGCAACCGGATCGTATTGAAGAGCTTGATTAATCCCTAACCACTTATAACATTTCATCCCCACTTATAACATTTCATCCATAAAGCATAAGCTTCTGTGCAGTTGAACAATAGGTGAGCAGTCGATTCCTCCTCTGCTTGACATAAGTCGAAAAGATCTGAAATAGGCCCCACTCTAATGTTCCGTCTTCGTAAATTCTGCTTCGTCGAGATTCAGTCCTTTAATCATCCACCAAACGAAAGCTCCCACCTTGTTAGGAGCCAAAGTCTTTCACATAGAATCATAAGCTGTCAAAAATTCTTCGTCAAGAGCATCTTCTTCAATGAATGTTCCGTAAGCCGGTCTAACCGAGTAGCATTTGTTATTTTCAAGACGCCATTCCCATCTATCTTTCTTTCCTTGCTCCAAAGCTATCCTGTCAATGAAAGTTAGTGACAAAAGAGAAACGCCATTTTCCCATTCAAACAAGTCCGTTCTCCAATCCCATCTACACCCAATGGCCCTCAACCCAATCCCTCATATGTCCTACTAAAATATCTCTATTCCTTGCAATTGCAGCTAATCTAGGGAACTTAACTTCGAGACTTTCCTCCCCCGCCCAAACATCCCTCCAAAATTTAGTCCCAAGCCCATTCCCCACCTTTCTAACCAACCCCTCCCTAAAGCACTCAGAAGGATCATTAAAAGTGCTATTTAGCATATCTTTCCACCACACCGACTGCGAGGCCCTAACTCCCCCTCTCCCTGACATAAGCTCACTCCAATTAAGATTATTGTATTTAGAAGTCGACACTTTTAACCACAGATAATCCCCGTTTGATATCCCACCTCCATTTCCCTAGCAGAGCCTTATTAAAATAATCCAAATTACGAACCCCCAACCCCCAATATAGATTTAGATTTGCAAACTTCCTTCCAATTGACCCAGGCTACATTCCGGCTACTCTCCTCAGAGAAATCAGATTGAAGAAATCTGAGTTTAGAAATGATAGATTTAGGGGCACGAAAAAGGGTGAAAAAGTAAACCGGTAACGAAGACAGTACAACGTTCAATAAACCCATCCGATCCCCAAACGACAAGGTCTTATCTTCCCAGGTCGCCAAGTTTTCGGAATTTTTCCAATATTGGATCCCACGTCGAACGCTTTCTTGGATTCAACCCAATTGGGATACCCAAGTACTTAAAAGGCAGAGCCCCCACTTTGCAATTCAAAATCCATGCCAAGAACTCCACTTGGTTCTGATCCACATTGATACCAATCAGACTACTCTTGTTAAAGTTAATCTTCAGACCCAAGACCAGAATCCCCTTGAAAGTTTTAGCATTGTCCAGCGACAGCGACTAATCGCCTATCCGAATGGTATCATCAGCGTACTGAAGACGAGACATCGGTATGTGATTCCTACCCACTTTGATTACCAACCACAGATTATTCTCCACTGCCTTGTAAATCATTTTAGATAAAGCCTATGCAACTATAAGAAACAAAAATAGGGATAGTGGATCCTCTTGCCTCAGGCCCCTCTTAAGATCAAATTCTAACGATGGGCTCCCGTTGATAAGCACTGAAGCCTTCTCACTGGAGACACGTTCGATAATCCAAGCTCTCCATTCGTCAGCAAAATTCATAAGTCTCATAACCTCATCCAAAAGCCCCTAGTTAACTGTATCATAAGCCTTCTCAAAATCCACCTCGAAGATTAATCCTTTCCCATTGTTCCTCTTCCACTCGTCTAACAACTCATTAATAATGATAACACCGTCTACGAGATGTCGAAGATTAATCCTTTCCCATTGAGACTAAGATATCACCCTATCCAGAACACTGCTCAACCTATTCGCTAGAAGCTTCGTTAGAACTTTATAAACACAATCTATTAGGGAAATCGGTCTACACTCTCCAATCTTAAATGGGTTATCAGTTTTAGGCACCAAAACGATAACTCAACGATTTTACCATTCCTATGGAATTCAGACAAAAACCTCATAAAGTCTTTCTTTGATTATGTGCCAAAACTCTTTGATAAACCTGAAGTTGAAGCCATCCGCACTAGGACTTTTCGAACTGTCGCAACTCCACAACGCCTTTCTGACCTCCTCCTCTGCAAATTCTGCTGTCAGAAAACAATTATCCAAGTCAGACAATTGTTGGAACTGGAGGTCACAATATGAGGTCTGTTCCAGACCTCCTAATTAAACATATTCTCAAAATATCTTTGGACTCCTATGTTCACCTCCGCCACTTTATCAATCCATTGCCCCTCGATCTCAACTCCCACCAATTCATTTTCTTTTCCTCATCCTATTCACACATCTATGGAAGAATCTAGAGTTCACATCTCCCAAAGAATCCAATTGTCTTTGATCTGCAATCTGATCCCAATTCTGAATTCTGCATATAGTTTCTTCAATTCTGACATACATATTGCCAAAATCATCCTGATTCCAACTTTTCAGCTTATTCTTCATCTTTTTTTATTTTTCGGTCCATATTATTTAGACAAAAGCCTTAAAATATGGGTGATTCTCCCACGAGTTGATGACCCTTAACGGTTTAGAGCCCCAGTCCTCAGAATGATTTTTCATCACAATGGCATAGTGATCCGACAAACTCCGTTGCATACCACATTGAATTAAGTTCGGTCATTCTTCAACCCAATTAGGAGATAATATTAATCTATCCAGTATGCTGACACAAGAGCCATCAACTTGATACCAAGTGAATTTTCTACCTGCCATTGGTAAGGCCAAGAGACCCAATCTAATGATGAAGTCATCAAATCCCGGCCTTCACGGTCATTAATGATCAAAGTTCCTCCTCTCATTACGACATCTAATCGCGTTGAAATCCCCATATATACACCATCTATTCTCTGGACACTCAGATAGTTTAGATTCCAGAACGTCCCGTAACTCCTTTTTCTGAACTAAATCTCCCGGGGAGTTTTCATTCACTATATGGCATTTGACTTGATCGCTGCCTCAAGCTCCCTCCACCCCCAAGAGCCCTACTTCTCCCCAACAGCTATCCATAGAAAAATATTCTTTTTTCCAGATGCAAAGGAGACCTCCCACTGATCCTAAAGCCCCTTTGACACCCAATCACAATTATCGTCTCCCCAAATAGACTTGCAAAAGTCCCTGTTGACTACCTCCATCTTCGTCTCTTGTAAGCACAGAAAATCAATTCTTTCTTTCAGAATAAAAGCTCTTATGTCCCTTCTTTTGATCCTGCCCCAAGACCTCAAATATTATAGCTTGCAATAATCATAAGGACCTGTTCAAGTCCCCTACCTCGGCCTTAGAATGAAGCTTGCTCTCAATTGCTGATTTGTCTCGAATTTCCATATCCACTAATTTACCAATGCTCTCCTTGTCGCTACCTGCTTCCTCGATCCCAAGATATTTCCCTAAATTCCAAATTTCTTCCGCTTCCTTCACTAAATTCTTTTTCCTCTGATGACCAGGATCTAGGATCCTCCGCTTCTTCTTGAGTAGTCCTAATGAGTGAGGCAAAATGTGCAAGAGGAGTTCCCTTATCTTGGACTACCTGCAATGTTTGAATATCCCCCATCCCCCGATTCGTCTCTTGCATCGGGATATGATTCGACTCCTCCCCACACATATCCATAATAAAACTTTTCCATTTCCCCTGGTCGACTTTCTTTTTTGCTTTCATAGTCCGCTTCCTAAGTTGATTTTTGTAATTCTGAAAACCCTTCCCGTGCCGATGCGGGTACTGCCCTAACCTTTACACAAATTAATTCTCTTTCTGTTTTCCTCAGTGCATTAAGCCCACAATCAATCTTTGTTGTGGTATATGAGCTAGATAGATACTGATTTCTTGTTGAGTCTTAGGTTACTGTACCTGTATCTTTTGTTATTTTCTATTATTTTCAAGGAGCTTAAACTAATTGGCGTTATGATTTCTTATGCATCAGGAAGAGGCACCTGCTCTTGTTTCCAAACTGCTTGATCAGCTTATGAAAAGTGAGAAATATGGTGAACGCCGTGGCGCAGCTTTTGGATTAGCTGGAGTGGTCAAGGGATTTGGAATCTCATGTTTGAAGAAGTACAATATCATGACAGCCTTGCGAGTTGGCCTTTCAGATAGGTCTGTTACTATGACATGATCTCAATTTATCATTATACTATTAGTATTGGGTGGAATCTGTAATGTGTTATTGCTGCAAGATAGGAATAGTGTAGAAATCTGAAGTTCTTCACATATATAATCTTCTTTTTTATTCTTTTACTAATTATCTGTGACTTATGAACTTTTAGGCAGAAAAATTATCAAGTGCTGTGATCAATTTCATGTTTTTATACAGCTCAAAATATTTCTTCACCGTTATTCAATATGAGGTTCATTTTACCATTCATCAAAAATTACAAATCGACCTTGCAATGGAACAAATGTTATTTGTTGATTCGTAAAGAAATACCTATTTGGGGTACATTACAACTTAAAGGAGAACTATATCTAACGCAAGTTTTTTCTGTCTACTAAGACACTCTTTTAAAAGGATTATCCTAAAAATCATGCTTGTAGTTTGATACTAATGTTTTGACAGGAAATATGTTTTCATTACAACTTGATAGTTGGAAAGTTTTTTTATGTTGTTGTTGCAAAGATAGCATGTCTTCAACCGTGTTCTTCTGTATATTCTTTTTCAGCTCGCACCACATTGCTTTTGTCTGTCTCTGTGTTGACGTTGAAAGACTATTCATTTGGTTTCCCAATTGTATCCACTATAATTTTATTCCTGATTTGATTGGTATAATAAAAAAGCTCCTTCTATATTATCATTTTTTACCTTTTTTGAATTACGATTCAGTTTTTTTATCGAGGCATGACTGCTACTGCATATGCCATGAACAGGTAGTTGTAAATTAGGAGATGATACAAAACAAGATTTGATTAATATTATGGATGTATTCTACAGATGTTTCAGTGCTGATAAGATTATTGTTTCATGCTTTTCATTCACCTGTTTTTTTTTTTGCTAAAGCCAATAATATATTAAAAAACGAAGAGCATCAGAGGTACCCAAAAGGTTACAAATTCAAAAGAAAAAAAACAATCGAACTAAGCTAAAGTGCTAAAAAACAAATACCAGGTTTCTTTCCAATCCAAATAACAATAAGGAAATCTAATGTTACTCTATTCTTGATCCAGCTCCAAGATCTAAAAGTAACTAAATCCATTAAATCATCCCCAACATCCTCTGGTCCTTTAAAAATTCTTTTGTTTCTATCTAACCAAAGTGTCCAAATTACTGTTTTCCAAATTGTTGTTCATCCTTTTCGTCCTTTACTCCTCTCCCACAAGGTATCGATATGGAGAACTAAAGTCACTCCAAGTCACTGATAACATCTCATCCAAACCGCGCAAGATTTTGGTTTGTTGGGATTCGATCTTTCAGTGCTCTCCACGCCAAAGAAACGACCTTTGTTGGTGCAAAAGTATTCCAAATGGTCTTGTAGGCCTTTTCGTATCTCCCTCCGGAAGTGGTTCATCTTGAAAAAGATCATAGGCGGAATGTACTGAATAAATCTTAGTTGGGTCGCTTGTCCATTCCCAGTTGTCCTCCTTCCCTTGAATCAATGCTGACCTGTTAACAAAAGTTAGCATAACATCACAAATATCCTTTTCCCAATTGAATAAATCACGTCTCAAATCCCATCTCCAAGACCATGTACCGTCAACCCATACCCCCATATTCCCTACGAAAATTTCCCCATCTCTTGCAATTCCATCCAGTCTAGGGAATCTAGTTTCCAAGCTCATATCCCCTGCCCACAAATCCCTCTAGAATTTTGTGCCTAAGCCATTTCCTAATTTTCTCCTTAACCCATTCCCAACGTCTTGAAAAGTGATTCTCAAAATGTCTTTCGACCACGAATATTGTGACACTCTCCCCCCCTCCATGTCTGCTGTAAAAGGATTTAAAATTTGATATCCATGAAAATGTCTTTTCTTTCACCTTCTGTGAAGGACACATATTGACACAAGCTCCTTGTGGGCAAAAAAAAAATCATAAACCTCAACGTGATGGCTTCCATGCTGTCTTACTTACTGTGTTGCAGATACGTTTGTTGTACATTATTAGAAACATCTTTTATATTCTTAATATCAGCTCTCATCTATGTTCCTATCACCTTTGCAACAATCCTATCATTTCATCATTGTTCTTATTTACCACTAATGGGTTTCGTAATATTCAAATAAATTTTTATTCTCTATGATCATAGAAATTCTGCAAAAAGCCGAGAAGGAGCTTTGCTGGCCTTTGAATGTTTCTGTGAAAAGCTGGGAAGATTGTTTGAACCGTAAGTGCAAACTTATTACGATTTGGAACAGTTTCATTGAGCAAGCACTAAGGAATATTCTGAACTTTTGTCAGGTACGTTATTCAAATCTTGCCCCTGCTTCTAGTATCCTTTTCTGATCAAGTTGTTGCGGTCCGAGAAGCTGCTGAGTGTGCAGCTCGTGCAATGATGTCTCAACTTACTGCTCAGGGAGTCAAATTAGTTCTTCCATCCCTTTTAAAGGTTTTATTTAAGATTCTCTCCTTATCATGAACTTGGTTTCACTAAATTAGCTTTGATTTATGGTAGCAGAAAGAAATAATTAGCTTTGATTTATGGTTTCACTAAATTAGCTTGGATTTGTTTGTGTTTCCCAAGTGGATTGTTGATCTTTTATATTGGATCATCTGGAATTATTACGTGAAACAAGTCCATGTTATTGTTAGGAGCTTATTTAATGTTTACACATAGTTATTAAAAGTTCACATAGCGCGCGCTAAAGCTCAAGGCGAAGCGAGGCGCGGGCCTTGTGCCTCGCAGCGCCATGCGCCTAATGTTTTGGCAAAGCGCGCGCTATTTGCGCTTTTTCAATTAGCATAGCGCGCGCCTTTGCTAAGGCTTGAAATTTGGGGCTGTCAGGTTATCAAAATATGTTGCTAAGGTTGGGCTTTAAATTCAAAATTGGGCTTATTAAAAATAAGAGCAAGTTAGAGAATATTAGGGTTAAGTTAGAGAGTTTTATTGTTACTGTTACATAAAGCCTTGTTGCATAAACCTTCCAGCCTCCAGCCGTCGCCGACCGATAATCAGGTTGATGTGTTCAATTGCTCTATTTTTCTTTTCTTCAAAATTACACTGCATTATTTCCTTTCTTTTTTTCGTCTCAAATTATTATTTATTTTTGGATTGATTCTCCTTTCTTGTTTTATATTTTCTTTTCCTTCTATTTTTACGTGACAAAGTGCATTAGTCATGACAATCGTCAATGAGTCCATTCAATCAAAGTTTGACAAATACATGAGAATATAACAAAATATAAATATAGCAAAATATAAATTGCTAAGCTATTAACATTGCTAAAGTATACTGACATACTGCTAATTGTTGCAAAACTACAGAAAAATGAATCAATGTCTTCATTTCAACTGACAAAAACAAAACATATTCTTTATTTATTGCAACTTGATTGTTGACATTGACTACATAATATAAATCACAGATTCACAATGAATTTTTCTTGCCCCCCTTGGAACACATAAAGTTGAAAGGCCTGGTTTAATCAATTTTGTGATATGCTTTATATGAGTTAATGAGTTTGATTAAATTTTATGGATACTTTTGATGTACTAAAAATATGTAAGCTATCGCGCTATAGCTCCAGGACCCCTTTGCGCTTTAATGCGCTATGCGCCTTTAATAACTATAGTTTTACATTAAGTGCAATTATTACGTGAAACAAGTCCATGTTATTGTTAGGAGCTTATTCAATGTTTTACGTTAAGTGGATTTCCGAATTGAAAAAATCTGAAATTTGATTCTAGGTTATCTTTTGCCTTTAAAATGCTTACATTCATATGTCAAGTTCTGATGCTATTAACTTAGGTTCTTGTCTAAGTCCTTACCCCTTTATGGCTTCCAAAATTGCAGACTGAAATATGTGGTTGTTAAATATAGCCATGTTCGTTTACATTGACCATATTAGGATTTTCCAGGAAATTCAAACTAATTTAAGTTCCGCTTGAATTGAAAGATTTGTGTTTGTACAAGGAAATTTAGAATGGATCTAGAATGACTCTAATTTAAGGGAATTCTAAATCTGTCAGAAATAAGCTCATAAGCTCAAAATTGTGAAAGTATTTGAAATATAAGATGACAACGTGCAATCAACTGGATTTGAAGTTCTTTGATTTGTAATTCTTCAATTCAAAAATCCAGTTCATTTTTTTTTTTATCAGGAAAATATAAATATTATTAAAAATAAAAGAGCATAAGGGATACTCCGAAGTTTTACATAAAAGTTAAAATCCTAAGATTTAATCTAGTAGACAAACTATCGGCTCACGAGCCCAATCAACAAAAGCGTAATGTAACAATCTAGAACCCCTAAATTTTATCCAACTCCAGCTTTTAAACTTGATTGAATCTAACAAATCTTCCTCTCTATCCACGTCTGTATTGAAAATCCTTCTATTCATATCCATCCACAAAGTCCAAATGACAGCGTGCCAAATAGATGCCCATTCTTTCCAGTTCCTTTTGTGAGTCCATAACGCCTTGTGTTAAGATAAATGCGTTTTAGTATCCATGCTAAGAACCATCTGAAACCCCAGCCATTGGTAACACTTCATCCAAATGTCATATGAGAACGGGCACGCGAAGAACAAATGAACATAGATTCCTCCAGAGATAAACAACGTTCGCAATTTATATATTGCTGCCCTGAAATAATGTTCCGTCTTTGAAGATTGACCTTCGAAGGTATACGATCTCTGAAAATTCTCCAAACTAGAATGGATACTTTCGTTGGCGCCATAGTTTCCCAAGGCTGTATACAATCATTGTGATCGCAACCCTCCTCCTGTGAACCATCATCCTGCAGACTGCAATAAGCGGAGGCAACTGAAAATTGCCTCGAAATCTCATGTTGCCATTCCCACCTGTCCTCCAAATCCTGTATAAGATTGACCCTGTTAAGACATGAACAAAACTGTGATAATAATTCCTCTTCCCAATTGAATAAATCTCTCCTCCAATCCCAAGTCCAATGCCAAACCCCTTCCTCCCATAAGCCCATCTTACTCACTAAAATATTACTGTTCCTAGCCACTGATGCCAATCTAGGAAATCGATTTTGTAAACTCTCTTCCCCCACCCAAACATCTTTCCAGAAACTAGTCCGAGCCCCATTTCCCACTCTTTTACACACACCCCTCCGGAACCAACCATTAGGATCAACGAAAAGTATATTTCTGATGTCCCTCCACCAAATAGAATACTTAGATGAGATACCAACATTCCTCGAAAAAATGCGATCACTTGACATTGAACCATATTTTGATACAAGAATTTTCAACCAAAGTGCATCTACACCGCACATGATATCCCACCCCCATTTACCAATCAAAGCTTTGTTAAAAGACTCAATATCCCTGACCCCCACAAAAATCCAGTTCATTGATTTGTAATTCTTTAATTAAGACACTTTTAGTGCCGCTAATTCCATTAGAATGATTATAAGTTTTTTGGGTTTTCATGCCCATATAAATTATTCGTTTTCACTGTAGTTTTAACCAAAGTTCTAAAAAGCCTAAAACGTGCCGAAATCTCGAGGTGAAGCATTAAGTATTACAAGTTTAAATGTGCTTAGCAGAAGCATAAGCTTGCTTTTTTTTTTTGGTCGGAAAAAGCTTAATATATAAAAAGCATAAGCTTGCTTAATCGAAGCTTAAGCGTAAAAAGCATATTTATTTTTGGATATAATCTTAAATTTTTTTGGGCCAAAAAAGTTAAATAATGCATAAATATAATACATTTAGGACTAAACACACTCGGGAAAATAAATGAGATTAGGGTTTTCCCGCAGGAAGACAGATTGTTTTCATATTTTAGTTTATTATTAGAAAATTAATTTTTGTAAGTACTAATAATGAAACTAAAAGGCTGTGATTTTTTATGCATTAAGGCCACTTACTATGGTCAAAAGTGGCCCACCCCTGAATAAATGTTCCCTTTTTGCGTGTTCTCAATTGAAATATGAGACTGACTGAGTTTAAGGGTGAAAAACATTTGATTTTCCTCGAGAATTTTTAAATACTTTTTCTGAAGTATCAATTGTTGTTTATAAAGCATTTTATGAAATGAAAGGTAATATTTATGTTCAAGCAATCTGGAAATATTCTTTTGCTAATCCATCCAAAAGAACCAAGTTGGCAATGAGTTACCCATTAATCTTCTCACTGTAGGGCCTTGAAGATAAAGCCTGGAGAACAAAGCAAAGTAGTGTACAATTACTAGGTGCTATGGCTTACTGTGCTCCACAGCAATTGTCTCAATGTCTTCCCAAGATTGTTCCAAAGTTGACTGAGGTTTGTTCAATACCTAGCGCCTTTAAAAATTATCATACTCCTATATACATGATGCATAAACGAACACAAATATAAGAAAATTCGCCTATGTATGTGCTATTATAGATGAGTTGCTTTCTTGATTATAATGCAGGTTTTGACAGATACTCATCCCAAAGTTCAGTCGGCGGGGCAAACTGCCCTCCAGCAGGTAAATACAAAAAAATTCAACTTTCAGTGACTGCATTGTTGCCAAATATTTTGTGAATGGTCTTTCATAATTTTTCAGGTTGGAAGTGTAATTAAAAATCCAGAAATATCTGCTCTTGTACCCACTCTCTTGATGGGTCTAATGGATCCCAATGATCATACAAAGTATTCCCTTGATATTCTTCTCCAGGTAACTTCATTTATTGCATTCATTTCCATGTTTGTGTTTATCGTGCATAATCAGTGTTCAATTCATTATATTATATTTGCAGACAACCTTCATAAATACTGTCGACGCTCCCTCTCTTGCACTTTTGGTGCCCTTAGTGCACAGAGGGCTGAGGGAGAGGAGTGCTGAAACCAAAAAGAAGGCCGCTCAAATAGTTGGAAACATGTGTTCATTAGTCACAGAGCCGAAAGATATGATTCCATATATAGGCTTTCTTCTTCCCGAAATAAAGAAGGTACCGTTTTCAATCACTAAAGTATGTCTCTAGTACGAGTAGCAAACTGAAGGTCTCTCGAGCCTCTTATCAAAGGGAGGACGGGATTCTTCTTGAATTTCAGGTTAGAGTAATGGTAATTTATTATTTGGCAGGTCCTCCTTGATCCAATTCCTGAGGTTAGGTCTGTTGCTGCTAGAGCCCTTGGTTCTCTTATAAAAGGAATGGGAGAAGAGAACTTCACCGACCTTGTTCCGTGGTTATTAGCTACTCTGAAGTCTGATGGTAGTAACGTTGAGCGGTCTGGAGCGGCTCAAGGACTGAGCGAGGTTAGAATCATCTTTGAATTTTCCAACATTTTCTTTTCCTTTCCCCTTGTTGTTTAGTGTAAGGGGTTGCTTTGTTTTTATTTTCATGAGAAATTGTTTGTGTTGTGCTTCTCCTTTTGAGGCCATATAGGAAGAATAGTAGAACGCTGAAAATAATTGATTCTTGGTTATCTGTATTGAAAGACGCTACTGACCTCATCAACATACAGTTCACTGTTTACGATGGATCAGTCGTGAACTGCCAATTTACTAAGTATTGGTGTCAATCAAACGATTTCCATCTTTCTTGATGTTATACCTGCACTGCCAGTGACCTCTCACTTGATACTGCTTAGTTGGAGGCTGCTATTATACACTATGGGTCCATGATGTAATGTGCTATCTCAGTATGCAATGATTTTTTTTCTTTTTTGTGTATCAGGATTCGAGAAAAGAAAAAAAGTCAATAACTCAATAAATAAACTACTCTTACACTCTAATCCTTTCGCAACATATTGATCACATCCCCACAGTTTGGCTATTTTGTACGAATATATCAATATAGGCGTTTTGTTTTAAATTGTATTTTTGGTCGAGGCTGATGCTATGATTCTGCAAGTAAAATTTTTACGAGCTTTGCTCCATCACTAAATCAGTATTTTGTTTCTTTGCATATAGTAAAGTAAAAAATGGAGGAAGATATTTAGGAAAACATTTTTTTATGATCTAATGGGGGCATTCTCTTATGAATTTAGTATCTCATTAACTTCTTTTGGGTAAAATTTCATGATCTGTACCTGCCGAAAAAGGATGCTCAAACATACTATTTAAGACGGTGTTTATAGTGTTCGTGAAGCTTGATTGTTGCCTGTACTTCCAGTGTCCTAGTATGCCAGTTTATGGTTTTAACTGTAGTCTCATCTACGTGGTCAGTGGGTATACGTTGGTTATTTCTTTTTCCTTTACAGTTTGATGGAACCATGCATTATGCTCTATCCTCCTCTTCTAGGTATTGGCTGCCCTTGGAACAAATTATTTTGAGAACATACTTCCTGACATCATTCGGAACTGCTCTCATTCGAAAGCTTCTGTTCGGGATGGTTACTTAACACTCTTCAAGGTGAATTTTGCTACTTCTACTTATTTTGATTTTCTCAGATTCTGTTTACGATTTTTTTATGTTGTCTTTGCATGCTTCTTGCAGTATCTACCGAGATCTTTAAATGTTCAGTTTCAAAAGTATTTGCAACTGGTTCTTCCTGCCATTTTAGATGGTACTGCCTCTTAGAAATCTCAACACTTCTGATGTTAATTGTTCAGCTGAGTGTGTAATGCAATTGTATTTTGATCAAACAGCTTGTGTTCTTTGGTGCTTCAATTGTAATTTTTCATTTCCTTCAGGTCTAGCTGATGAGAATGAGTCGGTGCGGGATGCAGCACTCAGTGCTGGGCATGTTTTGGTCCAGTATTATGCAACAACGTATGTATTTCTAACACATAGTGTCAAACAATTTCAGCTCATTTAAGTTGCATTGTGCTCTACTTAATAATCTTCATTGCAATTAGTGACTAAAAGGCCATGATCAGTAAATTGATTGTTTTTAGTTGTCGGGAGAAAATATCAGAAAATAGCAGATGGCTGATTATTAATGTACAAAAACCATATGCATAGACCTAAAAGTTGACTGTAGAATGATACTAACTCTAGAATGCCTGAGATATTGCACTATCAACCAGAATGTCAAATTTTGGGAGATTACTTGCTTGAAGCTCTGTCAAGATTGCACTCGAAGGTACAGGTGCAATAACTTTCTCCTACTGAAGTGCATGCATGGTAACTACAATTAGCAAGAGACATTCGACCTGTTTCAACACCATACTTGTTGATTTGTGTGCCCTCCACGGACTGTTAGATCTGTTGTCCTGGCATATTAGGCCCAATAGCTTGCTTTTGGTGGTTTAATTTTAGGGGGGTGGCATTATTGGGTAAAGGGGCATTATATGGAGGCTGCAGAACTGATTGCCTCGGTGCTTGATGTGGCAAGAAAAGTGGCAGAGATTCTGATTGTTTCAATAGCTGTAGGTCTTTCCTTCGTTGGGAGATTAAATAGTGTCATTTCTGGGAACTCTTCTAATCACGCGAGATGCTTAGAGAATGTAACTACTTTCTCTGTCTTTTGTGTTATTATCATCTTAAGCCGGGAAACTATGTTCTGCCCTATAGAGCCACTCTCTCTGTCCATAGCTTGTTGAGAAGGATGCCAAGTGTGTGGTATTGGATACTGGAGCAATCAATCACATTTTCTTCCAATCCATGAGACACCACACCTTATAAGTTTGGAGATCTCAGCCATCTAAGAGTGCTGTTTACATTTCCCTGGTCAATTAAATCCTATTCTCTGTCCGATCTCACAAAAACATCTGCCCTTCTTAATGCCTGGGTTCGCTCAGCTAACATCTCATTGAATTCAGGAGTATAACGACAAGCCCCTCTGTTCTTGAACTTACTCAGTGAATGTGGGATGCGAAGATCTTGACATATGTTGCTAGTCCTTGACTTGGGCATTATTTACTGCTTCAAACATCTTTCATGGAAGGAGAAACAACGTGAATTAGAGGGGAAATCTATATTAAAGACCTTAATAGACATGTAGGTGAAAAACCCGGGGATTTTGAGAATCTAGTGATATGATAATTGAGGTTTGCTAGTTCATTGTGATGTAATTTAAGAAAATTTGGATCCATGTTAATTTTTCTTTTTATGATGGTTCTAGAATGAGTTGTAAATGAGGATGTATGTAGCTGTGAACATGTGGGAGTAAGGCTTTGTTGGGTGGAGTTAGTTTATCACAGTACTCAGATGACAGCTAGACAAGTTTTATGAAATTGAATTATATTTTGAGCATTATTTTTAATCAAGCAGCATATAATTTGTTTTTTTGTTAATTTTCAAAAACTGTTATCTGCACCAAAACTATGCAGTTGCACAATAGTTTTAAAACGTATGTTTTGTACTTGGTTAGCGATTCGCTTAATTTGAAAGCGTATGTCCTGTTTATGTCCCTTATTAATTTTTTTTATCTTCTCAGATCTTTGCCGTTACTCCTTCCTGCCGTGGAGGATGGCATATTCAATGATAATTGGCGTATTCGGCAGAGTTCAGTGGAATTATTAGGGGATCTCTTATTCAAGGTGCGTACTCTGTGTTGTTTTTTCTGGGTCTTTTCTCACTTGTGGAAGCTACTTACAGCACACATCATCTTATTTAGGTTGCCGGAACCTCTGGAAAAGCACTTCTTGAAGGTGGCAGTGATGATGAAGGTGCTAGTACTGAAGCACAAGGACGAGCGATCATTGAGGTACTTGGAAGAGATAAACGTAATGAAGTTCTTGCCGCATTATACATGGTTCGTACTGACGTCAGCATAACAGTCCGCCAGGTATAATGATGTCAATTTTATTGTCGATTTTTTTTGTTTTGCTATTCTAGTTACATATTGTCATACTTATTTTAACATCCTGGTCTACTCAGGCTGCATTGCATGTATGGAAGACTATAGTTGCAAATACACCCAAGACTCTGAAGGAAATAATGCCAGTTTTAATGAACACATTAATCATTTCTCTCGCCTCATCATCTTCAGAGAGGCGACAGGTCTCATGCCACATCTAGTCTAACGAAATTAACTAACGCTATGTATTTTAGCATGTATTGCTCTTTGAAATTTGTATGCTGTTTACTTTTAGGTTGCTGGACGATCCTTGGGTGAGCTTGTGCGGAAACTTGGAGACAGAGTGCTTCCACTTATTGTTCCTATTTTATCCCAGGGTCTTAATGATCCGAATCCTAGCAGAAGACAAGTGAGTTTTCCTTTTCTGCATTTATATAATTTTTTTTGTTGCATTAATTCAACTTGCAATTAAAGAGAAAACTTGGTATGTGGTTGAGTTGTTTCTTGGGTTATAGTCGCTTGTTTCGCTCCCATGATTTATTATACCAGTTATAACACTCATAACAATCCAATAGTTTCAACGTAAGTGCTTCAAGCATGTTTGCCCTTGTCTACTTATTAGAGTGAGAAGATAGATTTCAGCTTAAATATCTCTAAAATAATATGTATTTTATGTCATACTTTGCAAGCCCTAGTTACGGATATGTACGTTGAACAGAGAATGAATTGTTTTTCAATAAGCTCTGTGGTGAATAACGTGTGGGTCTGGAAAAGCTGTGAACCTTACGTGATTTAGATAAACCGTGGGAGTACAATTGCGCTCTCATTGTAGAAATGGTTCATGTTGCTATTACCTCACATTGTGCTCCATAATTTGTTAATCCTTTTAATTTCAGTTACAGTAACATTAAAATCGCATTGCCCTCTTTGACTTCATCCATCCAAGTTTGAGCCTTTCGAGCAATTTGTCAAACTTGTAGCATGATATGCATGCGCTATGTAAAACTTTATATTGAGCAACATAATATATGTCTATCAGGCTTCTCATCTTTTGATTATATTAAACCACTTATTGTTTAATTTGGACCATCTGGTTAGAAAGAAATAAAAGAATCTTCAGAGGGCCTCAAGAGAAGGAAATCGATTTGTTAGATCTAGTGCAATATAGAGCTTGTTTTTGGAGTAAAAATAGAAGTAATTCTAAATTCCATTATGTATATTCAGACTGGTTGAGGGCTCCTAGAGTATGTTTATTATCACTTTAGTTAAGCAATTGTTTAGTAGGGATATTTTGTGACCTTTTGAGTACACCTAGTACTCTATGTTTAATTTAATTTTAATTTTCGATCACAATTTTTTTTTTAAACCACTTATTGAACTGTTCATTGGGTATTGTGGGATCATTGCTATTCAATTTTTCTATGGGTACTAGGGCAACTTTTTTATCCAAATGTTTGGATGTTTGGGGTCACATGCTGATCTTTAACAACTAAATTGACCCGGATCTTTTTTCACACCCTAGTTCAAACCTTTACATTCATCTCCTGATAAGAGACTCACTCTCATAAAAATATAAATTCATGTTCTTTTGGTGATTCTTTTTTTTTTTTTTTTTGATCAAACAAAAACTATTATTAAAGCAGGAGTACCAGAAGTACTCAAAAGTAGATAGTTCGTACAATTGACCAAACAAAATGTAAGAAAACACTATAACCCGAAACACGAGGGCTCTCGACAGTGATTACAAAGCCCCCAAATACTGAAAAGACCCTAAACCAAACAACACATTCATCAAAACAAAAGAAGACAGACAGCTGGGTTACGACACCAATCCGAGAATGAATAACAGAAGCTTTATGGTTTCGAGCTTTTGATCCAGATCCTCGACCTATATTTAACTAGGTCAAGCAAATTATTATTCCAATCATCCTGCCCTCGAAAAACTCTTCCATTTCTTTCCAACCACAAAGTCCATACTATAGCAAGCCAGATTGTGACCATTCCTTCCGCCCTTTATCAAGATCCCATAAATGATAGTGATGGAGAAAGTTGTTGACCGAATGGTAATGAATATCCAGATTCATACCAAGCCACTCATAGCACTCCATCCATAGCCTATATGCCTCAGTGCAAGAGAAGAACAAGTGGTTTGTCAATTCCTCATCTAAGTCACAAAAAACACAATTATCCGATATTGGCCCAACTCTAATGTGTCGCAATCTTAGATTTTGCTCTGTGGGTACCTGATCTCTATTATCCAAGCTAGCACAGCCACCTTATTAGGAACATGAGATTTCCTCCAAATCGAGGACAGCTGCATAACTGATGCAGGAACCATGTCGTCGAGAATTAGAAAGTACGCCGAAGATACGGAGTAATGGTTGGACTGATCATGTCGCCAAACCCAAGTATCTTGCTTATCCTTATCCACAGCTAACCTGTCAATAAGAAGAAACAACTCGTTAGATAAACCCTCATCCCAAAAGAATAATTCCCTACGCCAATCCCACGCCCATTGCCAAACATTACCAAGCACAACCCCTATATTCCCCACCGAAATATCTCTATCTAAACATCCTTCCAAATTTCCTGTCGCTACCATTCCTACTCTTCTGACCCACCCTGTAACATCTGAGAAAATATATCTCCGCAAATCTTTCCACCAGAAGGAGTGATTCTTGTTACCCCCCACCCCTAGCAACGACTCCTAGTTTAGTTCCCCATACTTTGACCGTACAATTTTTACCCACAACTGATCTTCCCCTACTAACAGCCCCCAACCCCATTTTCCCAAAAGAGCCTTATTGAAAAAATCCAAGTTAGGCCCTAACCCCCCCCCCCCCCAAAGAAAGGCTATCTGAAGTGATTTTAATTTGGATAGAACTTTCTTGGGGGCACGATAAAGGGAAAAGAAATAAATTGGCAGAAATGACAACACAGCAGTCAGCAGTATCATACGGCCCCCTAGCGATAAACACTTGTCCTCCCAGCAAGCCAACCTTTTCCTGTATTTCTCGAGCACCGGATTCCACACACTACAGATCCTAGCATTCACCCCCACCGGGATCATAAGGTAATTTGAATGTAAAGCAGGATACAACAATTGAGTGTGTTTGCTATTGCCTCTAGAACACCCCTCTAGACATTTAAACCAATAAGACTGCTTTTGTTGAAATTAATCTTCAAGCCAGACACGAGGCTCAAAAATACGCAAGATCCCTTTGAAAGTCTTTGCAATCGCCATAGTAGCTTCTCCAAGTAGGAGTGTGCCATCTGCAAATTGAAGATGTGAGATCGGAATTTCTGCACTACCCACAAGTTACTATCCTCTGCTTTGGTTATCATTCTGCTCAACGCCTCTGCCACTAACAGGAAAATGAAAGGAGACAGCGGGGATCCCCTTACCGAAGTCCTCTTTGCATAGCAAATTCCTCCGAAGGGCTACCGTTTATAAGCAATGAAGCTCTTGCACTTGTGATGCATTCCATAATCCACCCCCGCCACTTCGGATCGAAGTTCATAATCTTCATTACGTGTTCTAGAATCCCCAATCAAACGAATCATAAGCCTTTTCAAAATATACCTTGAAGATCATCCCCTTTCGATTTTTTTCATCTCATCAATCAGTTCATTTATGATCAGCACCCCATCCAATATCTGCCTTTTCCCCACAAAAGCGGATTAATTCTTAGAAATCAATTTATCCAAAGCGCGGCTCAACCGAGAAGCAAGGATCTTTGCCAAGATCTTGTAGGCGCATCCTATTATTGAAATTGGCCTGTACTCCCCGTTCTTAGACGGGTTCTCCTTCTTAGGTATTAGCACCAAGAATGACGGATTCCTCCCTTTGATCAATTTACCATTCTTGTGGAATTTATTCAGGAATCTCATGATATTCTCCTTCAGCACCT
This sequence comes from Haberlea rhodopensis, assembly GCA_907163345.1. Taxonomy (NCBI): domain Eukaryota; kingdom Viridiplantae; phylum Streptophyta; class Magnoliopsida; order Lamiales; family Gesneriaceae; genus Haberlea; species Haberlea rhodopensis. Next base: position 2,755,222 of record CAJQUN010000024.1, on the reverse strand, counting down.
CCCAAAAACTCTTAATGAAATTGAAATTGAAATTGAATCCGACTGGCCCGGACTTTTAGAACTATCGCAATTCCACACCGCATTTCTGACCTCTTCTTTGGAATACATGTCTGTCAGCAAATTGTTATCCCTCATGTCTAGTTGTTCGAAAGATACCCCTTGTTGTTGAGGTCTGTTCCAATTGTCCTGACTGAATTGCTTAATAAAGGGTCTACGAATGCCCATCTTCAAACCATCCACAGAGTCCACCCAGACGCCATCTATTTCCAACCCCAGAATTTCATTTCTCTTCCTCCTCCGATTAACATGTTTGTGGAAGAAACTGGAATTCACATCTCCCTCCTAAATCCATTTAATTCTCGCCTTCTGGTATGGTAGGGTGTTCTTCATACCCAACTGATCTTTGTTTTGCCATCGCAATCCTTCTTAGATTGACCTCGTCCCAAACCTGAATTTCCACCTTACAGTTCTCAATGTTCTTCTCCATTCTCCCAATGACCTCACCGTTCCACTGCCTAAGTTTGGATTTCATCAACTTAAGTTTTTCTTTGAGAACGAAGCTCCCCCAGCTCTGAAAATACATGTTTTTCCATTTGTTAGCCACAAACGCCCTAAACTCCGGGTGACGCAGCACGAGTCAAGTACTCGAAAAGGTTTAGGGCCCCAGTCAACTATATGAGTTTTCAGCATGATGGGGCAATGATCCGAGAAAGAACATCTCAAACCCCACTGGGTCACCGCTGGCCATTGTTGTAACCACTTAGTTGAAATTAGGATTCGATCTATTCGACTGACACAGGAGCCATCCAGGCGATACGAAGTATACTTTCTTCCTATGAGTGGTAGGTCTATGAGCCCTGCGCTATTGATAAAATCATCGAAACCTCTCAATTCCTGGTCATTTACGGCTTTGTTTCTACCACTTCTCTCGTTGATGCTTCTTATAGCAATGAAGTCTCCTCAGATGCACCAATTCTCGTTGTCCTGACCTTGCATCTTGAGGATTATAGTCTCCCACAATTGTTTTTTGAGCACAAACTCCCTTGGAGAATACACATTGACAATGGTACATTTTATCCTATCTTTACCAGGATCCCTCAATACCCAGTAATCCATCTTAACCCCAGCTGACCATCGAAAACGATGTTGCTTTCCACACAAATAATAGCCCTCCTGCTGAGCCGTCCGCTCCTTTGTAAGCCCAGTCAAAATCGTCATCTCCCCAAATCGATTTACAGATATCCCTTTGTCACAAGTTCCAGTTTGGTTTCTTGAACACACAAGAATTCAATTCTTTCCTTTATGACGAACTCCCTTAATCCTCTCCTTTTCGGCCTAACCCCCAAACCTCTGGTATTGAAGCTTACAATCTTCATAAAGACCCTCGGACATCCCCTCCCCCTCCACTTGCGGTCGCTTGCTTTTCCACTCTCCCAGCATCCCTTTTTTCCATCTCGGCCAAGCGGGAGATGATTTCTCTGTCATTCCCTTTTCCCACAAGACCGATGTGTTTCCCAAGATTCCACAATTCCATTGCTTCAGACACAAAATTTCTACTGCTTCTCTTGTTGGAGTACCTCGACTTCTGAGAGACCTGCTCTTGCTTATGATGATCGAAACTATAACTCTTCCACATGTTTCTTTGCGTTATTCAACTTTACGGTGTCTTCACGAAGCCCATGACTCAACAACATCATCAATTTCTAGTTGGCAAATTGATGCATCATCAATTTGAGGGGGGATGTCAGCCCAATCAACTATTCAAGCACCCCCAATCACTCCAGTCAACTAATCAATCACCTTAATCACTCGGTCACCCAATTGATCGGCCAATCATACAATTAAGCTGTAGTATTTTGTAAAAATGTGGTTTAGGAATGTAAATATTCTTTGTACAGTTAGGGGCTAATCTACAGGGATGTAACTGTTGTAACCATACATTATACAGAGAAGATGATGAATCGAGAAGAATGATTCAGACAAAAGCCGTGTAATTGACAATTTTTAGGTTGGCACAACCTGTTATTTTAACCAGAGGTTTAGTGTTACCTGGGGCATGTTTATGAGAACAATCAACTCTTAAGGGTATTTTTTGGGTATGGTTAAGCATCCAAAAGCATAGTACCTTACTATTGTGGAGATTTGAAGTTGTATTATGTGTTGTCAAAGTTTGTTTAGAGTTGCTATTAAGCTGTTAGCAAGCAAGCAGCTAGTGAGATGCCTAAAGATATAGCTTTCTTATTTATATTTCTTATTATTTTAACTTCGCTACAAATGCTCTAACTTGCTATTTATGGGCATTTTAAAAAAAGCATGTTTTGCTCTTGTTTTTCTGGTTATTATTTTGCTCCATACCTTACTTGAGGTGCAGGGTGTCTGCATTGGTCTGAGTGAAGTGATGGCCAGTGCTGGCAAGAGTCAGATATTGACTTTCATGAATGAGCTGATTCCAACAATCCGGGCTGCTCTCTGTGATATGTATGTATCATTTTGTTTAGTATATGTTAGCTCAATATTTAGCAATGATGTGGGTTACTATTGACCTCCTTTGTAACTTAAAGTGTGACCGAGGTTCGTGAGGCTGCGGGTTTAGCATTCAGTACACTGTACAAGGTATGACTTCCATGTTACATCCTACTCTATCTCTGCTGTAATGCATAAAATTGAGAAAATTGGAGTCAGTTGTTTCTTGTGCAATGATATAGAGTGCTGGGATGCAAGCAATTGATGATATTGTTCCTACACTTCTTCATGGTTTGGAAGATGATCAAACTTCTGATACTGCTCTTGATGGCTTAAAACAAATTTTGAGGTATGTTTGTTGGGTCTTGTTTGCAGTGGTCGTATAATAATCTTTCTATATTTGTCCAAAATATTTTTTGCTGTTTCACAGTGTCAGGACCTCTGCTGTGCTACCTCATATACTTCCTAAACTTGTTCAGCTGCCACTCTCGTACGTGCTAGCATTTCCTAGTGGTTGAACTTTTTGTATGAATAGTAATCTACATGTCTTATCAATTATCTTCGGTTTCCCTCTAGTGCCTTCAATGCACATGCTTTAGGAGCTCTAGCAGAGGTTGCAGGAGCTGGTCTTGACCTCCACCTTGGTACAGTCCTTCCTGCTTTACTTGCTTCTATGGGTGACGACAATGAGGTATGTGGGCTTCTCCCTCTCCCTCCCTCCCTCCCTCCTCTCACTAAATATATTTAAGTAATAGAGTACAAGAGGTACTCGAAATTGCTACAGGAATTATCCCTCTCTCTCTCTCCCTTAGTCTCTATCACTTTCTCTCTTAGGATGGTTTAATTTGATTGTCTATAACCCAGTATGCATATATATATCAAATCATGTTATTTGTTGTATGTTTGGGCACAAAATATAGTTATTGTGTTATGTAAAATTGTACACATTTACATCGAATTTATAGGAGAGATGTATCACCTAATTAGGTAAATAATCCCTCAATACAAGGAGTTTCTTATTTTAAGGATGGTCTTTTTAATTGATCCAAGATCCATTTAAGCCATAGCATTTCACATATCCCTTGTGCCATTGATCTATATTCTGCTTCGGCACTACTGCTGCCACAATTTTCTGCTTCTTGCTTCGCCAAACAACTAGATTTCCCTGCACAAATGTACAATAGCCTGATGTAGACCTCCGATCTAAATAGATCCTGCCCAATCTGCATCTGTGTGGGCCTCAATACCTTGCTGTGGAGTCTTCCCAAAAAATAAGCCATTCCCGGGAGAGTTCTTTAAATATCTCAGAATGCGGCCATAAAAATATTGATTTTATGTTTGATACTGGTATTGGACCGTAGCGGATGTATTATACATGTTATGGTTCTCGGATAAATGTAATCTATTCGGCTCTAATATTTGAAACTTTAATTAGACCCCTAATGGTCAATTACGTTAGGGATATATATATATATATATAGACATTACCCAATAAGCAATATGATGTGAAAACGTGGCTGGTGCATTATTTATATGTTTGAATTAATTTGTCAAATGCTTATAATCGAAACTAGTAAATCCACCACATATTTCTTCTGGGATACTACAATTCCCTTTTTAGATCGAGCTATTTCCTACCCAGAAAGTATTTTAGCGTTCGTAGATCTTTAATTTCAAACTTAGATGTGAGACACTGTTTCAACCTCTCCATTTCATATCATCCTCGGTAAGAATAATGTCATTAACATAGACTATAAGAACAAATATCCTCCCATCGACTGAGCGACGTGTAAACATAGTGTGGTCTGCATGTCCCCGAGTATTTCCTTGTTTTTTTACAGATTGACTGAACTTTTCAAACCAAGCCATCGGTGACTGTTTTAATCCATACAAGGATTTTTTTAATCTGCATACTTTTGAACCAAACTTCGTCTCAAAACCTGAAGGTGGATCCATTTAGACTTCTTCTTCGAAGTCACCATTGAGAAACGCATTCTCACATCTAGTTGCTGCAGTGACCAATCTAGATTAGCCGCAATTGTTAAAAGAACTCTGACAGTATTCATTTTTCTACAGGTGCAAAAGTCTCAAGATGGTCGATCCCATATATTTGAGTGAATCCCTTAGCTACTAGACGAGCTTTGTATATTTCTAGAGTTCCATCGGCTTTGGTAATGAACACTCATTTACAACCAACTGCTTTCTTTTCCTTTGGCAGTTCCATTACTTGCCATGTTCAATTTTTTTCAAGGGCTTGCATTTCTTCCAGAGTAGCTTCCTTCCATTCGGGAACCTCTAGAGCATCCTGCACATTCTTTGGGATCTCCACAATAGATAATTGAAAGATGAATGCAGAAAAAAAAAAAAAAAAAGGTTAGTGATTTTTATGGGTAACAAAATTGGACATTAGATACTTGGCACAACTTCCGACACCTTTGCGTTGAGAAATTGGAAGGCCAAGTTCGGCCATAGGTATGGACTGACTCGATTCTAGATGCGGAACATTTAAATGAGTGGTTACGTAATGAGAATTACATGGAACATCATTGGAACTTGGAATGAGCTGAGGTACAGGTTCTTGGCAGTGCTGAGATGTGTCATCTCCTTTCCTTGCTTTTGGTTCCATCTTGAGTAGAAAAGTAGCTTACTCGTTTGTTCACTATTTTCCATTCATGCTAGTATATGAGATGACTCTATAGTGCTAATATCTAAATTCATATTAGGCAAATCAATTGGTTCCACATTTAGAAACAAAGGTGGACGCTTAAAATTATTAAGAAAATCAGACTCGTCACTTAGGTTCTCCCCCTGACGAGGTGTAGTAAAGAATGGTTGCTCTTGAAAAAGTGACATCGAAGGTAATGAACATTTTTTTGTTGTTGGATCAAAGCATTTATACCCCTTTTGATTTGATGTCGTAGCCGACTAACACACTTTCGAGCTCGAGGATCTAAAATCCCCCAAAATGATCGTGTATATGGGTAAAGGCACAACACCCAAATACATTAAGTGGTAAATCAGAAATTAATCTAGATATGGGCAAAGTCTCTTTGAAATAGTCAGAGGAGTTTGAAAATTCAAGACCTTTGTAGACATGTGATTGATGAGGTATGTTGCAGTTAAAGTGCGCACCAAAGATACGTCGTGACATGATGAGTAAAAACTAGAGCCCTAGTGACTTCTAAAAGATGTTTGTTTTTACGTTCAGCTATCCCATTTTGTTGGGGTGTATCAGGGCATGTGCTTTGATGTATGATCCCTTTGTTGGAGAAAAACTCCCCTAGGATCTCATTGAAGTATTCGCGGCCATTGTCGCTTTTGAACACTTTAATTTTTTCCTGTAATTGTGTCTCAACCATTGTATAAAAAAGTTTTGAAAATTTCGTTTACCTCAGATTTATCTTTCAGTAAAAAAACCCAACCCAACTAAGTCTGGTGTGATCATCAATAAAACTAACGAACCATTTTTTTCCGACCAATCTTCGAAGGTCCCTAGACATCACTGTGAATTAATAAAAATGGTTTTGACGCTTGATAATGCGGTGATGCTTAGCAAATTCACAGATTTCACACTGAAAACAGCAGGAGTTTTATTACGAAATAAATCAGGTAGCGATTGTTTTAAATAATAAAAACTTGGATGTCCTAGTTGATAATGCCAGAGCAAAACATTATCAGTAATAGAATAGAGGGCAAACAAGCATTGCGAACCTGTTGTTCAGAATTAATACCATCTTCAAGGAAATAGAGCCCTCCACGTTCGTTAGCACTGTCAATCTTCCTCCCAGAGACCAATTCCTGAAATTCACATCGAGAGGAGGTAAAAATCACGCGACAATTAAGTGAGGAAGTGAGTTTATTAATTGACACAAGATTATAAGGAAGATGAGGAACTTGTAGAACATCATAAAGAGTTATGGATGGGGTTATCTTGACAGTGCCAATTCGTGCAACTGCCGAAGAAGAGCCATCTACAATTCGAATCTTTTTGTTGCCGCACAAGGAGTATACGTTGAAAAAGGCTTGTCATATGTTAGTAGCCCCAGAGACTTGTTATTTCAACAATTTCCGTGGATCATAATCCCCATCTTCTAATAGGAATGGAGCGCCCAAACCTAGAGAGAGAAAATTTGAGAAGTGAGATTTTCAAATCCCACAACCCTAACCCTACCTTTCATTGGCAGATCCTAGTCCGACGTGACTTCCACCCACATTCCGTAGCCTATCCCGAGAGAGAGAGACTCAATTTTAGGTTCCTTGGTAGATCGATTGAGAAACACTCTTGCATTGGCAATATCAAGCGACCTGCTTTCGCTCACCCAAAATCACGTAATCAAGCACCGGAATAATTGCGTAGACTTCATGAGAACACAACATTTTTTTTCTCCAATTTTCCAGAGGGTTGGTTCCATGCGGAAATGTATCGCACATTCCAAAAGTTGGGATAAGTGCAGGAAATGTTCCTACCACAAAAACGCGATCGGTAATGTAATAGATTCGGCTGTCATATTCAAGAATAATGGGGACAATGAAAGGATTTTGGAAGGCTTAAATCAGATTTGGATTAGATCCTACAAACTTCACGACAACAAACCAAGGTTTGTTAGAGGTTATTCAGAGCACAAAGAGATCAAATGGCCTTTTATGTTCAATAACAATCATCCAAACTCCGTGAATGTAAGGTCATACGCAGACACACTACTTCAACACGAGCGTGATGAGCCTAAAACACATCCCATAGTCTCGGATGGAGCAGGTTTTATATTCAAAACTAAACTTGAGGAAACGGAATGGATTGAAGGTTTTTTGATTGGATTACTAAACAATCCAGAAAATCGTCATAAGGCTCAACAAGATTTCATCCTTAATGGGTTCACCAATACTCGCTTCATTCCTTTAGGTGGCCAAATGGTATTGATTTATGATGAATCAATGGACACATTACGTGAACTTCTCAAGGATGAAAACCGTTGATTGGTATTTGGTTTAGGGATGTCCATGTGTGGAACAAGTCCTTCAGATTGCCCTACCGAGAAGTATGGATTAATTGTCTGGTATTCCCGTTCACGCTTGGAATTTCAGATTTTTTGATTGGATAGCCAGCTGAATGGGCAAATTAGTGAAAATCAGTGGAGACACGATGAATAGGGAAAGAATGGATTGTGGCAGAATGTTGATCTCAACACCACCCTTCAATTCATCAATAAAATGTTGAAAGTGGAAATTGATGGAGAAGTGTTCCAAATTAGGTTAATGGAGGACGTGATCAATACGTGCTTTGGGGAATTTACATCATCTGACCTTAGTAACTTGGATCATATGCTGGGATCAAGAGAGTTACCTGAATCATCTTCATCACAATCAGATTACTCTAATAAATTTGTCCCGCAATATGCATGGATAGTACATGAAATGAAAGATACAGATAAATTTCTTCAATTTTGATCATGACTCGGTCGGCGGGCATGCTATAGACACCAATCAAAGGGGAGATCTTGATCTGAATATTGATGGTCTTGGGATGGAGGAGCAGAGTCCACGTGAATTGGCATTATATATCGGTCTTAAGGATTTCATGATTGAAACAAAAAAAAAAGGGAAAAATCTGGGCAATCTAAGAATATCAGTGTGGGATTTCATCATGATGAGGACTTGGAGAGAACACCAATGGAGTTACGAATTAATGCACTTCACTTGCGAACAACAAATAAACAGATTCCCAACCAGATTGATCAATTGGGAAACATGGAACAAAGTGATGTCAAAATAGAAAACATGGGGCGAAGCAGTGGAACTTTGGAAGATAAGGGCAAAGAAGTGGGTATCGCATAGAATCAGAAAGAGGATCAGATAGAAAGTTCAAAACAAAATATCTCCGAAGAAAAAAAAATCAGGATATTAATCATTACTCTCAATTTTGTATCGGTGAATACAGTATTTGTCCTAGTAGTTACCGTTCAAGGATCAAAGAATTTTTTTTGGAAGCGGCGGAATTATGGCATATGGGGAGAAAAATTGGCATCAATGGAAAAGGTAATAATAAGAAAATTGTTGTGCGTCTAATGGCAATGGAAGAAAGGGACATCCAAGCATTAGGGAAACAAAAAGGCATTATGGCAGACTATGGGGTTCTCAGGTGTTTGATGAATATTGCAAGTTTCAATGTCCGTGGTCTAGAGGGCAGGGTAAAGATGAGGGCACTACGGGAATTCGTAGCTAAAGAGAAGGTTGATTTATTATGTATACAAGAAACTAAATTAGATCTTATCAATAGAGATATTTGCAAGTCCATTTGGGGAACAGAGGATTTTAACTGGGTTTTCAAATGGGCAATGGGCTCAGCTAGGGGCCTGCTGTGTCTCTGGAATGTTTCTAAGTTTGAAATGTCTAGCTGTTGGGGTGAAGGACTTCTCGCTATTGAAGGTTATTGGGGAAAGAACAAGATCAAATGCAATATTGGTAATTTATATTCACCGGGAGATATTGATAGGAAAAGAGAACTTTGGGGAGAAACGGGATTTGAAGAGGAAAAGTGGTGTGTATGTGGAGATTTCAATGCAATAAGAAACAACAATGAAAGACTAGGCATGAACTTAACACCTAATGTTAGAGAAATAAGAGAGTTCGACTCATTCATCATTAAAGTGGGGTTGATTGATCTTCCTTTGGTTGGGAAGAAATACACTTGGTATAGGCCGGACGGATCTTGTGCCAGTCGACTTGATCGATTTTTGTTATCAACCAATTGGATTCAGGATTGGCCGAACGTCACGTAGTGGGGATTGCAGCGCACATTTTCAGATCATTGTGCAATCATGATAAAAACTCAGGAGGTGGATTGGGGACCGAACCTTTCAGAGTGCTAGATTCGTGGCTACATCATCGAGAGTTCAAATCTTTTGTTGAAGGAGAATGGTCAAATTTAAGGATCCAAGTTTGGGGAGGTTATGTTTTAAAGGAAAAATTGAAGCGCTTGAAAAATCAGCTTAAAATTTGGAATAAGGATGTCTTTGGCATGATAGACAGGAACATCGAATTGACTGTGGTCAAGATACATGAATTGGACATTGTTGCGGATCAGAGAGAACTGACAGTGGATGAATCTAAATCTCATCGGGTGGAATTTCAGCAACTAACGGATCAAATCAATTTCAAAGACGCTAGTATATCATAAAGCTAGAATCAAGTGGATCAGAGAGGGAGATGTAAATTCGAGCTTCTTTCACAAGGTAATTAACAGAAATCGAAAACGAAATGAAATAGTTGGTCTTTTCATCGATGGACAATGGATCGATTCAGTGCAAGGACTTAAGGAGGGAGTTCGCAACCATTTTTTGCAACATTTCGGTGAGAATTTTGGGACAGACCGAGGATTGATGGCATAACTTTTGATCATATATCAATTTCAGATAATGACATGTTGACAAAGGAGTTTTCAGTGGATGAAATAAAAAAAGGCGATATGGAACTGCGAAAGCTCCAAAAGCCCGGGACCTGATGGAAATAATTTCAGGTTCATTAAGAAATTCTGGGATGTTCTTAAGGAGGATTTCATCAGATTCTTCAAAGAATTTCACAGAAATTGTAAAATAATCAACAGAGGCAATCCATTGGTCATCGTTTTATTACCAAAAAAAGCAAATCCAACAAAGATCGAGGAATTTCGACCGATTGCATTGATTGGTTGTTTGTACAAAGTGCTTGCCAAAGTCCTCGCAAATAGACTGAGCAATGTACTTGTTAAAGTGATTTCTGAGACACAATCGGCTTTTGTTGGTCTTCGACATATTCTTGATTGAGTAGCAGTAATCTCAGAGATGATCGATGACATGAAAAAGAGGCATACAAAGGGACTCATTTTTAAGGTAGACTTCGAAAAAGCATATGACTTAGTAAATTGGAAATTTCTAGATCACATAATGGAGATGATGAACTTTGATCCTAAATGGAGAGGATGGATCATGGAATGTGTATCAAGCGCAAAGGCTCCGGTTTTAATAACGGGAGTCCTACGATGGAATTTGAGTTGAAGCGTGGACTTCAACAGGGAGATCATTTATCCCCTTTTCTTTTTGTGATTGTTACTGAAGCTCTCAGCAGAATGGTGACTAAATCTGTGGAAAACAACTTATTGACAGCGATCAGAGTAGGCAAGGATGAGATTCCGATTTCTCACCTTCAATTTGCGGACCTTCAATTTGCGGACGACACACTCCTTGTTAGTGAAGCAACGAGGCAAAACATTAGAACCTTCAAGGTTAGAAATGTGATTTCCCACATTGGCTTCAATCGCAATAGATAAGAATATAGTGGTGGGGAACATGGGCGCATGGAGAGAGGGTTTGTGGGAGTGGTCGTGGGATTGGAGGAAAGATCTTTTTACTAGGGAACAAGGGTTATTTGGAGATTTTCTTGTTTACATTGACAGGTTTTAGCTGGAACAAGATATAGACGACAGATGGGAATGTCGACATGACCCGTCCAGAAGATATTTGGTTGCCTCGGCATATAACAATTTGCAAAGTGGCAATGACACTTCCTTGGATGCACAACCTGATTTCGAGGACATTTGGAAGAACTTGGCACCCATTAAAGTATCTGCTTTTGTTTGGAAGATTATGCATGATCGCATCCCCACAAAAAACAACCTACACATTCGTAACATCAGAACGGTACCAGTAGCGGGTCATTGCGATTTTTGCCTTACGCACGACGAAACTACAAAGCAACTGTTCTTCTCGTGCTTATTCTCTTTGGATGAATTGCTACAATTGGTTAGGAGTATCTCTTGTCTTACACAATAACCAACAATCGAGTTTTCTCCACCACGAAGGTTTACGGCATCATAAAAAGGGATCGACACTTTGTTGACAATTTGGCATGCTGCTATTTGGACCATCTGGCTAAAAAGAAATAGAAGAATATTTACAGATCCTAATGCTGACGATGAAATTTTATTTGAGAAGATCAAATTCAGAAGCTGGTTTTGGTTTAAGAACAGGGATAATAGGAAATTTTCCTATTCTTTCGCTGAGTGGATTAGAGAACCTATTATTTGTATCTTAGATTGAATCTTTTAGTTTGTTCTCTATTTTATGTTATTATTTTGTAACTTTTAGAGTACTTCTTGTACTCCTACCTATTTTAATAAATCTATTGTTGCCTGATCAAAAAAAAAATGTTAGTAGTCCCGGAATCGACAATCCAGAGGCCGGAAAGACTGGGGTTGTTACTGGAAAAGACCGAGATATGAGCAGAAGACTTAGTACCTGTTTGTGCAAGTGAGCATGAAGGATTCGATGGAGGGACCTGGAATTGAGGAGATTGGACAAGTTTGTGCAGTTGCAGTAGCTGCTCCTTGGTAAAAGGTAATGATTCAGGAGTACTTTGCGGCCCCTGTGCATCAGTCGAAACCTGTAGTGCTTGAGTTTTAGGAGGAGCAGATTTCTTTTTCCAATTTGCAGGTTTCCCATGGATTTTCCAGCAAGTTTCTGAAGTATGCCAATGCCTTTTGCCAAGTTCACACCAAGGCTTCTCCTTCTAGGCATGATCTGACTCATTCCTCGACAGAAAGGCAGAGGTTTCAGTACTGGTTGCTTGTTTTTACATTAGGAAGGGATTTCAGCATCACTTGTCCGCAAGATTATTCTCTTCAAATTTCAGAAAATGCTTCACGCAGTGTAGGCAGGGGTTGTTTTCCAAGTATCTGAGGCCTAACCTTATCAAATTCATGGTTGAGGCCTGCTAAAAACAAGTAATCACATTCCTCATTCCTAATAAAACGCACACTGTCAGCTGGTGATTCCCATTCACCACTGGAGCAAAGATCTAATTCTTGCCCCAGAGACATCTTATTGTATTAGTGTGTGACTTCTCGTTCACCCTGCTTAGACTTGCATAAGTTTGATTTCGAAACTTTGGGAAAAAATTTCGAAATCAGAACTCCCAAACATCTTTAGCAGTTGGAAGAAAAAGATATGGTTTACCAATTGATGGTTCCATAGAATTCAACAGTCAGGCGATGTGCTTAATTTTTGATCCGCAGCCATGGTTTTCTCCATGTCTCTGTCAAATAGCCCAACCGGCCTTTGCCATCGATTGCAAGCTTCATGGATTGCGCCCATTCCAAGTAATTCTTCTCATTCAATTTGTGGAAGGTAAATGGGAACGAAATATGAGAGGATTCTGATCCCGGATCATGGTAGTGCAACGGAAGGCTGGAACTGGGGAAATAAATTTCCAGGAATCACCGTCGAAATTATTGCAAGAAAAAGTAGACGTGAAGGCGGCATGAACTACTCGCGATGAAATTCAGATGATAAGGCGACAAAACCTAAAAAATTAGAATCGCCAAATGCTGGGTAAAAAAGGGTAGAATCTATTTTGCAATTTCTACCAAAAAGATCGCACAATCGCGATGTGAGGAGGAAACAACAAAAACACGATAAGCGTAGGACATTTCCGACGGGGTTGATCTAGTTATCGGTGAATCAATTTTGAAGAAATTTGATTGGCCAATGAACAAACAACCGACAGAATGGAAGGAAATTTTAGGATCAAAGAACAATCCTATGGTTGTGATTCCATGTAAGTTTGTAGGGCAGAAAATATGATTAATGTATTATGTAAAATTTTACACATTTCCATGGAATTTATAGGAGAGATATATCTCCAGATTAGGTAAATAAATCCATCAATACAAGGAGTTTCTTATCTTAAGGAAACTCTTTAAATTAAAAAGATATTCTAATCTATTCTATCTAAGATTCTAATTGATATCTTCTTCCATATTCTAACATTTGTGTTCCTGTTTGAAATTCATTTGCTTGATCATTTACTGTTTCGTATATGAAATCATAGGATGTTCGAGCATTGGCAAAGAAGTCAGCAGAAACAGTTGTCTTGGTTATCGATGAGGAAGGTGTCGAGTCTTTGATTTCAGAACTGCTTAAAGGAGTTGCAGATAATCAGGCTGGATTTTTGGTTTATGTGATCTATGATATTTTGTTCCTGTAGTAGAATAACATTACTAAATACAGATAAAAAAAGTTCTTATTTGAATAATATTTTCAGGCTTCAATAAGGAGGAGTTCTTCATATCTGATAGGATACTTCTTCCAGAATAGCAAACTATATCTGGTTGATGAAGCACCAAATATGATATCTACCTTGATAATTATGCTCAGCGATCCAGATTCTTCAACAGTCTCAGTATGTAGATGATATATCTCATATTATCAACTTAAGTTGCATTTTTACCTTGCAATGTTTTCTACAGGTTTCTTGGGAAGCTTTGTTGAGGGTTGTTAGTTCGGTTCCTAAAGAGGTTCTTCCTTCATATATCAAGCTGGTTCGTGATGCAGTGTCTACGTCCCGGGACAAAGAACGAAGAAAGAAAAAAGTAACTAAAGACTTTACATTTTCAGATTTCAAGTGAAAGAAAGTTTAAAGCATGGCACAGTAGTTTCTATTTATTTTTTGTGTTGTCGTACTTTATATATAGATTGGGGTTTGCGTCAACGTAAATCGGTTTTTGTTCTTTTAATTATAAAAAAGGTAGTTAATGGTGAATTCCTGACAATTTGTTCTACAAACGCAGGGAGGACCAGTTCTTATACCTGGATTTTGTCTACCTAAAGCTCTTCAACCTGTCGTGCCTTTATTTCTCCAGGTATTTATGTGAAACATGTGAAAGTTTAAAAATAGAGATATACTTGTTTCAAAATGTATTTGTTGGTTCAAGCCTCTTGGCACCGCAAGCCAACACCAATTAACTGTCAGTAGAAACAGAAAGAAATAATATTTCCAAACATAACTGGAACTGCAGGCTGCAGCATACCTCTCTCAAACACATTTTACTTCATAATTTTTCCTGAATATGATATATATTTTAGAATTGCTTCTGCAGAGTGATATTGTCTTTTATAATTGCTGTTTATCTAATTTTTCATCTTTCCATACTATTCACATTATTTTTATATCTGATTGATTACATCCTATGAAGTTTTCATCGATTAGGTTGTCCACCTCTATTGGTACAACCTGCTAAGGTTCTCAAATTACCATAACCAATGTGAAGAATAAAACATGTTGCTGGTTTTTCGTATTTTGCATTGTTATTGGGTGGTAAAAAGCTCGCTGATTCTGGAACTCAGTGCAGCCAAGTGCGTAATTGTATCATCCACAGAAAATCTCACTTGTGTATGATTGCTCATGGCATTTTATTCTTGTTTTTATCAAATTTTAGAAAACATTGATTGAATTCGTCTCTAAATTAAGGAAATTTGTTCTGTAGCAATGAAAAGTTTCTCTTTTACTTGTGGAGAAGAAGATAGTTTACCGCATCATAAATAGATATGTAACTGGGGAGTGCACACTAACTTGCATTGCTGTGTATTAGCATAGTATTGGCTTGCCTCGGCGTTTTATGGTGTTTCTATTGAACAAATTCTTAGTTTTCATTACTGGAGGTTTCGCTTTAAATTTATTGGAATTAAAGACTTAGTTGTTGTTGTTGGACTTAACAATAACTATACATGCTTACACATCCACACACTCACAAATCAAATTAAAAAAATCTGCATAACCTCTTCATTGGAAGCAAACTATGAGCTAAAACTATGTGAGCCAAAAGTTGCATCTGATGTTGTTCATCAAAGGAAACACTTTTTTTCAGTTTTTCTTTGGATATATTTTTTATTTTACCCATAAATTGAGATGTCCTTTTCACGTCTCCACCTCTGTGGTCGTTTGTCACTCCCATGTCAATCATTTCAGATATGATTCCCTCTGATAAAAAAATTTCAGATATGATTCCCACTTACATGCAGTTTGTCTTGTATTTCATATTTTTGCACCCATTTCTTGTGTATTGGGCTTGTGGTTTCCTCGCTCTTTTCATTACAGTGCTTGCATGCCATAACTCGATTAATTGATATTTTATCTTTTTTGTCTTTGTGGATTCCTTTTATCAAGTTATTTATATGCTTCAATTGTTTCGGACACAAAGTTGTGTCCAAACTTGTTGGACAGTCAATTTGACTCATTTTGCATTTATTATTCTTGGCATTATAAATTATTGTTGGCCATTTACAGTGGTATTCACATCACGTAGTTTTAAATGTATGTGCTATGAGATTGGCATCCGTTTTGGAGGAGTTCGCTACTGCTCCTCTAAAACTTAGATTCTACTCATTCTGGTGCCATGTTGGTCCTTGGCAAAAAAAAAAAAAATCTTTTATAAACTTTTATTCATTAAAAGAGCTGATTGACATTTTTTCCTTTTCAGGGTCTTGTAAGTGGGTCAGCTGAACTGAGGGAGCAAGCAGCTTTAGGTCTTGGAGAGTTGATTGAAGTTACCAGTGAAAAGGCACTGAGAGAATTTGTCATTCCAATTACAGGGTACATAGGACAAAGTTTTGACTGGCGTGCTTTGTTTCCTGATTACCTTTAGTTAATCAGAGGGTTATAGATGTACTTTTGCCCCGGGGATGAAGAATCAAGAAGCTAATTGTTTGCATAACCACTTCTCTAATGATATCTATTTGGTTTTTTCCTTGTGAATGTTAATTAAGCATCAAATATATCTTGCGAACTTCTTTATTTACTGTACAATTGCTTCTCATTCATTCACAAAATTTTTATAATGCAAAAGAAGATTATCTTTATTGATCTTCCTTGTTTTGTGAGAACTAATGTCTTATATAATATTTTGTTTTCTCCTTTTTAACTCTTATACTTTTAGTTTCTGCTACGATCTCTGCTTCAATATTCTGTTGTCAGAAGATATATGATTTTTTTCTTAATTATCAATTCATTGGCTAAGATATTAGTTATAACTACCTGTGATGGCTTGACATCGGTTTTGCATTTTACTTATGCAGACCTCTAATTCGGATCATAGGTGACCGATTTACCTGGCAAGTAAAGAGTGCAATTCTGTCAACTTTGAGCATCATGATACAGAAAGGTGGGATAGCGCTAAAGCCTTTTCTGCCCCAACTTCAAACTACTTTCATCAAGTGTCTACAAGACAACACAAGGTCAGTTTATGATAGCAAATATTACCTAACAGTTAAAGTGGAAATGCACGATTTACTAGCAAGCTTTGTACCTTTGGGACATTGAATGCCATAGGGGTTCATCCGGTACACGTATAATGACAAAGGAAAAGAAGCTACTAATTTGTGCTCGGCAAATTCCTTTGCAGGACTGTTCGTTCCAGTGCTGCCTTAGCTCTCGGAAAACTTAGTGCTCTCAGTACTAGGATTGATCCTTTAGTTGGTGATCTATTATCTGGTCTACAGGTGATAATCACAGTTATGTGCTTTCTGATTACTTGTCTTAAAGCTCTATATATAATGCAGCTTATCAATACTCAACAGGCATCAGATCCTGTGATACGGGAGGCAATTTTGACAGCTCTGGAAGGTGTGATCAAGAATGCTGGAAAAAGTTTAAGTAGTGTCATTATAACTCGTGTTTACTCGCTGCTAAAGGAGATGATATGCAATGAAGATGATCAGATTCGAAATTCTGCTGCAAGCATTTTGGGTATCTTATCTCAGGTTAGTGACAGCATCCTTTGTATCATTGACATCACTTCCTTATGTCAATATACAATGAAATTTGAAACTATCCCAAGTCCAGCCGAGCATTATTGTTTTGTGAAGTTTTCAGTGTGGAAGAAATCTTAAACTTCTCATTGAATGAATATTGAAAGGCTAGGTACAATGTATTTAAAGGAAATTCCTATGCTTATCTACTACCTTATCTAATAACTTTGAATTAAACAATAAAATCATATCTAATCTCAATCGGATTAGATTACACGATAAGATCTAATCTGATAAATTTCAACACTCCCCCTTAAATTGGGTCATAGAGATTGATCATTCCCAGTTTGTGACTTAGTTCTCGAATGTGGGCTTGAAAACTGTCTTGGTTAGGATGTCTGCAATTTGTAGATGTGTAGCGACATATCTGATGTCAACTATCCCCTTTTCAATCTTCTCACTTATGAAATGTCTGTCCACTTCAATATGTTTGGTTCGATCATGATGGACTAGATTTTTTGGATATGCTAATGGTAGCTTGATTGTCACACATAAGTTCCATGGGCTAAGGCTCTGTATTATGCTTCAGCACTGCTACGAGCAACCACAGATTCCACAGATTGTTTCTTGCTCCTTCAAGTCACTGGATTTCCCCATACAAATGTACAATACCCAGTTGTGGAACGTCTATCTTTAGGAGACCTAGCCAAATCAGCATTAACGTACACTGTGACTCCCCTTGTAGGAGTTTTTCTGAATAGTAATCCTTTTCTAGGTGTCTGTTTTAAGTATCTCAACACACGATATGCAGCATGCATATGTTATTGGGTTGGATTGTCATAAACTTGCTGATGACACTCACAACGAATCCAAGGTCTGGTCGAGTATGTGAGAGATATAAGTTTGCCAACAAGTCTTTGATATCTCCCTTTGTCAACTGTGGGACTATACTCGTTTATCCCTAGTTTGATGTTTGGATCCATTAGTGTATCCACCGGCTTGCATCCTAACATACCTGATTCTTTTAGGAGATCCAAGACATACTTTTGTTGTGAGATTGAGATGCCAAGTGTTGATCTTGCTACTTTCATTCCCAAAAAATACATGATGTGTCCAAGGTCTTTCATTTCAAATTCCTTTGAGAATAGGGACTTCACTTGATCAATTTCTCCATCATTTCCTGTAAGAACAATATCGTCTACATATACAATGAGAACAATGATCTTATTTGTTTCGGAGTGCGTCACAAACAAGGTGTGACCAGTTGGCATTGCAAGTAACCACTTTCCTTTAAAACATTCTTAAATCGGTAGAACCAGGCCCTAGGTGACTGTTTGAGGCCATAGAGTGACTTCCTCAACCTACATACCTATTTGGAAGTTTCTTCTGATTCGAAGCCTAGTGGAATGTCTATATAAACTTCCTCCTCAAGATCCCCATTGAGGAACATATTTTTGGCGTCAAGCTGATATAGGGGCTAGTCTAAGTTGGCAGGCTACGGATAAGAGGTGTGAATGTCTCTTGGTAGCCAATACCATATGATTGTGTATATCCCTTGGCCACCAGTCGTGCTTTGAACCTTTCGATGTTTCCATCAGACTTGTGTTTAGCTATGAAGATCCATTTTCATCCAACTACCTTCTTTCTAGGTGGGAGATCAGTTATTTGCCATGTGTTGTTCTTTTCAAGAGCTTTGATTTCATCATAGACGGAAACTTTCCACTTTGGATTACTAAGTGCATCTTTAATAGTTGATGTTACCTGAACCTGGTCTAATTTTGAAACAATAGCACAATATGTAGGATAGAAACGGTCAAGTGAGACAAAATCACATATAGGATGCAGTGTGCAAGTCCTTACTCCATTCCTTAAAGCAATGGGTGTAAGGCCCTCGCTACCTTAATCCGCTATTAGTGCATTACCACATAGGAATTCTTATACATGCTTCTAGAGCAATAACATGCCATCTATAAAATGACATCAATTCCCTTAATGTTCAATTCCCATACAGTTCAACTTGCATAAGTATGCACCTCATAACACACTAACATGTTCTCAATTCATCATGCAATACACCATAATTAATTGCGTGCAACCATAAATGAAAAGAGAAATCTAACAACCTTTATACAAACCATATACACATATAGGAATGCTCACACACGAGCATTGAATAATTAATGTGTATCTAATGTATAAGGCGTACTTCTCAATACCAACATTGGTACCTCAGCCCTGGAAGCATGCCCAATCGACAGCCCGAACTCAACTCCGGAAATGGTGCTGTACCTGTTCACCTGTCCCAACAGAAACAGCCCCCGCACGGGGTGAGCATACCAATCCACCATCTCAATAACAACAATATCACAATTCCTAATTTACAGAATATAAAGCTGTAAATTTAAAAGATATTCATGTATAGTATCGTTATCATATGGGATTCCCTGTGCTGTTCCTGTTCTCACAATAACCAAAACCATGAAATTCCCAAAATCAGTTAATCATTACATTGATTAACTATGCCCATTCTTACCATGCCAATTTCATAATCAAATATAATTAAATCATTACAGTAATGATTACAGAAATCATAAACAACTCAATTAATGATTTCGCATTATCCCCACATCCTGTCCCATTGCTCGCTCAACAGCGGCTGTATCAGAATACAATGCTCGCTCAACAGCGACAGCATTACTCATTGCTCGCTCAACAGCGGCACCACATAATCCTTAATGCACATCAAATGATTGCGACAACAATATATTATTCATGCACATGACAATAATATATTTACTATGCTCGTACGTACACGTACCTTATAGTCCCATAGCCAGAACCAGTCCTTGCCATATACCCGAGATCCATTGAATTATTCGCTATATACAGTTAATAGCTAACAATCAATTATGCATATACACAACCCCCAAATACATCATCCTACCACGATGATTAATTACCATTAATGAACTATGCGTACTACTCAAGACATCCCATTTAATACACGTTCAATGAGTTACCGATTAACTCGAACTAGTAGTACGTCTTATAAAAGTTCAACCCAAACCATTCATTTAAAGTGTAATATTCCCATTAGAATGTAGACATCGTCCCGAAAATCTACCAACAAACCCCAATTCCAAAATCCCAACTTTTAGCAAAAGTTTTGAAAAACAAAGAAATGGGGCCGCGATCGATTAACAATTGCTTTATAGCACCGTTTATCCTCTGGGCATTTCCATTCATGGATCTCAAATAGATCGAGTTGTTGCCGGTGGCGCGTAAGAGAGGTAAAATAAGCGGTGACAGTGGACTCGCCTTGGCGTAACTCCTTAATAGTGCTTTAAACATCGAATAATTCGAATGTATTCTCGCGAGGAGTAAGTATTGCAGGCTGCTTCCCAGATTCCGTTCGTTGTGGTGTAGAGGAGAAAGTTTTCGCCAATTTCTGGCAACGTAGAAGAAATATGCCGGAGAGAAAATATTCCTTCCTTTTGCCACAAATAAACATCTTAACCGATTGTGAGCAAGGAAGAAAATTCTGGCAATTTAATTTGTGGCAGGTGATTGGGATAGAGGCGTCCAAAGCCATTGGCGCAGTGGGTTCGGAAGCGTCGGAGGTTTTTTGTGGAGTTGTCATGCCGTATTTGGTCATAGTGTTCTTGGCTCTGATGCCATGAAGTTTTCAGTGTGGAAGAAATCTTAAATTTCCCATTGAATGAATATTGAAAGGTTATGCTTATCTACCGCCTTATCTAATCATTTCGAATTAAACAATAAAATCATAACTAATCTCAATCAAATTAGATTACACGATAAGATCTAATATGATATATTTCAACATTTTGCACTCCACACACTTTCAATTCACACGTAATAGCCACAGTAGGTAAGCCTAAGAAAAATACGAATAAAGCACTCGAAATCACCGATCTAAACGACCGACCCATAACACGATCCTACGCTCGTAACAGTGTGATATCCTACTTCTTAGCATTCCCAAAAATTAGAATGTTAAAAAGGAAAATAAACAAATTGAAAGAAAGAAAGAACTATCTTTAAATGACACGAGTAAATGGCATCAAAATTATGCAATGGGACTAGGTGTTAGACTAGGTGTTATATAAAGGACCAGATCGTATATTGCATGTATCATGGAGAGGTGTTGATCATGATGATGTCTTGAGTGACGAGGGGGAAAGGAGAGAAGAAGCGGCATTCGAGAATTTTCCTTGACGATAATAGTCGAACATGATGATTGGGCAAGAGGAGAGGTCCTCCTCTTGAGTCACATTGAGCATAGTAGTAGTAGATAGTGCTTGTAATTCTTATCGTTTATGCAATTCAATCAATTTATATTTCAATTCCAATTTACCTTGTGTTACCAACTTGCTGTTGAAGTTTCTTTTCTGTTGTCAATTGAGTTGGGTTGTATCAATTGGTCGACCTGCCGACGAGTGACTGAGGAGCTACAACATGGCTACCGACCGATCACATATTTTTTTAAGATGTTTTGGCTACGAATATATGCCACATACAACGGGCGGGATCCTAGGCTATGGCTTCTAACATCGGAGCTCTATTTCCAGGAGAATTCAACGCCATGGCGAGACCGAATGCAGATGGTGTTCATGAGCATGGAGGGATTGGCAGAGATGTGGTTTTATCGGCTCACACAAATAATTTTAATTCAACGCCATGGCGAGACCGAATGCAGATGGTGTTCATGAGCATGGAGGGATTGGCAGAGACGTGGTTTTATCGGCTCACACAAATAATTTGAATATCATCTGGGAGCGGTTCAACGAGGAGTTGGTGCGACAATTTGCAGAGAAGGGGAAGACCACAATGTGTAGGGCAGAGGCTAAGCTAAACACTCAAAATAAACTACACGATCCCTCGAAGAGACCTTGGCATGAGTGCAACAAATTTTGCGGCAGCTAGAGATGTGGTTGGGACGGCCAACCGAGCCTGTGTCCGGGTGCTTCAACGGAGATTTTCTGGTGTACAGTGGAGATAAGTCTCATAATAACATTAGAGACGAGATCTCCATTGTTGAAGGAGAAATAAGTAATGATAAACATGCTGAAAAGGAAGCTACCAAAAGGAATTGGAACCATTCCAGTGGCGCAGTGAACATCTTAGAATTTTAGAGCTTCGAAGACAAGGTGCAAGGACACACTTGCAGTTTGGGTATGCTGCCAGAGGTTAGAGGAAATGTCAAGGACTGGGGGAATTGTAGAAGCCCAAAGCTATTGGGTTATAAGTGTCCGACAACACTTTGGCACCAGAAGCTGACTGAGAAAATACCAGACAGCGATGGGGAAGTATTGACAGAGGAACTTATATGGAGATACGGTGGTCAGAAGACAGCTCATGGCCGCGGTGAGCATAGAGCATCGTTGTTGCAGACATGGGGATGGAGGGCGGTTAACGAAAGTAAGTGGGAAATGAGAAAGACACGAGGATGGGCGGTGAACGTTAATAATGGACGTAGCGATGAAGTTGGGAAGATTATGCAAACACTTGGGCCATTATCCTTCAATTGGACTTTAAAAATAGATAGCTTAATGGAAGGCAAAACTAAAGTTGGTTATTGGGCTACGGGCTACCAATTTGAAACCAAATTGGGCCCAAAAATCTAATCGCACAAACATGTTGTTACAATTCAAAAATTGGGAGAAAGCGGGAGACCTTATGGACCGAGTGGTAGGGGCGAGCAACCGGCGGCGGACAATGGGGGAGTCGCCAGCGGGCGGCGATCGCACCGACGACGGGAGACTGAAATCTTGAGCAGCAACTGATGTTGATGTCAATTACAGTAGGTTTATGGGTCAAAAAGGCTGATATGGTGGGTTGTGGAGAGAAAAGTGCGAAATCATCGGGTCAATTGGGTTTGTATGTGTTGGGTCAAGCGAAATTGTGTGGATTGGGCTTGGTGGGTCTGCCACAAGCAAGGATGCTGTTTTAGGTAGAGGCTGCGACAAAGTCACTGAGAAAAGAATTTGCTACTGTTACTAAAGTTCAGGGATGGTTTCTCTTCAGTCCTGGCGTGTTTTAAAACTAATTAATCGATTTCGTGTTTGTCTATATTTTGGTAATGCATCTTTTGTCATTGGTTTCGAGATATTGGTATTTGATGTTGGTTGGAAAGGGTTGAAAGTTTAGGGGTGGTTATAGCTGACAAAACGAGTCGCAGCAGGAAGGAAAGCTTTGAGATGGGACACGCTGAACTATGACAGACATAAGGAGGTCAAATTGGGTTCAAGTTTTTTAGCTTTGATGATTAATCGAAAGGAACTTTTTTTGCTACAATCTGGATCTACATTTTTTAGTTGGCATGTTAAATTATCCGACCAGGGGTTTGTAATAGTGATATTCGATGTAGTGTGGACGGATGAGGGTTTCAGCTGGGACTGAGGATCAAGTCTCAGCTTTGAGGACAAAGTTGGTTTTGACGAGGGAGGTATTGTTCAAAGTTTGCTAACCCAAACCAATATAGAAATGGGCCAACAGCTTAGCCCTGTAAAC
Source organism: Haberlea rhodopensis (assembly GCA_907163345.1). Classification (NCBI taxonomy): domain Eukaryota; kingdom Viridiplantae; phylum Streptophyta; class Magnoliopsida; order Lamiales; family Gesneriaceae; genus Haberlea; species Haberlea rhodopensis. Next base: position 2,731,673 of record CAJQUN010000024.1, on the reverse strand, counting down.
AGAGGCCCAGAACGTATGTAGTTATCAGAGGAGAGAGGGGGGAGAACACGTGAGAGTGGTAGGAGTTTGTTACGTGATCAGCAAATAAAATGGGGTGAAAGGAGAGAAGAAGCAGCATTCGAGAATTTACCTTGAGGATGGTAGTCGAGCATGATGCTTGGGCAAGAGGAGATATCCTCCTCTGGAGTCCCAATGCGCATGGTAGTAGTAGATAGTGCTTGTTTGTTAACGTTATCGTAAGTAAAATTGTTAATTTAGTTATTCTAATATTTGAGCATTGTAATTGTTTCTTTTCGGACTATTGAGATATAGAAAAGGTGGTCTAGTTGATTAGCAATGCTACATTTGTGCAACAGTACTTGGATGACGCTCAAGTTTCTGAAGTTCTCAAAGAAGTTGCAGATTCAGTCTCATCCTCTTCCTGGATAACAAGGCATGGATCTATACTTGCCATAACTTCGATGCTTAGGCATAATGCTTCCATGATATATGCCTCTCCATTGCTTCCAATCATTGTCGATTGCCTGAAAAGTGCTTTGAAGGATGAAAAGGTAATGCCCTAGTTCTCTAACCTGAGTATTATCTGGTATTCTACACCTACTTGAAGTTTAAAAAAATCAACAGTTCCTGTTCCTTTATCTGCATCACTTATCACCATTATGAATGCATAATAATTAAAGAGTGTTTCCTGTACCATTTTACACGTTATCATGTTTGAATTTAAGAAGACTATTTTACCAACAGTTGGATACTAGTTACGTGGTCAAAAGTGTTAAGTGAAAGATTGTTCCTGCCTTTTTAAAATTCCGGTGTGTAATTGTTGATGTAATGGTTCCAATATCTGTTCATTTTTGTAATATTTTGTAAATACTCAATATTCACTTAGTGTCCCTAGTTTCAGTTGTGTTCTCAAATTCTTCAACCTTTGCTAAGTTTGCAGTCCTTTTGGAGATTCTTCAACCCCTTGCTATGTTTTAAAATACTCTTTATTTACTAATATGACCTATAGCTCTCTTGGTTATTTTAACAAATTCAGGGGCGTTATGTTATCTCGTGATTATTTTAAAAAATCTTTTTGTATTTCTCTTGAATGTCAAACAATGGAAGACATTTTTCTTGCTCAAGATCCAAATAGAGTATTAACAGGACACCCCTAAAATGAAATTGTTTAACCTTGCTAATTTACGCAGCTGAAAATAGGATAGGGGTATATTCTTGGCCATTCAGTTGAGGATGAGCAGATTAATATCCTATGCAAGAATACTAGCTTAAGAGGAAATGTGTTTGAAATCAGATCTGCAAGCATGGTGCACGAGGATATTGATGCAAGTATGTGACTTGGTCGAGGAGGTGTCTAGAGTATATTATGGTTCACATGATATTTTATAAGGATTTTTGAAATTAAATAAAAAGAAGAATGCTTATACGGCTTGAGAGAGAAATGTCAAAGTACCCCTAGAAATTTGATACTTATGTTCAGACCCACTTCTTTACATGTGGTCATGCTTCTTATCAGTTCCTATACCTAGTCTGCCACTCTTTTTAAGCAAAAGATGAAAATAATAGTTTGAAGATTGTAAAATGTTCGGAAAATAATAAACTAGTACATGACTGAATTAGAATTAGAAAGTGTAGAAACCGAGAAAAAAAAGTCAGGATGAACTTAGGCTCTTAAATTTACTAAATGCTTCCAGTGTTTGGCATTGATACCTAAACCAAAGGATATTTTTTAATGGCCTCGTTTATTGATTTTGAATTATATAATTCAAAAACTATCGGATCTCTATTTTTGCATGGTGTAAACCTACTAGGAGTATGTAGAAGGCATAATTTATAATTTTGCAGTTGCAAGTAAGTTGGAACCATTTTATGATTGTCTTGTGGATCTACTACTTTTTTATGTAGTTCCCTGTTCGTGAATCATCGGTGCGTGCTCTGGGAAGACTTTTACTTTATCAAGTGCAGATTGAACCTTCAAACACCTCTGCGCATTTGGCAACTTTGAGTTCTTTGGTATTGGCAATGCAAGATGACTCGAGTGAAGTCAGAAGAAGGGCCTTAAGTACCGTGAAGACAGTTTCCAAAGTACATATATTGCACAAGCATCTCGCATAATAGCACACTAGTAGTGTTTTATTAGGAATTGTGTACTTTATCCTTCACGGATTTCATAATTAATATTTTTGGCAGGCTAATCCCCAGGCAGTCATATATCATACTTCTTTATTTGGTCCTGTGCTTGCTGAATGCTTGAGGGATGGATCTACACCTGTTAGGCTGGCTGCTGAAAGATGCGCTCTACACAGCTTTCAATTGGTAAAAGGTGTGTATTTCTTGCTTTCTGTTTCCCTCGTATACACCTTGATTGCTCTTTATATCAGCTATGAGATCCGAGGTTGTGATTCTATATTTGTACAAAAGTCTTTCCAAAGTACAATTCTTGCTTTACATCAATTTCCAACTCCCATTCTTCTCTATCATCATCCAGGCGCAGAAAATGTTCAAGCTGCGCAAAAGTATATCACAGGCTTGGATGCTAGAAGAATATCAAAACTTCCCGAACACAGGTGACGGGCCTTGTTCATTTTTCTTTTGTAGAACCCTGTTAGATGCTTTATTGTGGTGTTCGTTTGGCATGTCTTGCTTAATCTACTTCTCAAGATATAGAACATATTTACACTCCTTGAATACAAATATGTTTTCATTCTCATGACTTTTGTGTATGGCTTTCTTCGTGAGAATGACAGAAAATGGGTTGAACCAGATACGTAACAATGTCTGGATCGTCAAGAAAATGAATACTGAAAGAGGGTTGGTTGGGGAGATCAACTCCTAACTGTTCACCTCAATCAATACAAAATAAATCTGCTATCCATCAAACTACTTAAATGAAAGGGAGCCAATAAAAGGGATCTCAAAGGTCAGAAATCTTGTCGAAAGAGGTGACGATCTAAGGGAGATAGATCCATAGCAATAGATATGGAATATTGGCTTGGATTGAACCATTACTTGTAGCTGGAGTGCCCATAGTGCAGATACATTTAATGGGTCAATCTCTACAACGCTACTCTACCTTGCATTCATCTCTTATGTGATCGAAACATTTTGAGTGAGGACAGATTTATAATGGTTTGAAGCTTTTATTTCTTGTTGGAATATCTCGAAGATTATGATCTAGATATGATTAGATATTTGAATATATTCTGTTGTATCTTTGATGGCTGTAAATAAGGGATTATTTAGTTAGGATCTTTTTAGTTTTGATTCTAGGATCTTTTAGATTTGGTATTGTAGTTGTATAAATACCTAGCCTTTCTTTGAGAAATAAAACAATTCACTTTCTCACATGGTATCAGAGCCTTGAGGTTCCAAATCTGTTCAATCGACGCTTATCGGTTTTTTTACATTTGCAATAATCTCCTTCAGCGTTTATCCACGACTAAATGGCCTCTTTCGATGACAAGTCCAAATCTGTTAACACAGAATCTGATTCTGTCAATTCTCATCATTCAATTGGCGATCTGCAGAATATCAGAATCAATTATCGGCTCAACGGGGAGAACTTCCTCAAATAGTCTAAATTTGTTCAAACTTACTTGAAAGGCAAAGAGAGACTCAGTCACTTGACAGGAACAGGACCAAAACCATGAGACATGGGATTTGATGCATGGTACGAAGCAGATTCCATGGTGATGTCTTGGTATGGAACCCAAATCAGTGACACAACCATGTTTTTAACATCCGCACGAGCAATTTGGGACTCTGTCCGCAGTACTTATTCCAAGACGCAAGATACAACCCATGTTTATGAAATCAAGATCAAAGTAGGTGCAACGAAACATGGTAATATGCCAGTTACGGAGTACGCCGCTCAACTTCAAAATTTATGGCACGAACTTGATCACTATCGAGTGATTGAGATGAAATCTCCAGAGGATTCTGCTACTCTGCGAAGATTCATTGACAAAAATCGGGTGTATGATTTTTTGGCTGGATTGAACTCTGAATTTGATCAAGGGTTCAAATACTTGGCAAAGAAGAACTACCATCTCTGGAAGAAACGATTTCGCTGATTCAGGCGGAAGAAAGCCGCAGAAGTGTGATGCTTGAATCTTCAAACATCAACAACTCTGCCATGGCGGTGACAAATCCTGACAGACCTCCAAACTCGATAATGATAAGAACAATGGAGTGAGAAACATGGGACGCGGACAAAGGAATTCTTTGGTTTGTACCTATTGTCGCAAAACTGATCACACTCGAGACCAGTGCTGGAAATTGCATGGTCGTCCCCAAGAAGGGAATCAACGAGGAGGGCAGCCTCGGCATCAAGGCCAGTCTAAGAATTCACGACAAGCAAAAACAGAAAAAATAAACCTCTCATTTTCTTCAACAAGGACGAAATCGAAAAACTTAGAGGATTATCGGGATCTCTGGGTCCGGGATCAATGGAAAAAACTGAAGGTGCTTGCTCTCTAGCCTTATCAGGTAAGTATCCTATTTCTCTCAAGATAAATGCATGACATAATGGTATTAGCAATGTGTGGATCATTGACTCGGGAGCCACCGACCATATGACACACTCCTCTCAACACTTCACTACCTACTGTCCTTGCCCTAGTAGTCAAAAGGTTGAAATAGCCGATGGTTCTTTCACTACTGTTGCAGGAATATGTGATATTCATGTTAACAAATCAATCATTCTCAAAGATGTCCTACATGTACCTAAACTCTCCACTAACCTTATATCCATCCAGAAACTCTCCTCAAATATAAACTGCAATGTGTTATTTTACCCATTTGTTTGCATATTTCAGGACCAGGATTCGGGGAGGAATATTGGACAAGCAAAGGAGGTGAATGGTCTCTACCTTCTTGAAGAAACCAACGTCTTAGGCACTCCTGAAAATAAGACCTTTGTTTCCTAGTCATGTTCGAATAAAAGCACTCTTTGGCTTCAACATTTAGATTAGGACATCCATCCTTTGGTATTTTAAAGGTCATGTTTCCTTCATTATTTAATGGGGTAGCAGATAAACATCTTCACTGTGATGTATGTGAATTGCCAAGCACAAGCGTGTACCTTTTCCAGTTAGTAATAAAAGAGTTCTTATTCCTTTTTACCTGGTTCATACTGATGTGTGGGGGCCATCTAATATCCCAAATCTATCTGGATCACGATGGTTTGTGTCACTTATTGACGATTGCACTCGTATTCTTGGATATTTCTCCTCAAATCCAAAACTTAGATCAGTGGTATATTTCAATTCTTTCACAATATTATCCAAAATCAATTTGGGGTTAAAATAAAGTGCTTTAGGACAGACAATGTTCGAGATTACTTTAACCACACTCTATCAGCCTATTTTGAAAAAGAAGGGATCATTCATGAATCCTCATGTGTCAATACCCGTAACAAAATGGTGTTGCAGAACGGAAAAATGGTCGCCACCTTGCCACTACACGAGCATTCCTCTTCCATTACAATGTTCCAAAAAATTATTGGGGGGAGGCTGTTTTGGCAGCGGCATACATTATAAACCGTCTTCCATCGAGAGTTCTGGGCTTCAAAACACCATTAGAAACTCTTTGTCAATTCTACCCAATTTCGAATTCTCTACACAATCTCACTCGTAGAATATTTGGGTGCACTGTCTCTGTACACATTCACAAACAACAAAGAGGGAAATTAGATCCAAGAGCATTAAAGTGTGTTTGTAGGATATTCATCCACCCAAAAGGGATATTAATGTTATCACCCATCCACCAGAAAGTTCTTCGTCTCAATGGATGTCACCTTTGATGAACAACAGCCTTTCTTTCATCAACCTTATAGTCAAGAGGAGCACTTGTCATCAATTGAAGATAGAGACAAAGATGCTTTTCTACTTGACTTGTCGTCTGTCACCTCCACTTCCGCTCAAAAATCACCTATTCATTTCGAACAAGTCCCTAGATCCCGTACTCACTTTGAACAGGTTTATTCGAGAAGGAAAGTACCTGCCACTGTCTGTATGCAACTCCAAGAGTCCTCTCCTAATACTGGAACTTAGGTATGCAATGGAACTTCTGATTTAATTCCTCTTACTTCTAATCCCATCCCTGATAAATGTACGCAGACACATCCATGCAGTGAAACCAAAACTAATCCCGTTTTTGAAACAAACATACAGCCCTGCATTGACTCAACTCTGAACTTTAATGGTTGTGGACAGACTTCTTCCCAACCTACCCGTGATGATGAGATGCCGATTGCAATCAAAAAAGCCTCTAGGGAGGAAAAGCCTCTAGGGAATGCACTAAAACTCCTCTATATCCGATGGCAAAATATATAGCTTTTAAAAAAAATTCACCATCTCATAGGAGTTTTCTTACGAGTCTTGATTATATCCACATTCCTAATACTTTATATGATGCTTTATCTAATGAAAATTGGAGACTTGCTATGAAACATGAAATGGAGGCACTGGAAAAGAATCACACATGGGATATTACAGAACTTGCACCAGGAAAAAAGGCAGTGGGATGCAGGTGGATTTTCACTGTGAAATACAAATCTGATGGGTCATTAGAAAGGTACAAAGCCAGGCTAGTGAGAGAGTTTGAGATCAATGAACTTGGAAGATTGAAGTATTTTCTTGGGATTGAAGTAGCTCATTCCAAAGAAGGAATTTTTATCTCACAATAGAAATATACCACAGATCTACTCAAAGACACAGGTATGATATCTTGCAAGCCAGCACCGATTGATGCGAACCATAAGATGGGAAGCTCTAATAATGAATCAATGGTAGACAAAGAGATGTATCAACGGCTAGTGGGAAGCCTTATCTCTCTATCTGATACACGACCCGATATTGCCTATGTCGTGAGTATGGTAAGTCAATTCATGCATAGTCCAAATGAAGAACACTTGCAAGCAGTGTACAGGGTACTACACTATTTGAAGAACAATCCAGGGCAAGTATTCTATTCAAAAGGAATACTGGACTTAAATTGGAAGGATACACCGATGCAGACTATGCTCTTGATCAATTGTGGATCGAAGGTCTACCACAGGATATTGCACGTTTCTTGGAGGGAATCTCATCACATGGAGAAGCAAAAAGCAAAACATGGTAGCTCGATCAAGTGCAGAAGCAGAATTTAGAGCAATGGCTCTAGGCATTTGTGAACTTCTTTGGATAAAGATAATTCTTGATGATCTAAAAATCAAATGGGCAGGCCCGATTAAATTGTTCCGTGATAAAAAGTCGGCCATAAACATTGCTCACAATCCCGTGCAACATGACATGACTAAGCATGTCGAAGTCGATAGACATTTCATAAAAAAGAAGATAGATAGTGGGCTCATTTGTACTCCACATGTTTCAACTAAGGATCAACTAGCTGATGTGTTTTACTAAAGGACTCCAAAGTACAACTTTTCAAGACTTAATTTCCATGCTGGGAATAATGGATGCATACTCACCAGCTTGAGGGGGAGTGTTGGAATATCTCGAAGATTATGATCTAGATAGGATTAAATATTTGAATATATTCTGTTGTATCTTTGATTGCTGTAAATAAGGGATTATTTAGTTAGGATCTTTTTAGTTTTGATTCTAGGATCTTTTAGATTTGGTATTATAGTTGTATAAATACCTAGTCTTTCATTGAGAAATAAAACAATTCACTTTCTCACATTTATTTCTGTTTCTAAAAACTAGCTCTTACAACATAATAACACAGGCTCCTTTGTTGCAGTGACGACAGTGAAGACGAGGCAACAAGCTCTGAATGAAATAATGTTTCAGTCATATTCAACAGCTTTCCTGGAATATCAAGGTCGAAGAAGACCAAGGATAAAAGCCAACATTACCGACTCATTTTCTTTCTACAAAAAACGGATACAATCACAATAGCATACACCTGTTGTTGAAATGCGATTCTTCATTCCAAGTACTCCGATTCTGTTGTATTTATTGGAATGTATCAGTATGAGCAGGAACTTTGAGAAGGCTCCTGGTTATGATATATCACAATGTAGAATCAATTTTGACCGAGTTAGCAGGAACCTAGAGAAGGCTCCTGGTTATGTATTTGAAGGCATTTTTGGTAGAGATGCTAACCTAAGGATGCATTTGGATTCATGGATCTGAAGCTAAGGATTCCAAACCATGATAATTAATTATTGAGCTTGTTTGGTTAAATTTATTTGACAAGGGGTTTGAAATCATTGTCTCATTTAAACTATTTTTTAAGTCATTATATCCACAATCCAAATGTTTTCGCACAACTTCTAATGACTTTCGAAAATATATTTCTTTATGAATACGTCCACGAAGACACGAACGTTCTCTTCCAAGTTCCAACTGAGTGTTTTACAAATATTATAATGCATATTTTAAGTATTACTCCACCATTCTCGCTCTCTAAGGGAACACCTTGCGACTTAGTTGGCACAAGGTTTATAAGGGAGCTTGAGGTATTGGGTTTGAGCTTCATCCCCCACCTCATTCTCGTGTAGTTGTAATAGTTGTTCAAAAGAGAGGGAAAAAAAAAGAAATTCTCATACACCTTCCTTCTTGTTTGAAGCCGATTGGACTCGCAAGCAAAATTTTCATTGTTTTGCCTATTATAGTATCCACACAATAGAATCTGCGAAAGGGATGTGATTATTCGTTGGTGCTAGCCTAAAAAAGCACACAACGAAAACGATTCTGTTCTTATTAAACATCGAGTGCACGGCGTGTATATATATATATATATATATATATATATATAGTGTGTAGGTATTAAACTCCGATAAGGACTCTTCCAAATGATAGATAAGCCATAATCATTGATTAAAGTCCTAGTAAAAGTAAGACACCTAATCATACTTAAATTCATCAAATGAATTTATTTCCTTTTTTTATTCAATAGTGTGCGACTCGACGGGTCCTCATAATGTTGGTAGCTTATTTTATGTCACAAGCAATGAGTGGTGTTTAACATATCAAAGTTATCTGACTTATGAGAATGTCATTGACTCAACATAACATATGTCATGTGATAATATGCCGCCTTGTAATTTAATCTTTTTGTCCTAGGTGTTTAGATCGAACACGAGTCACGGAAGGTGTCACACTCGCATAGTCCAATCTTTATGTTTCTTGATTCCAGAGTAGACATGTATAAACAAATGAACTCGATATCACATATCGACTCATTCGAGCATGAACCATGCATATTAAGTTTCACTCGATCAAGAGCCCAAAAAATTTCCTCCAGCGATATGTATCACTTGTGATATGTATCTTGCATGTCCCAAGCCAGGGTAAATGAGGAGGGTGGTCGTAGGCCTATGACAGCCAGCTAGATAAATTAGTCACATCTCATTACATTAACTATAAGATAAATTTCGTTGAGGCGTTCCCTACACAACGACGCGTTGCACTGGAGCCCGGGTGTAGTGGTAAATGGGCAAGAGTTGTTAGGTCGTCGCCCAGAAGCGACACATCGCATCGACGCCCGAGTGTCGTGTCAAATGAGCAAGTGTTCCACCATCTCGAGCGAGTGGGAGTAAAGAAGTTAGCTCGAAACTAGACCATAAGATTCGTTTAGCCTCTTGGAATGTACATTCCCTTACCAGTAAATTAATAGTAGAGACTATGAGTAGAAGAAAATTAGTATTATGTGTGTGCGAGAGACAAAATGGGTAGGTGAGAGAAGCCAGAACTGTAGATCCTTGGGGCTATAAACTTTGGTACATAGGTAAAGAGAATAACCTGGGTAGGTGTAATCATAGAAATAAACTACTCGAGTATGTGGTTGAAGTTAAGAGGATGTGAGATATGATAATATTAGTTCAGCTAGTTCTAGGTAATGATATTTTTAATATCACTAGTGCCTATGCACCACAAAATGGTCTCGATGGAGGAAAAGAATACTCCTTACTGAGAAAACTTTCATCGGAGGCGATTTCAATGGGAACGTAGGTTCTGATCGGGATGAGTATGAGAGTGTCCATGGAGGTTATGGCCTTGGGGAGAGGAACACCGCGGGTAATTTACTTTTGAATCTTCTCATGCCATGTGACGTAATCCTAGCGAATACCTGGTTTAAGAAGATGTCATCTCATCTTGTTACCTTTAGAAGTGGGTCTAATGCAACCCAAATAGATTTCTTCTTGACTAGAAGGATAGATAAATTAAATGTTTGGACTGTAAGGTAATTACATGAGAGAGTGTAGTTATCAAGGACCGACTTTTAGTTTTAGATGTTAGGGTTAAGGATAGGGCTCCTAGAACTAAACATAATATAGAACCTAGAATTAAGTGGTGGAAGTTAAAAGAAGGTACCCCTAGAGCTTTTGTAGATAGGATAGTCGAGTAAGTTAACTGGACGCCAAGAGAATATCATGATACCACCTAGAACAAAATGGTCCGTGGCATTAATATGGAAGCTAAAGAGCTGCTTTGTGAGTCAAGAGGATATGCTCCACCAGGTAAGGACGCATCATGGTGGAATGAAGATGTAAAGAAGGCTATTCGAATCAAGAGAGATGCTGATGGTGATTTTCTTACTGCAAGTGTACGATGTCAGGTTTTAATATAATGATATGAGTAAAGATGTCGATCCCACAGAGAATGATATACAGTTCAATTCAAGTCTTGAGTTTCAATAATCTCAATACTATCTAGAATAACGATCAATAATTGTTTTTCTAATAATTATAGATACTAAATTAACGAAAGCAGATATATGAGAGAATTAATATGAGAAGCGTTCTAGAGGTTCGTCTTCACTTGTTTATCCACTACACTCATCAATCAATGATTTCAATATTATAGATCTTCCTAGTTTTTAGTCACGAATCCTTGTATATTCTATTACCTCTCCCGAGTGTTGAATATGTGTAAGGCCTCACTACCTTAAGTGTGGATTTAAGTGCATCAAGAGAGCTAAACATGCAATCATCAGAGTATAAGGGGTTCATAGTGATGCATCGAGCTTAAGGATTACAGTGCCAAAATAAAACTTCCAAAAGGAATTAGTTACATTCCCACAAAATGAATGTAAAGGCTATAGATTTAGTCTACCCTGTGTAGAAACTATACAAAAGAAATAATGTCCTGCTATACCAAAAGCACTCCTTACACAGCTCACTGCATCCACCCTATCCTTAGCCCTCTATACCAAAAGCTCCTACAGGAACAACCCCAAACCATGAGCATATAATAAACCATATTCCCAACAATATGATTATATTGTATAAATGAATAAACCGTAATATGCATAAACCATAATACAAGCACTTCCTTAAAACACTCCATTTGGTTGTCCCTGTACCATAACTTATATTCATAATCATCAAATTATAATATAGTTAATAAATGTCATGACATATATTCGTTCCATTAATACCAATAACCAATCATAGTCTTGTTATAACCGCGACATTAATACCACTCGCTTCGACATATCAGCGGCATTAAATAACCTCGCTTTAATTTGACAGCGGCATTTACCATCGCTTTGACATATTAACGGCAAATATTCTATCATCACTACGATATGACATCGGCAAGTGTTCTATCATCGCTTCAAATGACAGCGGCAAAGCATTAAAATCACCACTCGAATATAACGACTATCCATGATATGCACCAAGCATCCAATACATATATGCAACAACAATGCATAATACAAAATGTATAAATACATTTTACCGTCCAATGCCCGTACGTCTCTCTACATACCTTTCCAAAATATGGGATGTTTGCAGGACTTTATCCCCTACGTTGTGCTGCCACCTGGGAAGGCTCTACACAATTGCACAACTCAATATTAGAAGCCATATAATAGTCCATCACCAAAAATCGCAACCAATTAATCACAATGGGCCAATAAAAGCTCCCCGAAACTCGAAGGAGAACCCAAAATATAAATTCAGCAAAATCACTTCACCGATCGATCGGTAAAAACCCATAATTTCGATTTTTGCTACGGCATTCCATCGATCGATCGGTTGTTCCTACCGGTCGATCTGTAAAAAACCAAAAATTTACCCATCGCTACTCACTTGCACCGATCTATCAGTACAATGCTATCGATCGATCGTTCGCTGCACATTTTCGGAAAACACCATTTTTGCGCATACAATCCATGCCATAAACATATACACCACAACCCACCAATATTCCTCAATCCAACACATTTAAACTCCATAAACCACCATAATAACACACAACAACCAAACTCAACAAAAATACAACACATTTCAAAACCAACCCATTTTCTTCCCCAAAATACAAACCCAAAACTTAACTAAAACAAAATCAAATACCACAATGAAGGATTTCTTATCACTTAGCTCCAATATCTAACAAGAAATCAAGTAATGGAAGCCTTGGAAAAACTCATATCCTTCATCTAGAGTTAGGGGATGAAATGAAAGGGAAAACGGGTAGGGTGTAGAATTTATAGGGGATTAATTAAAATGATGCCCATGAATTTAGCATGATGTATTAAAATACCCCAACTTGATATTTTAAAGCATTTACTCCATAAAATGCACCATAATAAATATTAACATGTTTTTCTACATCACTAGAACGAAGCCCAATATATCATGCCAAATTACACCATTCCCCACAATGCACCACATGCACACTGCATAACTATACATTTCTCATCCTCAATAAATAATAATGATACCAAATTATCCTCAAAATCATAATTATGGCCATAAAACACATGATTAATTTCAAGGGTATCACAATACTCCCATACTTAGAAAATTTCGACCTCGAAATTTGCATGCACCCAAGCCAATCAAAACATAAATTCACATACCAGAGAATAGTTCCGGATAGTGCTGCACCATATGTCGCTTCGTCTCCTACGTGGCCTCCTCGACACCCCTGTGATCCCACTGGACTTTGACCATCAATATAACCTTGTTTCAAAGTCTGTGATCCGCTCGTTCCAGAATTCTAACCGGCCGTTCAACATAGGACACATCAGAATCCAACTGAACTTCTGAAGGCTACAATACATGAGAAGGATCCGGCTCATACTTCCTCAACATAGAGACATGAAACATGTCATGAATCTCAGACAACGACGGTGGTAAAGCCAAGCGGTAAGCCAAAGAACCAATGAGCTACAAGATCTCAAACGGTCCAATGTACCTCGAAGATAATTTTCCGCGCATTCCAAACCTCACCACACCTCTAAAAGGTGAGATCTTCAAAAAGACCTTGTCGCCCAACTGAAATTCCAACGGTCGTCAGCGTTTATTAGCATAGGCTGGCTGCCTATCCAGTGCTGCTTTCATTTTCTGCCAGATCACTTTCACCCTTTCTTCCATCTCCCGGATCAACTCCGGTCCTCCGACCGATTTACGATCCATATCGTCCCAGTACAACGGTGATCGACAACGCCGACTGTTAGTTCCGGACCTTATCGATGAGATTTTAAAGATGACAAAACATTTCAGACCGGATCGAGTGAAATCAGACTGACCAGATCGATCGCCCAAAACAGATCAAGCTGATAAGATGGCAAAGCATATCAGCCCGGATCGATGGATTTCAGACTGACTTTATCAAAGCTTCAGATCGATCTCAATCTTTATCAGATCAGAGCGGTCAAGGATACATAAAGAATGGCTCCTTAGTCCGAATCATTAACGGCTATTTATTGTAGCATTTAATGTCGTAATTAATGCTACAAAGGACCAAAGACTGAAGATTGCCATAAGAGGTAAGAAGACAAAGAAGAGCCTATCTGACACTCGCCGAAAGTATGAACCAGAACGGCAAGTATCCTGAAGAAGAAGACTGTAGCTTACTCGGAGCTCAAGCAGAGTCAAAGTTGCACATTAAGGGAAATAATGCCGTTGGTACTTACAACTATAAAAGGATGCAACAAAAGGAATATAGGTGACTCTCGCTGATCAATTGAAAAACGCACAAGAAAGCAAAACAGCACAAGCTTACAAGCTCAGAAGCTCTCGAGCTGAAATTATTCTTAAGCACTATTACTTTGTAACATTTGATCATTTAGGATCACTGTGCGCATCTTGTGTATTCTGTGTTGAAAAATAGAAGTGAGAAACATATTGTAACTGTCAGACAGAGTGTGTCTGAGCAGATCGAGTGACTAGGAGTTTCAGACTGGTAGTGAGGTAAATCCAGCCTGAATCGGGTTTGTACAGCAGGATTGTATAAATAAAAGTATTCTAGTATAAACCTTCCTTAATTGGAAGAAGGGGAGACGTAGAAGGATTACACCACCTTCGAACTTCCAGAAACATATCCTGTGTATTATCTTTCTGCACTTGTTCTTTCATACTAGCCATCGAGCCTTTCTTACATATACAAGAACAGACCGTTCCGCACTTATACTTTCAGTGGTCTGTTCTGTACAAGAGTTGATTAAGAAACAGATTTCTTTCACTAATCCGAAAGAAATCACAAGGGATTAATTTTTGCAAGGAGTGTTCATTCACCCCCCCCCCCCCCCCCCCTCTAAACACTCCGGACCGATCCTAACAAGTGGTATCAGAGCAGGTCATCTTAATCAGCAAAATCACTCGAGCTGATGGCATCATTCAACAAAATTCCTATGTTCTCAAAAGAAGACTATGATGACTGGAGAATCAGAATGCAAGCTCATCTGGCAGCTCAGGATGACGATATGTGGTTCGTCATCACTGATGGACCAATGAAGATTCTAAAAATAAATACAGCAGTCGCCATTACTGGTGGTGAACCACAAATGGTAGAGAAAGACAGATCCCTCTGGACGAATGAGGAAAGAAAGAAAGCAAATCTCGACAACGTTGCCAAAGACATCTTGTTCAAGACATTGGACAAGAACATGTTCAGCAAAATCAAAATGTGCTCTACTGCCAAAGAAATTTGGGAGAAGATAGCACAGCTATGCGAAGGCAACGACCAGACCAAAGAAAACAAGCTGACTGTTGCTCTTCAAAGATTTGAGGGCATAAAGATGAAGAGTGGAGAAACTCTAAATGAGTTTGATGAAAGAGTCACTGGCATCATAAATGAACTGAATGGTCTGGGGAAGGAATATTCTAACAGAGAGATCGCTCTGAAAGTTATGAGAGCTCTGCCAAAGGAATGAGATGTTAAGACCATTGCCATGAGGGAATCAAAAGATCTTAACAAGGTTGAACTTCATGATCTGTTTGCAGATCTTAAGGCCTATGAGTTTGAACTGATAAGCAGAGGTGAAGCAGAGCCATTCATCTCTCAACCAAACAAGGCCCTGGCAGCCATTCCAGACCAGATCGCCTCAACATCAGACCGATCCGCTGAACAGATAAGTAATGATGCTATGTCATTATTTATCAAGAAATTCGGTAAATTCATGTCTAAGAATAAGAGGAACTTCAAACCCTCTCATCATTATAAATCAAGAAAAGATGATGCTGTTAACGATCAGGCTTGCTACAATTGTGGTAAGACCGGACATTTTATTGCAGATTGCACCAGACCGAAGAAAGAAGAACGGAAAGAGAAGCATCGTGATGATAGGAAGAAGAAGCACTACAAAGACCGCAAGAATCATGGAAAATCCCAAAAAGTCCTAGTAGCTGAAGAGGGAAACAGCAAATGGGCTCAGACAGACTCAGACTCGGAAAGCTCTGAATATTCTTCCAGCGAAAGCGAAGAAGATATTCAATGTCTTATGGCAGACGAAGAGATGAGTCAGACAGACGAGGTATATGATCTTGACTCAAATGAATTTACACGAGAAGAGCTCATGTCCGCACTGCAAGACATGGCTAATGTTATAGGATCTTAGCTGAATCATTTGAGAAAAATAAAGCTAAAGCCAGTAATCAAATAGATGAGCACAATAAACCAAGCTGCTCTGAGCAGGGTGAGTGCAATAATCTAAAGATCGAGCTGAATAAGCTGAAAATCTCCTATGATCAGCTCCATGAAGAAAATAAGAGAATTAGCACACAAAATGCTAAGCTCTCTCATATATTCAAAACATGGACAAAATCCAGAACATCTTTGGAAGAATTACAAGAGGTTCAAAGAAACGTCGGTGATTTCACCGGCATAGGCTTTGACACCAAAGAATGCCCCAAAGATGAATCTGAGCTGCTGCTGGTAAAGAACCAAGTCAACCAAATGACATTTGTTAAATCCAGCACATTATATGAGACTGAAGCACCTAAAATTCAAACGGGAGTCTCTTACGTGAATCAAAATCTGAGAAAAGGAATTGGTTATGTTGACCAAGCCAAAGAAAAGGCACCAGCAAGATTTGCGTCTATCAGACCAAATCCAAAGGTGCAAGATCTGAGGCAAGGAAGACAATACAATTACTATAATTCAAAACCGATTCAACGAAGATATAGACTACCTTATGAGAATCAAAGGCTTCCACAGCGCACACATTATCACACACAACATCGAAACAGACCAGCACACATCACACCTTACACACACAAGCCATTGAAGCTGATACAGGTGTAGGTTCCCAAAGGGCTAATCCGTTCTGGACCCAAATAGGATTTGGTACCAACAATAATTATATTTGAAGACAGGTACCGAAGAAACTCGCATCAGACTGGTATTTGGACAGTGGGTGTTCTCGTCACATGACTGGAAACATCGAGCTGCTGTCTGAAGTCACATAATGTACTAGACCCAAGATTATCTTCGGAGATAACTCAAAGGGTAAGACCGTGGGCAAGGGTAAGATTGTCCATGGTAACATTATTATCAATGATGTGCTGTTAGTTGAAAATCTGTGCTATAATCTGATTAGTATAAGTCAACTCTGTGATAATGGTTATGCTGTAGAATTTCACAAACACACTTGCACTGTTAAATCATCAGACGGTATAACCATGCTTGTAGGAATCAGGAATGGAAATACATATAAGATTAACTGGAATCATGCTCAACCTGATAATCCTACTTGCTTCATCGCTAACAATGATAATAAACATTGGCTGTGGCATAAGCGCTTGAATCATATAAACTTTAAGACTATTTCCAGCCTGTGTAAACATGATTTAGTTATCGGTCTACCCAAGATCGATTTTGCTAAGGATAAGATCTGCGAAGCTTGCCAAATGGGCAAACAGATCAGATCATCCTTCAAAAACAAGAATGCCAAATCCTCCTCCCGTTGTTTAGAACTACTGCACATCGACTTGTTTGGTCCTATACCAATAACAAGTTTAGGGGGAATGCGGTATACTCTTGTTGTTATTGATGATTACTCACGCTTTACATGGACTATATTTTTAAGCAGTAAAGATCAGACCGGTCCGAAGTTGATCAAGCTGCTGAAACGCACTCAGAATGAGAAATCATCCAGCATAGACAGGATTCGCAGTGACAAAGGCACTGAATTTTCAAATCAGAATCTTGAATCATTCTAGAAGATCATGGAATCAAGCATGAGTTTTCAGCCGCTCGAACTCCTCAACAGAATGGAGTTGCAGAACGAAGAAACAGAACGCTCAAGGAAGCAGCAAGAACAATGCTTGTTGATTCTGGTATTTCGCAAAAGTTCTGGGCAGAAGCTGTAAACACTGCTTGCTACACTCAAAATCGGTCTATGATCAACAAGAAGCTGGACCTTACTCCATATGAAATATGGACTGGTAACAGACCATCTATTTCTCACTTTCATGTTTTTGGCTGCAAATGCTTCGTTCATAACAATGGTAAGAATCATCTTACAGCATTTGAAGCTAAGTCAGATAATGGAATATTCTTGGGATATTCATCAACTAGTAAAGCTTATAGAATTTTCAATAATCGTACCTTAACTGTAGAAGAATCTGTTCATGTAGTTTTTGATGAATCTTTATGTGTTAAGGGCAACAAAGAATCAATTCAAAATCAGATGGAAAATATCCATCTCGAAGCTAACAGTGATGATGAGATTGTAGCTAACAGGTCAAGAGACAATCCACCAGAACTAGAAGTACCAGACAGATCGGATCAAGGCATTGAAGCTTCTTCAGATCGAGCTGATCCGGATGTTCTTCACTCAAATGTTAAAGCAGATGCTGATCATGCTGCTACTACTCATCCGACCGGACCAGAGAATCCAGAGTCAAGCTATCGATGGACTAAGAAGCATCCACCTAATCTAGTGATTGGTAGTCCCTCTGCACCGATCAGAACCAGAGGACAGATGATGGATGAATTCACACATGCTGCTTTCATCTCAACTCTGGAACCTAAGAAGATCGATGAAGCTCTGACTGATTTCAACTGGATTAAGGCCATGCAAGAAGAGCTAAATCAATTCGAACAAAATCAAGTTTGGAGTCTAACCCCCAGACCAAGCGATCTGCCTGTTATTGGAACCAGATGGGTTTTCAGAAATAAGCTGGACGCAGATGGAACTGTGGTTAGAAACAAAGCCAGACTGGTGGCACAAGGATTCAGACAAGAAGAAGGAATCGACTTCGATGAATCATTTGCACCAGTCGCCAGACTTGAAGCCATCCGAATCTTTCTTGCATATGCTGCCTTTAAAGACTTCAAAGTATATCAGATGGACGTCAAGAGCGCTTTTCTTAATGGAAAGCTTCAGGAAGAAGTCTACATTGAGCAACCACCTGGATTTCAGAACCATTTGTATCCCAATCATGTGTATCTACTGAATAAAGCAGTGTATGGTCTGAAACAAGCTCCAAGAGCCTGGTATGACACTCTATCTCAATTTCTGTTGAACCATGATTTTCGGATCGGCTCAGTAGATAAAACTCTCTTTAAATTTATTAAGGGTGAACATACCCTATTAGTTCAGATTTACGTTGATGACATAATCTTTGGGTCAACTAACCCCAAATTGTGCGAGAAATTTTCTAAGTTAATGCAGGGACAGTTTGAGATGAGCATGATGGGAGAACTTTCATTCTTTTTGGGTCTCCAAGTAAAACAGCTCAACAATGGTATTTTCATCAACCAGA
The DNA here is from genome assembly GCA_907163345.1 of Haberlea rhodopensis. Classification (NCBI taxonomy): domain Eukaryota; kingdom Viridiplantae; phylum Streptophyta; class Magnoliopsida; order Lamiales; family Gesneriaceae; genus Haberlea; species Haberlea rhodopensis. The sequence goes on along the minus strand of CAJQUN010000024.1, from coordinate 2,712,718 downwards.
CCAAGTATACCAAAGAGCTCCTCAAGAGATTTGGAATGGAAACATGCTCAACTGCATCAACTCCAATGAGTCCAACAATCAAGTTAGACAAAGATGAAGGGGGAACGGCAGTTGAAGTAACCATGTATAGATGACTAATCGGATCGCTATTGTATCTTACAGCGAGCCGGCCTGATATTATGTTCTCAGTCTGTATGTGCGCCAGATTTCAGTCAGTTTCAAAGCAATCACACTTTATTGCTGCCAAGCGTAGTCTGAAATACTTAAAAGGATCTCAGAACGTTGGTCTTTGGTACTCCAAAGATTCAAACTTCAGCTTGATCGGATATTCAGACGCAGACTACGCTGGGTGTAAGATTGATCGCAAAAGCACCAGTGGAACATGTCAATTTCTAGGTGAAAGATTGATTTCTTGGTTCAGTAAAAAGCAGACATCAATTACCACATCTACAGCTGAAGCAGAGTATCTAGCTGCTGGAAGCTGTTGCGCTCAAATGCTCTGGATTCAACACCAGCTCAAAGACTATGGCATCAAAGCTGTTGACTCTCCGATATTTTGCGACAACACAAGTGCAATCGCTATAACGTATAATCCAGTTCTGCACTCTCGAACAAAGCATATTGATATACGCCATCATTTTATTCGAGATCACGTTGGAAAAAAGGAAATTCGGATCGAGCACATCTCAACAGAGCAGCAAGCAGCAGACATCTTCACCAAACCGCTCCCAGAGGCTAAGTTTAATTATTTCCATCAAATTCTTGGTTTAATTGACTTATCTTAATAGTTTAAATGTTTTCTTACTTTCGCTCTTAAAGATTTGTGTTGCCACAGATCGATAATACAATGTTCAGAAAGACACAGACCGGTCCGAACTTTCAGACCGATCCATGTCAATCTGATGTTATCCTATGATCTGTCTGGTCAATAAATCTTTTTTTAACAAAAACAGCCCAGCCTGATCGCATTTTAACCGCCTTATCTATCTGTTATCCTGACCGTTTATTTTGAATTTCTTTTTATCAGTCTTCGAGATAAAGACACGTGTCTTCTCTCTCCTATTTAGCGGGCTGAACATTTCATCTCCTTTCACTTTTTACAACTTACCGCTATCTGTTTTCTTACTCTCTCACTTTCCTAAATCTTCGCACTCTTTTACCTTCATTCCAATGGCTACCATTACTCACAACTCTCTCTCCGTTGAGTTTAATGACATTTACAGGGCAGAAGATGCAGAGATGGTGTCCATCTTCCGAGCTTTGGAATCATCTGGCCTGAGGAACTTTCTGGAGTGCGGCACAGTTGTTTATGAATCTGAAATCCGTGAACTATTCGCCAATGCCGTCTCCCAGAAGACATCAATATCCACTACTGTCAAGGGCAAATCATTTGAGATCTCGCCGATGACGCTGGCCAAGACCTTTGGCCTCCCCAATTCCGGACTGACAGAATTTGGGCAGATTCCTCAAGCGTCACTCTCAGCTCTTCAAGGGAAGATTTCTATTTTTGGCCACCGCCTGCAACCCTCGTTTAAGAAGAAGGAAATGCTTTTTCATTTCCAGGTGCTGTGCGAAATCGTTGGCAAACCTCTGTTGGGCAAAGCAGGAAGTTTTGACGCTGTAACCGCAGAGAAGTTCAGGGCTATGGCGGCTATTGTATCCGGACAGAAGATGAACTGGTCCGTGATTCTTTTTGGAGTTCTGATGGAAACGGTGATTGCATCAAAACAGGTCGTATGCTTTGCTGTTCCTCTCAGCAAGCTACTGGAGTCCTTAGACATCGAGCTGGGAAAGCAGTCCGCTCTCAGTCCCTTCAAGATTCTAAACTCCAAAGGGCTCGCACTGCTGAAGTCCAAGAGTGCTCCGCCTACTTCTACTACTCTGGCTGCTGTCAAGATTGAGAAGGGCGAAGAACAAGCTGTTGCGCGCAAGCCTCGGGTCAAGCGAAAGCTAACCATCCAGACTGATTCTGAAGAAACTCAGTCTGCTCCCTCGCCACCAACCAAGCCACTTCCCAAAAAGCCAAGAACACAGATTACCAAACCAAAAGCCTTACCCATATTGCCACCAACTAAAGCCACCCCTGCACCCCAACTTTCCACCCAACCTTCACAAGCTTCAACCCCTGCACCCAAAGTCACCGTTAGACTTCCCTCTGCCATTCCCGTGGTCAAAGGGATAGTTATCACTGAGTTGGGAGATTATACCCAATCAGGGATCAAGTCCCCTTCCTCCACCGGCAAGGGAAAAGCCATTCTCTCCGAACCCCTCTCCTCTAAACCCAAATCTGCAGCGCAGACAGCCATCGACATTGCTATGGAGGATGTTGATGAGAAGGTGAAGGCACTCATTGTGGTCTTTGATGAATACGTTCAGTACCGGACTATCAACCACATTGAGATGTTCTTCGGAAGGTTGAGCAGACTGAAGAAGATGGAAGAGGAAGTTCTGAAAGGAACAGAGACCGATGACGTTCGGCTTGCCGTACAGCGCAAAGAGCTATTTACGGCAATTCAAAGATTCAGACTGGCCAATCTGCTCCTAGCTGCTAAGAAAGAGAACTTCGATCCGAATGCTCCAACTGCTAGAGATGATGGGGCTGTTATTGCTCAATTAGATATGGATGTTCATGCTCTTCACTTAGCTGTCCGTTTTCAACGACAGAAGATCAGTGTATCCACTCCAGCAACCAGCCCGGATCATCCTTCTGCAAGCAAAACTCTGGCAGAACCTTTCGTTGAGGTTATTCCCTCTGGGGCAGCAGACCAGACTGAAGATCAGCCAGCAGCGCAGCCTGCAGAACCAGCCGCAGCTCAGACTGCAGATCAAGCAGCAGCTCAGACTGCAGAGCTAGTACCAGATCAGCCAGCAGATCAGACAGCGGAGCAGCCATTGCCTAATGCTCCGTCTGCTACAGATGATGAACCATTGAATGTGTTGTTGGATTGTGGATATAATTGGAAATGCGTTATCAATCATTATGTCATGAACTAATGATATTGTGCATAAATTTGTGAAACAGGAACAACAGTGAAATGTGCTAATGTGGTGATCAAGGAGCATATCTATTATTTGCCGCATGCGCTTAAATTATTTTGTTAAGTTGAATTGTGATAAATGGTGATTTATATATGCTCATGGTGAGTTGTTCCTGTAGGTACGCTTTTGGACAAAAGGGGCTCAGGGTTGGGTTGAACTGTGAGCTGAAAGAGACTTGAAAGAAGTTAGATTACAGGATTTTTGTTAGTCTTATCATTCTTTTTTGGAATGTAATTAACTAACTACTGAAGTTTTATTTTTGGCCTGTAATTACATTGAGCTCACATAACAACCAGAACTCTAAGATGTCTCTATTACATGTTTAGCCATGTTTATATCTTGATTTCACCGTTAAGGAACTAGGGTCCTTACATTAGTGGTATCAGAGCCAGGTTAGAGAACCCGGGAACGAGTGAAGGGTAGCCTTAGCAATAAGTTGGCTAGGCGCTTACTTTTAAACATGTTGTGCGCATATGAAGTATGTGACTGTTATGCTAACATGTTATAGCTTTCTAACGATGTATTATGTGAACTGTTTTTGGATATTGTTGTTAATCCTTGTGTTGCAGTATGGCAGCAAATGTCGATGTTGGTGATGCTATAAGTGTAAATGCTAGTGCTAGGCATACAAATCCCCTACCGCCGCCAGCCTTGGGCGAAGAGCCGTCCGAACAACAGCTATTGCCGGGAGAACTGAGTTTGACGGAATTTCTAGCTTATCGGCCCCCGACTTTTGAAGGGACTGAAACAGGGGAGAAGGCTGAGGAATGGCTAGAGAGGTTGGAGCAGATATTTGTAGCTGCCCCGTGCGCAAAGACAGCTTGGATACGGCTAGCAGAATTTCAATTGGCCAAAAAGGCGCTGATGTGGTGGAAGACCACAATAATTGAACAGGAGGCTCAGGGCCAGGAAATAAACTGGAAGTTGTTTAGGACTCGATTTCTGACCCGGTACTTCTCAGCAGCGGCACGGCAGGCTAAGGAGGATGAATTCAATAGCTTGAGGCAAGGTACTATGCCGGTGAATTCAATAGCTTGAGGCAAGGTACTATGCCGGTGTCTGACTATGCTCTCCAGTACTGTTCTTTACTCAGATATGTGCCTCATATCGCCTCTAGCACCCAAGCAAAGATGAGGAATTTTATGAAAGGCTTGAGGCCGGAGTTGTATGATAGGGTGATCACTTATGGCCCTACTTGTTTTGATGACGCCCTAGCACGAGCGGAACTGGCAGAATTAGGAGTGGGTGCATATCCGACTGTGGCACCGCCTCTAGCACCATCTCAGAGATCGACCCCTGAAAACTTGAAACCAAGGGGCGACCATTTTAAGCCAAAGGGAAACTCATCATCTTCCAGATTCAGTGGTAGATGGCAAGATGCTCGTGGAAGGGGTGGTCGTGGAAGTAATGCTCCGTCTCATAGGGGACAGTCTCAGGCTAGCAATTTTGAGAAGGTTAAGTGTTTTCTATGCGGGGGACCCCATTCAGTGAAAGTATGCTCTGCTTGTTATGAGTGTGGGAAACATGGGCACTTGGCCCGAAATTGTGCTAATCGGGGAGGGCCACAGAATACTATGGGGAGACCTTCAGACAGGCCAGCACAGCAGAGACCACCATTTGCACCGAGGCCATTGGGAGGACAGCCGTTGGGGCCACCTCAAGGGCAAGTGTATGCCCTTACCAGGGAGCAGGCTACAGCAGCTCCAGAGGAAGTGATAGCGGGTACGTGTTATTTATTTACGCACCCTGCTTATATTTTGATAGATACAGGTGCGTCACACTCCTTTGTGTCGACGAGTTTTGTGGAGAGGCACCGTATATGCACGACTCCGTCACCCACGCCTCTAGTGGTTTCGACACCCGCTGGAAAGAGTGTGATTGCAGATCAGTTTGTTGATGACGGCCTCATTTATTTTGAGGGCAACGAGTTGAAGTCAGATTTGATTGTTCTGGGAATGTCGGACTTCGACTGCATTGTGGGTATTGATGTGCTGAACAGATACCAGGCAGTAGTGGACTGCACTACAGTTCAGATCTGATTTAGGAGTCCGGTGGACTTTTTATGGGGATGGTTCCAGCTCAAGAATTCCGTTGATATCGGCTTTAAAGATGACTCAGTTATTGGAACGTGGGCATGAGGTTTATCTCATTTATGCCATTGATATTGCTGGCAAGAAAGAAGAGTTAAGAGTCGAAGATATACCCATGGTTGCCGAGTTTGCCGATGTATTTCCGGAGGAGATTCCCGGATTTCCGCCGGTTAGGGAAGTTGAGTTTGGGATCGAATTATTACCGGGGACATCCGCTATTTCTCGTGCCCCTTACAGGATGGCACCAGCGGAGTTAAGAGAGCTGAAAGAGCAGCTACAGGAACTGCTTGATAAGGGTTATATACGCCCCAGCGTATCACCTTGGGGTGCGCCTGTGTTATTTGTGAAAAAGAAGGATGGGTCGATGAGATTGTGCATCGACTACAGGCAATTGAATAAGGCCACAGTGAAGAATAAATACCCTCTTCCGCGGATCGACGACTTGTTTGATCAGTTGCAGGGCACGAGGTTGTACAGTAAGATTGATTTGAGGTCGGGGTACCACCAGATCCGAGTTAGAGAGGATGATGTGCAGAAGACGGCCTTCCAGACCCGTTATGGTCACTATGAGTTTTTGGTCATGCCGTTTGGAGTGACAAACGCCCCGGCTGTGTTTATGAGCTTGATGAATCGAGTGTTCCAACCCTATTTGGCTCAATTCGTCATCGTATTTATTGACGATATACTTATCTATTCTCGGAGCGAGGAAGATCACAGGAATCATTTGAGGACAGTGCTCCAGATTCTGAGGGACAATCAGTTGTATGCTAAGCTGAGCAAGTGTGAATTTTGGCTGAGCAGCGTGGTATTTTTGGGGCATGTGATCTCTAGTGATGGGATTTCTGTGGATCCCAGGAAAGTGGAAGCAGTGATGGATTGGTCTGCGCCTACATCTGTGCCCGAGATCCGTAGCTTCCTCGGTTTAGCGGGTTACTACCGACGTTTTGTCGAGGGATTCTCTAAGATCGCTAAGCCATTGACGCAGTTGACTCAGAAGGGTGTTCCGTTTTCTTGGTCTGAGGCATGTGAGCATAGCTTCCAAGAGTTGAAGCACCGGTTGACTACAGCACCTGTTCTGGTGATCCCTTCGGAGAACGAAAGGTTTGCTTTGTGCACGGATGCATCACTGCAGGGTTTGGGCTGTGTACTGATGCAGGATAAGCATGTGGTGGCTTATGCATCGAGGCAGTTGAAGCCTCATGAGACCAGGTACCCGGTTCATGATTTAGAACTGGCGGCCATTATTTTCGCTTTGAAAATTTGGCGGCGTTATCTTTATGGTACTTCTTTCACCATTTGCACGGATCATAAGAGCTTGAAGTTCCTATTTACCCAAGCGGAACTGAATATGAGGCAAAGGAGGTGGATGGACTTGCTCAAGGACTATGATTGAGAGATAGAGTACCATCCAGGGAAGGCGAACCTGACAGCCGACGCCTTATGTAGGAAGGTGAAGTGTACGGCAGATGATGTTATTCAGTTATCGGCCTTGATGACCTCTTGTTGTCATTTGGGATATGACTTTGATTTAGATGTATCGCCGGTGCTGGTATCGACCCTATTGGCAGAACCGGACATCTTTGAACTTATCAGGAAAGCTCAGATGACAGACGTTGAGGTACAGAGATGGTTGTCATATTTACGTCTGGGTCAATTATCGAAGTTCAGAGTAGCAGAAGATGGTTCCTTGAGGCTTGGTAACCGTTGGGTAGTGCCGAGGGCACCAGAGTTACGTCAAGGAATCTTGCATCGTGCTCACAGTAGCAGATTTAGCATCCATCCAGGTGGGAGAAAGATGTACAAGGACTTGTGTGATCAATTTTGGTGGAGACGGATGAAGAGAGACGTTATGTCGTTCGTTAAGAAGTGCCTAATTTGCCAGCAAGTGAAAGCAGAAAGGCAGAGGCCCGGAGGCGAGTTGAAGAGTTTAGAGATACCAGAGTGGAAGTGGGAGCGCATCTCTATGGACTTCGTGACCCACTTGCCAAGGACTGCCTCGGGATTCGATGCGATCTGGGTGATTGTAGATCGACTGACGAAGGTGGCTCACTTCATCCCATATAGTATGACTTTCACATACTTAAAGATGGCCCAGTTGTATGTGCGGGACGTGGTGAGATTGCATGGCATCCCAGTCTCGATTGTGTCTGATAGAGACCCGCGGTTCACATCGCACTTTTGGGAGGGTCTTCAATCGGCTTTGGGTACAGAAGTGAGGCTGAGTACGGCTTATCACCCTCAGACAGATGGTCAGACAGAGCGTACCATACAGACGCTTGAGGACATATTGAGGGCGTGTGTTTTGGAGTTCGACACTCCGTGGCAAGATTCAGTGCCACTAGTGGAATTCTCTTATAACAACAGTTATCAGGCGAGCATTCAGATGGCTCCATTCTAGGCCCTTTACGGTCGACGATGTAGGTCACCGTTGTACTGGGAAGATTTGACTAGTAAGGCGGTCGGAGGACCGGAATTGATTCGTGAAATGGAAGAGAAAATCAAAGTGATCCGTCAGAAAATGAAAGCGGCTCAAGATAGGCAAGCGGCCTATGCTAATAAACGACGGCGACCATTGGAATTCCAAGTGGGAGACAGAGTCTTTTTGAAAATCTCACCTTTCAGAGGTGTAGTTCGTTTTGGTATGCGCGGGAAGTTGTCTCCGAGATATGTTGGGCCGTACGAGGTTTTGCAGCGCATCGGCACTTTGGCTTATCGTTTGGCCCTACCGCCGTCCTTGTCTGGTATACATGATGTCTTCCATGTATCTATGTTGAGGAAGTATGAACCAGACCCGTCTCATGTGTTGCAGCCTTCAGAGGTTCAGTTGAGTTCAGATGTATCCTATGTTGAACGGCCAGTCGGGATTCTGGATCGTGAGGATCGCAGACTTCGAAGCAAGGTTAATTGTGTTTAAGGCATAAATTGTGTTCGTATGATTAATTATGATTAATAATGGTGGTAGTTGCCTTATGTGTTAGAATTAATCGCCATGTGGAAATGCTTGGTCATGTGGACTGGTAGAGCATTTCAGGGTGCACGTTATGCATGTTGGGTAATCGGGTGTTTTAATGGCTTACATGTGTTAGTAGTCATTTATTTTGTGAAACATGCATTTAAATTGATATTTGGCGCATTGTGGTGAAATGTGTCTAAAATACAATGTTGGGCATAATTTGCATCATGTTAGGAAGTGGGGTGTAAAATTTAATTAACTTTCATAACCCACTATAACCTCATATCCTCTTTACCCCCCTCACATTATTCAACCCCCAACACTTTTCAAACCCTACCCTCCTCCTCTCATTTTCGAGTTGAGCCCCAAGGTGGAAGAGGAGTTCTTGCAAAACTTGATTCTTGTGATTTCTTGGTAAGATTTGGGGCCTATGAAGTATATACATATCATCCCTTGTTGTTTTGTGAGGTTTATTGTGAATTTGGGTTGTTGTTTGGAGTTTGAAAATGGATTTATTTGGGTTGGTATGTTTTGTGGTTGGGTGTGGGATTTTGGGGTTGTTTTATGATGTATATTGAAGGTTTAAAGTATTTTTGTGTTTTGAGTTTGTTGGTATAAGTGTTGTGGAAGTTGGGAAGGAATTTTTGGTGTAAAAATGGTGAAAATCGTGTGTCTGTGCGAGGCGATCGATCGCCTGAAAAGAGGCGACCGATCGCCTAAGGGCAGTGGGCGAAGTGCAGGGCAGGCGATCGATCGCCTGAAATGAGGCGACCTATCGCCGAGAGGCAGTGGCCAATCCAAGGGTTAGGCGATCGATCGCCATGTTTGAAGCGATCGATCGCCGCGAAGAAAAATTTGAGGCGATCGATCGCCTCAGTGGAGCGATCGATCGCCAGCTGTGTAATTTTGAAAAATGTTGTATTTTGTTGAATTTTTGGTATTTGGCTATTGTTTAGCTTCTAATATTGATTTGTGTGGTTGTGTAGAACCATCCCAGGTACCGACAACGTCGAGGAGATAAAGTTATACAACTTCTCCACTTTTTTGGGACTAAAGTACGTAGTGAGACGTACGAGCATCGGACGGTAAAACGTGTTATAACTGTGATGATGTATATTGTGAATATCGTGCCCTTATGTGATGGAATATGTGAAATGATAGTGTTATATCATGATATTGGTATCAATTGTGCTTGATTAATTGTGGTAGAATTGATGAATGTTCCGTTAGCCTTTATCTCCGAGCGAGGGAGGTACTTGCCGCTGTCATATGAAGCGATGGTAGTATGATATTTGCCGCTGTCATGTCTAAGCGAAGTAACATGCCGCTGTCATTGTCGAAGCGAGGATATCATATGATGCCGCTATATGTCGAAGCGAGGGGTCCTAAAATTCCGCTGTTGTATTGGGACCGGAACAGTCACAATTCTAGTGATTAATGTGAAATATTGTGGATATAGTTGGAAACGCGTTATCGATCATTATGTCATGAACTAATGATATTGTGCATAAATTTGTGAAACAGGAACAACAGTGAAATGTGCTAATGTGGTGATCAAGGAGCATATCTATTATTTGCCGCATGCGCTTAAATTATTTTGTTAAGTTGAATTGTGATAAATGGTGATTTATATATGCTCATGGTGAGTTGTTCCTGTAGGTACGCTTTTGGACAAAAGGGGCTCAGGGTTGGGTTGAACTGTGAGCTGAAAGAGACTTGAAAGAAGTTAGATTACATGATTTTTGTTAGTCTTATCATTCTTTTTGGGAATGTAATTAACTAACTACTGAAGTTTTATTTTTGGCCTGTAATTACATTGAGCTCACATAACAACCAGAACTCTAAGATGTCTCTATTACATGTTTAGCCATGTTTATATCTTGATTTCACCGTTAAGGAACTAGGGTCCTTACAGGTCTGTTCTGTACAAGAGTTGATTAAGAAACAGATTTCTTTCACTAATCCGAAAGAAATCACAAGGGATTAATTTTTGCAAGAAGTGTTCATTCACCCCCCCCCCCCCCCCACCCCCTCTAAACACTCCGGACCGATCCTAACACCGACCATACAAGGCCTCAAATGGAGCCATCTGAATGCTCGCCTGGTAGCTATTGTTGTATGAGAATTCGACCAAGGCCACTGAATCCTGCCACATAGAGTCAAACTCTAGCACACAAGCTCGCAACATATCTTCGAGCGTCTGTAAAGTACGCTCGGTCTGGCCATCTGTTTGGGGATGGTAAGCCGTGCTCAATCTCACCTCAGGTCCCAAAGCCGATTGAAGACCTTCCCAAAAATGAGACGTAAATCGCTGGTCTCGATCAGACACAATAGAAATTGGGATCTCGTGCAATCTCCCCACATCCCGAATGTACAAATGTGACATCCTCAAGTATGTGAAGGTCATACAGTATGGAATAAAGTGAGCCACCTTTGCCAGCCTGTCCACAATCACCCAAATGGCGTCAAATCCGAAGCCGTCCTCGGCAAATGAGTCACAAAGTCCATGGATACGTGCTCCCACTTCCATTTAGGTATCTCCAAGCTCTTCAATTCACCACCAGGCCTCTGCCTCTCTGCCTTCACCTGCTGACAGATCAAACACCTCTTAACGAATGCTATAACATCTCGTTTCATCCGCTTCCACCAGAATTGGTCACACAGATCTTTATACATTTTCCTCCCGCCTGGATGAATACTAAATCTGCTGCTGTGAGCTCGCTGCAAGATCCCTTGGCACAGCTCCGGCACACTTGGGACCACCCAACGGTTACCAAGCCTCAACGTACCATCCTCTACAATCCTGAATTTCGATGGTTGTCCTTGAAGGACCAATGCTTTACATCTCTGTATCTCATCATCTGACTTCTGAGCCTTTCTGATATTCTCGAAAATGTCTGGTTCAGCTAATAATGTTGATACACGTACCGGTGATGTAGATACATCAAAGTCATAACCCAACTGACAGTAGGAAGTCAACAAAACTGACAAATGGATGATATCCTCCGTTGCGCACTTCACCTTCCGACTCAAAGCGTCAGCTGTCAAGTTAGCCTTTCCGGAATGGTACTCTATCTCGCAACTATAGTCCTTTAGCAAGTCCATCCATCTCCTCTGCCTCATGTTCAGCTTCGCCTGAGTAAATAAGAACTTCAGGCTCTTGTGGTCAGTGTAGATGGTAAATGACGTAGGATACAAATAATGCCGCCAAATCTTCAAGGCAAATACGATAGCCGCCAATTCCAAATCTTGAACTGGGTACCTAGTCTCATGCGGCTTCAGTTGCCTCGAAGCATAAGCCACCACATGCTTGTCTTCCATCAATACGCATCCCAAACCCTGTAGAGATGCATCAGTATAAAGAACGAACCTCTTGTTCTCCGTGGGAATCACAAACACGGGTGCAGTCGTCAACCGATGCTTCAATTCCTGAAAACCCTGCTTACAAGCCTCAGACCAATAAAATGGTACTCCCTTCTGAGTCAGCTGCGTCAATGGCTTAGCAATCTTCGAAAATCCCTAGACAAAACGTAGACAATAACCAGCCAAACCAAGAAAACTCCGAATCTCGGGCACAGAGGTAGGTGCAGCCCATTCCATCACTGCTTCTACCTTCATGGGATCTACTGATATCCCATCTCTGGAGATGACATGGCCCAGAAATACCACATTGTCCAGCCATAATTCACACTTCCTGAGCTTGGTAAACAACTTATTATCCCATAGAATCTGAATCACGGTACGCAAATGTCTCACATGCTCCTCTTCGCTTCTAGAATAAACAAGAATGTCGTTAATAAAGACAATGACAAACTGATCCAGATATGGCTGAAACACCCAATTCATCAGACTCATAAAGATAGTTGGGGCATTCGTCACTCCGAACGGCATGACCAAGAACTCGTAGTGCCCATACCGAGTCCGAAATGTTGTCTTCTGAACATCCTCCTCTCTAACCCGTATCTGATGGTAGCCTGACCTTAAGTCAATTTTGGAATAATTCGTGCCCTGTAACTGATCAAACAGATCATCAATCCGTGGAAGAGGGTACTTGTTCTTTATCGTCGCTTTATTCAACTACCGGTAATCGATGCACAAGCGCATCGAACCATCCTTCTTCTTGACAAATAAGACCGGTGCACCCCAAGGCGAACACTAGGATGTATGTATCCTTTGTCAAGAAGTTCCTGCAACTGCACCTTCAGTTCCCCCAACTCCGCTGGTGCCATTCTATAAGGGGCACGAGAAATAGCGGACGTCCCTGGTAATAGCTCAATCCCGAACTCGACTTTCCCACTCAGCGGAAAACCTGGATTCTCTTCCGGAAATACATCGGGAAATTCCGCAACCACGGGTATCTCCTCGATTTTCAGCTCTTTCCTCTTTTCCGCAACATCAATGGCATAGATGATATAGCCCGTATGTCCACGTTCCAATAGCCGTGACATATTGATAGCCGATACCAACGGAATCTTCGGATGAGAACCATTTCCATAAAATATCCACTGAATCCCCTGATCAGATTGGAAGCGAACCGTTCTCTGTCGGCAATCAATCATTGCCTGATATACGTTCAGTACAACGATGCCCACAATGCAATCGAAGTCCGTCATTCCGAGTACAATCAAATCAGCCTTCAGATCATTGCCCTCAAAATAAATGAGGCAGTCAGATAATATCCGATCAGCAATCACATACTTCCTGGTGGCTGTCGAGACCATAAGAGGCGTGGGCAAAGGAGACGGGCACATATGATGTTTTTCCACAAAATCCGCAGACACAAAGGAATGGGAGGCACATGTATCTATCAAAATAAAAGCGGGGTAGGTAAATAAGTAACACTTACCCTCAATCACTTCCTCTGGGGCTGCCTGGTCCTGCTCCCTCGTCAGTGCGTACACCTGTCCCTGAGGTGGTCCCACTGTCTGGCCTCCCAATGGTCGAGGCACAACCGGTTGCCTCTGTTGTACTGCCCTGTCATCAAATCTTGCTCTGATTACCCTGAGATCTGACTGTCCTCCACGGGTAGGACAATACCGAGCAATGTGGCCCATCTTGCTACAACTATAACAAGCCGAGCAGTCACGTATCGAGTGCGGTCCTCCACAATAATCGCATCTTGTTCCCTCGTCCTACTCGCTTGTGTTGGCCCCCGATTGGTCGGTGCATTACCCCTTCCATCTCCCGGCCTTCGGTCATTAGATCGCTTCCCACTAAATCGGGAAGATGAAGAAGCCTCACGAGGCTTAAACTGTTCCCCTCGCGGTCTCAGACTGTCAGAAGCCTGCCTCTGTGATGGCACATATGGGGTACAACATCCTTGTAAGCATTCACCCCAATTTCCGCTAGCTCTGCTCTTATAAGGGCATCATCAAGTTATTAGAGAGAACCCTATCAAACAGCTCCGGCCTCAAGCCCTTTAGAAAGTGTCTCATCTTGGCATGCCCATTTGTAGCAATATGAGGGACATACCTCAAGAGGGATGAATACTGTAGAGCATAGTCGGAAACAGTATGTTGCCCTGCTTCAAGTTAGTGAACTCGTCTTCCTTCGGTTGTCTCGCCGGCGCCGAGAAATATCGACTCAAAAATCGAGTCCGGAACAAAGTCTAGTCTACCAATATCCTTTGAGCTCTCAACTCCATAGCAGTTGTCTTCCACCACATGGAAGATTTCTTAGCCAGTTGGAACTCCGCCAGTCTCAACCAAGCAGTCTTGGTACATGGTGCCGATACAAATATCTGATCAATTCTCTTAAGCCATTCTTATGCTTCTTCCCCAGTCTCAGTTCCCTCAAATCGAGGCGGATGGAAGGTCAAGAACTGCGTCACTCAATTCCCCGGGTAGTAACAGCTGTGCAATAGGTTCCACGCCCACAGCCGGTGGCGGTAGAGGATTAGTCTGTGCAATATTCGCATTTATACTCGTTGCATCTCCCTTCATTGAGGTGTTCCAAGTTTCTGGCTGCCATGATGTAATACAGGGGTTAACAATAATAACACCAGAACAATTCATGTAATACACTGTTAGTTAACATGAATAATAATTCTCCAAGCATGTTAGTATAACATATATTTACTCAAATATGCACAACATGCATGAACATGCTCATAAGTGAACACCTATCCAACTTGTTCACTAAGTCTACCCTTCGCTCATCCCTGGTTCTCTAACCACTTATCTGATACCACTAATGTAAGGCCTCGATACCTTAAGTGTGGATTTAAGTGCATTAAGAGAGCTAAACATGCAATCATCAGAGTATAAGGGGTTCGTGGTGATGCATCGAGCTTAAGGATTACAGTGCCAAAATAAAACTTCCAAAAGGAATTAGTTACATTCCCACAAAATGAATGTAAGGGCTATAGATTTTGTGATGTCCGGGAATTAATGGTGTTAATCCCGGTGTAGTATTAATCCTGGATGGATTTTTAATTGTGGCAATTAGGAATTAATTGCGGTTCGGCATCTCCCGAGGTTGTTAGATTGGGCATTTGTGATCGTTGGATCCAAAGGTTGAGATTGTATTCTCATTTTGGTGGAAAGCCTATGATTTGGGTTTTTAGTGGGACTTGGAGTCCGGGGTGCCTTGTGTTGGGGCCAGTCTGGGGATTTGATGTTGGAGGGTGAGTTTTTGAAAACAGATGATTTTTAATGAATCATGATGTATTTGCGGAGGTTTTGGTGTGTTGGGGTATTTTGCTATATATACCCGTTGGACTCGGGATTCCGTCATTTTGGAATCCATTTCTCTCCTCTCCTCCCCCTCTCACGCCACCTTCGCCCCAAACCCTTCCCCTTCCCTTTGGTTGAAGCAAAATCGTTAGAACTCGATTATGGGGGCCGGATTTCTTGAAGAAAGATAGGTAATATTCTTCTCCTCTCTTTTGGCTTCAATTTGATTGTGGTTTTGTGTTGTGTGGTTGAGTTTTGGGTTGGTTATGGCATTTGGGGGTTTTGGGTTAAAATCCAAAATGTTGATTTCAGTGTTTTCATGGAGTTTAATTGTTGTATTTGAGGCATTGAGGTGGTATGGGGTGTTGGTTTGGAGTTGGGTGTGAAAAACACCATTAGAACTCGAGTTTTTCGAAAAATCGCAGTCCGCGATCGATCTTGGCGAGGCGCCGATCGATCGCGACATGCTACTGGAATTTGTAGAAGATGTACAGTATCGGCGATCGATCGCGAAAAGGGGGCGATCGATCGCGAGGGTCTCAGCGATCGATCGCGAGATGTGGCGATCGATCGCGGATTGATTTTTTTCGGGCAGTAGGCTTGCGCGATCGATCGCGCCTGATGGGCGATCGATCGCGGCACTGTTCACCTGCATGGATTTTCGAATATGTTGGAAAATGTTGGGATTTTGGAACCGAGGTCTAAAGGGCCGACTTCCGGAGTGTTGTTCACATTCCAATGAGAATGTTAGGCTTTTAAAATGGTTTGATTGGAACCAAGCTTATTAAACGGAATTTTTGGTTGGGTTTTTGGCTATCTGTTAATCATATAAAATGGAATATTTTGGGTAGTATGCATGCTTAGCCGGGGGGCTTTTATTTTGGTAATCGTCATGGATTGACGATATGATTGGGAGTCTTGAACGTGCGTGGGCACGTGATCGCATGCTTATTCTTGATTTTGAGTCGTTTATGTGTTTTAGCACATATTTCTCTAGGCATGGGACTCAAGGAAGGTTTGGCTTGGACTACGGAGACTTAAGGTACGTGGGACGTACGAGCATTAGCCTATTATAGTATTGCAACTGTAATATGCATGGTTTGTGATAATGGTATTAAATGGGCATTGGAATACATGGTGTATGGTAATTGTATTATATGGACATTACAATATCTGGCAGGTGGTCTGGCATGTGGTAATTACATTGGATAAATATTGAGATGCATGGTGCACTATATTTACTTCAAATGGATAATGATATGCATGGTAAACGGTCTTTGCCTTCAATGGATATATATATATATATATATATTGGGAATCATACAGTGCCGCCTTCGAGCGAGCAATGATTCGGGATGCGGTCGCCACTGGGCGACCATCGGTTATGACGCCGCTATTGTTGAGCGTGCGCGAGGTTTAGTATGCCGCTATTGTGGAGCGAGCAATGAAATAAGAACATGGAATTGTTGGTTAGATATATGCGATATCTATAGTCTTTTACATTATGTTCTTATCCCTTTGATTATGGAACTGGTATAATAGAACGGTATTAGTTAATCTATGTGACGATTAACTGGCTTTGGGAATTTGATGAGTTTGGTTATTTTGAGAACAGGGACAATACAGGGGGATCCCGGATGAGGGTATTGCCATCCAGGGAGTATCATTTAAATAATGGCATTTACATTCTGTAAATTATGAATTGCAATATTATTATTTTGTGATTGGTGGTATTGGTATGCTCACCCCGTGTGGGGGCTGTCTCTGTTGGGGCAGGTAACACAGGTGTAGCGGCTTTGGAGTCGAGCTCGGGCTTTTGGTTAGAGGTACTTCCAGGATCGAGGTACCAGAGCTGGTTGGATGGACGCTCAGATCCAGTGTTGAGATCGAGTTGTGCTTGGAAGGTGCTTCCAGGATAGAAGTACCAGTAGCGGTATCCGGTATAGTGTTTTATGCATCAAATACACGTTTATTCATTGAGTGCTCTTACGTGAGTACACCTTACGTGTATATGGGATGTATAAATGGGCTATGGCCTCTTTCTGTTCATTATGGTTGCATGCAATTAATTATGGAAATTGCTAAATGAACTAAGAGCATATTAGTGTATTATGTGGGTGCATGTTATGTGAATAATAATGGTAGGGGGAATTTGAATATTGGGAATTGAATGCAAGAAATTTTCTGGGTAGCATACGGTGTTGCACTTGCATAGGGTTTTTCCCCTGATGGTATGATTATATGCACTCATGGTATGGCTTAATGCACTAATTACGGGTTAAGGGCACGGGGGTCCTTACATTAGTGGTATCAGAGCCAGGTTAGCTCTTTGGGGCTGTTGAGGGCCTAGGAACATGTTATTGGGAATGAGAAGCACATACTTATGCATGATTGCTTATGTGCGTTTATGATATGTGTTCATCATTGGCATATGTGTTGCTAACCATGGTGGTTGCAGGGTCTTATGAGACATGGACTATGCATTACGGTTGCATAGGTATACATCGGAGTGATGATTTTAATGCTTTGCCGCTACATGTTGGAGCGAGGTGCATTAAAATACACTCATGGCGATGTTTATGGGAATACGGATTATGCATTACGGTTGCATGCACGTCGAAGCGATGATGCCGCTGTCGTGTCGAAGCGATGGTAAATGCCGCTGTCACGTCGAAGCGATGATGCCGCTGTCGTGCCGAAACAATTATTGAAATACGGGTTATGCATTACGGTTGCATGCATGGCGTAGCGATATGAATACTTGCCGCTGTCGTATTATAGCGATGAAGAATATTTGCCGCAAATATGTCGAAGCGAAGGAAAAATGCCGCTGTCATATTATTATTGCGAGGGATATTATGCCGCTAATACGTCGAAGCGAAGGGTATTTCCGCTGTCATGCCGGAATGATGGTAAATGCCGCTGTCGTGTCGAAGCGATGGTAAATGCCGCTGTCACGTCGAAGCGATGGTACCACCGTCATGTCGAAACGATGATGCCGCTGTCGTGTCGAAGCGATGATACATGCCGCTGTCACGTCGAAGCGATGATGCCGTTGTCATGACGTAGCGATGTGATCGGGAACAAAGTACTACATGAGTGTGAGTACCTCTTGAGTCCGCGATTAGCCGGGTATTTTATTGGCGATGGTTACGCCGGGTATTTTATTGGCGATGGTTACGCCGGGTATTTTATTGGCGATGGTTACGCCGGGTATTTTGTTGGCGATGGTTACGCCGGGTATTTTATTGGCGACGGTTACGCCGGGTATTCTATTGGCGATGGTTTATACCGCCGGATATCTATAGCGACATTTTATGCCGCTGACTCCATGGCGAGGGATCATGCCGCTGATTCGATAGCGATGGATTATACCGCTATGTGTGTAGCACTGGATTATGCCGCCTACGAGCGATGGGTGCTGCTTATGTACCGCTGGTGGACGATGGATACAGGTATTCCGCTATCTCGATAGCGATGAGGTATGGCATATTACTTTTGTTATCAGTATGGTGATTATGGTGTATTATTATTTACCGTCATGTGTTTGACGATGAGATTATGGATGTCGTGTATCGACAGGTACCGTCATATGTTCGACGATGTTATTTGGGATAACTATGTGGACGCTTGGCGTCATTTTGGTGATTTATGCATTCATGTTTATGTATATGGTTGTATGGTTTGAGTGCCGATGGTGGGCACATGGTAGGGTCTGGGTATTTAGTTGACGAGACCTTTTGCCGAGCAGGTTTGCTCGATGGATCATTGATGCATTGTACCGGTGAGAGTACGCATCGTATTATGGAGGTATATTATTGACGAGCAATGATACCCTTGGGTATGCTCGCTGGGATGGCTAAGACCAAGTGAATGGTGGTAAGAGTAGTCATTGAGGAAACTACTCGCTTGTTATTGTGATGAGGAGTAAACATGGTTACACCCACCCTAAGGGCGTGGAAGAAGTCCTAATGGATTAGGATTGCATGATAATTGAGCGTGGACGCCGGGTTGTCCAGTGTGCTTTGGTGTTTTAGAGATATGTTGGGCAATGACCCACAACTCTAATGGTTTGGGCGGTATGGTATACCGGGATGGAATGTGTGTCGCGTTAATAGGTTGGTATAAGCCTATGGGACCAGCGAATCACTAGCCAGGTATTGTTGCAGTGCTTTAGTGTGCTTGTGGTAGCTATTATAATGCTCGTTGGATTCGAGTTTGGTGAATCGTATGGTGATACGATGAGGGTTATGGTAGACTCTTGTAGTCTCTATGTGGCATGGTGTTTGAGGTAGGGAATACCTCACGGGGACGTTATACGTCATTGTTTTGAGGGACTTGTGCTGGGACAGCTCAAGTTTGTTGGTATTACCAACGTGAGTGTCAACAAGTCGTGGTTAGCTCTAGTTGAGCATCCTTGCATATGGCATGCAATGGGAGTCACAATGGTTTGTGAGATATAGTTAGTGGGGTGACACTACTATATTGATTTTTTTTATCTCTTGGAGAGATTTGGATTGTACTGTCTTGGAGACAGCTTGCATCGGTCGTGGTTTGATTGTAAGTCAGCCATGGTAAGCATTACTGATGTTGGACCGAGTAATGGATTTCTTACCTCGGTGAGACGTTTGAGGAGACGTCTTCGGGGAGATGCTCGATTTTGGAGTACTATGGTATTAGTACAGAGCATCGTTGGAAGGTGTATACATGGCGTATACGGATTTTTGGATCGGGTAATGGTAGTATTGATGCACTACTCTAACCAATTGTATATTTCTGGGTTCCGGGATATGTTTTGGTATTAATATACCAGGATTTCCGAACGGTAATTCGAGGATTGGAGGATCATGGATTCATGACTTCTTCCTTGAGAGGAAGACGGTATTGTGATTCCTACCGGTTGAATCTTTTGGGGAGATTCGTTATTTTGGTTCGTGTGGTGGTGATGTTGAAATCACACCCTTTGGTTTTGGTTTGTCAACCATCATTCTCCGTGGGGCGAGAATAATCGGGGTTTGACAGTTGGTTTTGGGATTTGGGTGTGATTGGAGACACCCGAGTCTATTGCATTGCGTATGCATGTTGTGTGGTGTATGGGCATGTATGCCGTGTGTGTATACGAATGCCAACCTTATTTCGTTCATTGTGGAACGCCGAGTGTGTATAATTGGTTTAGTGGATCTCCGGTGTGAGATTGTGGAACCTCGAGATCGGTAATCTCGATGGCACGATGCATTCTAATGAATGATCGTGAGGGTTGTTTGATTCCCCGAGGAGGGATCGATGTGATTTGGAATCATGGTGGTTCTTGTTGGATAATTCGATAGCCTTCCTATTTTAGGATTGTTAGATCCAAGGATAGATGAGGGATGGCCGAGATTCGGATTTGTTTAGTGTCATGGTTGACACTTGTGTAGGAATGCAATTGGTTGCCTTCCATGTCCCCTATGGAACTTGAGACTTGGTGGAGTCTTGATGGTGTGTCGGGACCAAGATATAATTTCTTGGAACACACCGGTGTAAACATCCTCGGTGATGTATTTTTGTGTGGATCAGTGATCGTGGGTAACCCGGTCCGGGTTGCAAGTGGTGCAACTACTCCTTTGGAGGAGATGGGCTGGGAAGCGAAAACTGGTTTTTCTGTGAGTATACTGTTGAATACTAGTGGTCCCCACCATGACGATATGTGTCATGCATCGTGGGAAGGTGGTGAATATCACGGGATGATGTCTATGTCAGAACTAATGGTGATTTGGTTGGGTTGCAGTTTTGGTGGACTGACTTGTGGGACGATTCACGTCGAGGTATGTTGTTATTTTTTTCGGGTTTGTATTGGTTTTGGCGTTGCGCTATTTTGGGGCTTGGTGCGAGACTGGTATTCTCGCAGTTGTTAATTCGATTCTAAGGTGATTCAGAATCAGGGTCTTGGCTTTGTTTTGTTGGTGTAGTCCTGGTGTTACGAGGAGTACACCGGTGCAATTTCGAGGACGAAATTTTATTAGTAGGGGATGATTGTGATGTCCGGGAATTAATGGTGTTAATCCCGGTGTAGTATTAATCCTGGATGGATTTTTAATTGTGGCAATTAGGAATTAATTGCGGTTCGGCATCTCCCGAGGTTGTTAGATTGGGCATTTGTGATCGTTGGATCCAAAGGTTGAGATTGTATTCTCATTTTGGTGGAAAGCCTATGATTTGGGTTTTTAGTGGGACTTGGAGTCCGGGGTGCCTTGTGTTGGGGCCAGTCTGGGGATTTGATGTTGGAGGGTGAGTTTTTGAAAACAGATGATTTTTAATGAATCATGATGTATTTGCGGAGGTTTTGGTGTGTTGGGGTATTTTGCTATATATACCCGTTGGACTCGGGATTCCGTCATTTTGGAATCCATTTCTCTCCTCTCCTCCCCCTCTCACGCCACCTTCGCCCCAAACCCTTCCCCTTCCCTTTGGTTGAAGCAAAATCGTTAGAACTCGATTATGGGGGCCGGATTTCTTGAAGAAAGATAGGTAATATTCTTCTCCTCTCTTTTGGCTTCAATTTGATTGTGGTTTTGTGTTGTGTGGTTGAGTTTTGGGTTGGTTATGGCATTTGGGGGTTTTGGGTTAAAATCCAAAATGTTGATTTCAGTGTTTTCATGGAGTTTAATTGTTGTATTTGAGGCATTGAGGTGGTATGGGGTGTTGGTTTGGAGTTGGGTGTGAAAAACACCATTAGAACTCGAGTTTTTCGAAAAATCGCAGTCCGCGATCGATCTTGGCGAGGCGCCGATCGATCGCGACATGCTACTGGAATTTGTAGAAGATGTACAGTATCGGCGATCGATCGCGAAAAGGGGGCGATCGATCGCGAGGGTCTCAGCGATCGATCGCGAGATGTGGCGATCGATCGCGGATTGATTTTTTTCGGGCAGTAGGCTTGCGCGATCGATCGCGCCTGATGGGCGATCGATCGCGGCACTGTTCACCTGCATGGATTTTCGAATATGTTGGAAAATGTTGGGATTTTGGAACCGAGGTCTAAAGGGCCGACTTCCGGAGTGTTGTTCACATTCCAATGAGAATGTTAGGCTTTTAAAATGGTTTGATTGGAACCAAGCTTATTAAACGGAATTTTTGGTTGGGTTTTTGGCTATCTGTTAATCATATAAAATGGAATATTTTGGGTAGTATGCATGCTTAGCCGGGGGGCTTTTATTTTGGTAATCGTCATGGATTGACGATATGATTGGGAGTCTTGAACGTGCGTGGGCACGTGATCGCATGCTTATTCTTGATTTTGAGTCGTTTATGTGTTTTAGCACATATTTCTCTAGGCATGGGACTCAAGGAAGGTTTGGCTTGGACTACGGAGACTTAAGGTACGTGGGACGTACGAGCATTAGCCTATTATAGTATTGCAACTGTAATATGCATGGTTTGTGATAATGGTATTAAATGGGCATTGGAATACATGGTGTATGGTAATTGTATTATATGGACATTACAATATCTGGCAGGTGGTCTGGCATGTGGTAATTACATTGGATAAATATTGAGATGCATGGTGCACTATATTTACTTCAAATGGATAATGATATGCATGGTAAACGGTCTTTGCCTTCAATGGATATATATATATATATATATATTGGGAATCATACAGTGCCGCCTTCGAGCGAGCAATGATTCGGGATGCGGTCGCCACTGGGCGACCATCGGTTATGACGCCGCTATTGTTGAGCGTGCGCGAGGTTTAGTATGCCGCTATTGTGGAGCGAGCAATGAAATAAGAACATGGAATTGTTGGTTAGATATATGCGATATCTATAGTCTTTTACATTATGTTCTTATCCCTTTGATTATGGAACTGGTATAATAGAACGGTATTAGTTAATCTATGTGACGATTAACTGGCTTTGGGAATTTGATGAGTTTGGTTATTTTGAGAACAGGGACAATACAGGGGGATCCCGGATGAGGGTATTGCCATCCAGGGAGTATCATTTAAATAATGGCATTTACATTCTGTAAATTATGAATTGCAATATTATTATTTTGTGATTGGTGGTATTGGTATGCTCACCCCGTGTGGGGGCTGTCTCTGTTGGGGCAGGTAACACAGGTGTAGCGGCTTTGGAGTCGAGCTCGGGCTTTTGGTTAGAGGTACTTCCAGGATCGAGGTACCAGAGCTGGTTGGATGGACGCTCAGATCCAGTGTTGAGATCGAGTTGTGCTTGGAAGGTGCTTCCAGGATAGAAGTACCAGTAGCGGTATCCGGTATAGTGTTTTATGCATCAAATACACGTTTATTCATTGAGTGCTCTTACGTGAGTACACCTTACGTGTATATGGGATGTATAAATGGGCTATGGCCTCTTTCTGTTCATTATGGTTGCATGCAATTAATTATGGAAATTGCTAAATGAACTAAGAGCATATTAGTGTATTATGTGGGTGCATGTTATGTGAATAATAATGGTAGGGGGAATTTGAATATTGGGAATTGAATGCAAGAAATTTTCTGGGTAGCATACGGTGTTGCACTTGCATAGGGTTTTTCCCCTGATGGTATGATTATATGCACTCATGGTATGGCTTAATGCACTAATTACGGGTTAAGGGCACGGGGGTCCTTACAGATTTACTCTACCATGTGTAGAAATTATACAAAAGAATTCATGTCCCGCTATACCAGTAGCACTCCTCACACAGCTCACTGCATCAATCATGTCCTTAGCCCTCCATGCCAAAAACTCCTACAGGAACAACCCCAAACCATGAGCATATAATAAACCATATTCACAACAATACGATTATAATGTATAAATGGATAAACCGTAATACAAAGCACTTCATGTATTCAATGCATTTAAAACGCTCCATTTGGTTGTCCCTGTACCACAACTTATATTCATAATCATCAGATTATAATACTGTTAATAAATGTCATGACATATATCTGTTCCATCAATTCCAATAACCAATCATAGTCTTGTTACTTGTTATAACAGTGTATTTTAATGCACCTCGCTTCGTAATGACCGCGACACTAATACCCCTCGCTTCAACATATCAGCGGCATTAAATAACCTCGCTTTAATATGACAGCGGTATTTACCATTGCTTCGACATATTAGCGGCAAACATTCTATCATCGCTACAATATGACAGTGGCAAGTATTCTATCATCGCTTCAAATGACAGCGACAAAGCATTAAAATCATCACTCGAATATAACAACGGCTATCCATGATAGCACCAAACATCAAATATATATATGCAACCACAATGTATAATCCAAAATGTACAAATACGTTTTACCGTCCGATGCCCATATGTCTCCTACGTACCTTTCCAAAATATGGGATGTTTGCAAGACTTTATACCCTGCATTGTGCTGCCACCTGGGAAGGCTCTACACAATTGCACAACTCAATAATATAAGCCATATAATAGTCCATGACCAAAAATCCCAACCAATTAATCACAATGGACCTATAAAAGCTCCCCGAAACTCAAAGGAGAACCCAAAATATACATTCAGCAAAATCGCTTCACCGATCGATCGGTCACCATTACCGATTGATCGGTAAAAACCCATAATTTCGATTTTTGCTACGACATTCCATTGATCGATCGGTCGGAGCTACCGATTGATCCCTAGCCACCACCGATCGATTCCTACCGATCGATCTGTAAATACCCAAAAATTTACCCATCGCTACGCACTTGCACCGATCGATCAGTACAATGCTACCGATCGATCGGTCGCTGCACATTTCCGGAAAAACACCATTTTTGCGCATGAAATCCATGCCATAAACATATAAACCGCAACCCACCAATATTCCTCAATCCAACACATTTAAACTCCATAAACCACCACAATAACACACAATAACCAAACTCAACAAAAATACAACACATTTCAAAACCAACCCATTTTCTTCCCCAAAATACAAACCCAAAACTCAACTAAAACAAAATCAAATATCCCACAATGAATGATTTCTTACCACTTAGCTCCAATATCTAGCGAGAAATCAAGTAATGGAAGCCTTGGAAAAACTCATCTCCTTCCTCTAGAGTTAGGGGATGAATGGGGTTTGGGAAATTGTGTGATAGGAGGTGATTAGAGGGAATGAAAGGGAAAAAGGGGTAGGGTGTAGAATTTATTAGAAGAGGATTAATTAAAATGATGCCCATGAATTTAACATGATGTATTAAAATACCCCAACTTGATATTTTAAAGCATTTACTCCATAAAATGCTCTATAATAATTATTAACATGCTTTTTCTACATCACTAGAACAAAGCCCAATATATCATGCCAAATTACACCATTCCCCACAATGCACCACATGCACCCTGAAATGTATTACCAGGTTATGCCCACTGCATAACTATACATTTTCCATCCTCAATAAATAATAATGATACCAAATTATCCTCAAAATCATAATTATGGCCATAAAACACATGATTAATTTCAGGGGTATCACAATATAATTAATCATCTAATAATCATCTTGATGTGTCCACCTAAGATAAATCATCAAACAATTTCAATGGCTCTAGATTCGTTCTATGACTTCTATGGAGTTAATATAAATTTCCAAATATGTGTTTTCATATGGTCATATTCATAATCCCTTCTCCCATGTGATAGATTATCAATACAATATCATTTAATCTATGACCAGTAGATCAAAAGCATTAAGAACAAGGAAACACAAACAAACCATATGGAAAATCAAAATAGATCTATCAAATCATTCAAAGTGCAGTTTCAAAACAAGTTATATCGTTCTCCAAGAATTAGAAAGTTAGTTCATGATGAAAAAAAGAAAATAGCAAAGCATGTTCTTAGAATTCATCAATGATCTTAAGAAAAAGAGATACGAATCGAAGTTATGATGGTAGATCTCTGTCTCTGATGGGTAGCAGCCACCTCTCAAGTGTGTTCTTTCAAAACCTAGCCAGATACCTCTACAATTAGGTTGATAATGGTTTTTATTGTTTGGCAGAGCAGAAAAGCCCATGGGCTAAAATCATACTAGCGCTGGGGTACCTCTGGTCTCATGCACCAGGGTGTTGGTTGCTTAAGGCGTTAGGGAGCCTCTTTCCATGTGCCTTAGCGCGACTCCCCAGCGGTATGTATACTGCCTCCAATTCTTCATTTCTCTTTGTCAAGCGTTGGGGCTCATCGGTCAACTGGCGCTGGGGCGCCTGTTGCAATCTCTCAAAGCTTGATTTTCGTAATTTCTCTTGCCTTCTCCGCCCATACTCAAATCATGAAATAATAATTGCGATTGTTGGCCTCAGAGATACATGATCTAGCAATCCAATTGTGATTGTTGGCCTCAGAGATACATGATCTAACAATCCAATTGCGATTGTTGGCCTCAGAGATACATGATCTAGCAATCCAATTAACATGCATATCACTCTACTCAGGAGCTCTCAAGTGTGTGTGTGGGTGCATTTTTATTTAACCATTATCTCTAAGCAATATTTACTCCCACAAATCAATAGAACTTCTCAAGGTATATTTCATTTGCATTGTTCACAGAAAAAAATTTAACGAACAATGGACAATGCATAAAATCAAGGTAATGAGATATGTGTGTGTGAATGTCAAAACCATATGCATTACAAGTGTTTCTCGAGCGTCAATATGCTTACCATTCACATCCTTCTCCATTAGTATATTAGATGAATATGGCTCGATCAATAGTTCTTTCTAGGTTGTAATGTATGGCCTCGGCTCATGGCTTCAATAAAAAAGATAGGACAAACAAAACAAGAGAGTAAGTCCACTTTAACATTGTTGCGCACTCTCATTTCAATATTCCTCTATTGATATTTCATCATTTTCTTTTTAATTTCTCATCCTTTTCTCATCCCTATTTTCATCAATCCCGTCATTATTTTTTTACTCTTTCAACCACTCTTTTCTTTAATTCTTCAACATTCCCACGAGGAAGGACATATTTTGTGTTAATTAGAGAAAACAAAATTAAAGGGGGTTTTGAAAATGAATTAACTATGATGCAAAAATCTAAGAAACTTATGAATAAACTAATATGCAAGATTAAACAAAGAGTGATTAGATTATGAGAGAAAAGAGATTCTTGGCTTTTGGTCGACTTTACAATTGGGTTTATTATCTTAATCATCAGTTCTCACAAAGATTCAATTTGCATATGAATATTCGCCTTGGAAAATTAATTCCTCTCACCTTAATCGTAGTTAGGTAGCTGATCGCTTTTATTTTAAACAATTAATTTCAGTGTAGCGATTTTACCGCAAGTGCACGGTGTCAAGTTTTAGTATAGTGATATAAAAGAAAGGATGTCGAACCCACATGGACTAACGTATAAGTACCAAATAAAATTAGCAAAATTATATTTAGCCTACGAAATAAATAATTAATTAACTAATTAAACTGAAAACTTAAAAACTCAAAAATAAAACAACTCCTTTGAAGATGCGAAAGAATTTCACTCAAGAAATTTATCAAGATGTTGGTTCAAATGTGTTATCGTCAATGATTTGTTTGCAAAAACAATTACTAATCAATCAATTCTTAAGGTGACAGATTTCCTAATATAATCAATATACTTTCTCAAGCTATATTGAAACTAATATTAAATTGACACAAGTAACTCTCGTTCACTTAAACCAATTTAATATTGAATAAATCTCAATGAAAATCGTTAACTTTAAATCTCTCAATTCAAAGTGATCACGTATGTGATTTAATCTCTCGATCTAAATCTTAACATACAACACGAATTATTATAGTGTATTATAATTTCATCTCTCGATCTCAATTATAATTCACCAATTCAATCAAAGTTAGCTAGGCTTTGATAGCATTAAGATTATAATTCACGCTCATAAGAATTAATCCACTCAAGCACATTCAAATCAATGATTCAAGCACAAAATTCTCTAACCTTGATAAATAAACTGAATTATATTCAAATCAAATTAACAAGATGTATAATCGTCTCTCAACCTCATAAACATCAAATAAATCTGAAAATCAAAATAACTAGAGTTTAGAAATACAATAACGTATGAGCGAATCCGTGCGTTGAACGATACTTCTTCTCTTGCTTCCTTCCTTGCACTTCAAAAGATTTCTCTAACCTTGGATTGTTCTTCGAAGATGATAGGCGGCTGAAAAATATATTATTGGGTCTGATTATGCTCTGATAATGGCTGTTGAATTCGTGCCCTACTTCCCTAATTTATAGAGGAGGGGGTGGATGGAAGAGTTTCCCAAAATCAAACCAAATCAAGTCTTTAATTTTCTGAAAATTTTGTGTGTCGATCGATCGGTGCATATGTCTCGACCGATCGAGCGCCTTCAATTCTTGGACGTGATTTTCTCTGCCTTGCTCGATCGATTGAGGGTATGCTTCCGATCGATCGAGCTTTCTTCACTTTTTCTTGCCAAGTCTCTGCCATGCTCGATCGATCGAGACATAGTTTCCGATCGGTCGAGCATAGTTTCCGATCGATCGAGCTCTGCTTTTCTTTGTTGGCCAAAACTTCTGTCTCCTTCGATCGATCGCCCTCCATGTCCGATCGATCGGTCATGCCAGAATTCAATTTCTTCATTTCTTACCTCGGTTTGATCCGTTTTCTTCCTTTTAGCTCAATTCTTCCACTTTCCACCTAGATTTCTGAAACAACCAAATAAATACCAAAAAGCATAACATCTTCTCGAAATCTACACGAAAATATACATATCAAAGCAAAAATACACGTAATAATCAACCCTATCAACTCCCCCAAACTTAGATTTGATCGTCCTCGAGCAACCATTAAGATCAAAATGCAAAGTTCATCACCAATACTTTAAATGAATTAACTTAGCAACTCAAATGAAAAGCTCAGAAATCCCACTAACATTTCAATCATAAGTCATCCAAAAATCAACAAGAAGTGTTTTCTCCTAAGCCAAGCAATATATCGCAAAATCGGAACGTGCGTGTGTGTTCATGTCAATCTTGAGTTTCATATATACTTTTAGGATCAAATAATACTATTAAACTCAAAGTCAAGATTACTATTAAACACTCCATAATCCTACTTTTCAAGCACTTCTCCACTAATATAATTATTTCCTAGACTTGGATTAATAGGTCTTTAAAGCTTGTAATGTTTGGCTTAGGTGTTTGGCTTCAAAGAAAAGATAGGGAAACACAAATAAGAGAGTATAACTTATAAATTCACCTTTTAGCACATATTATCGAGCTTCTCTTCTTTTTTCTAGCATTGGCCACTTTGGGTCTTATTTATTCAATTTTTTTCTCAAGTCTTTTTGTCTATCTTTTTCTTTTCTCATTAATTTTTTTCAACAATAAGCTCATCTAAATGTAGCAATTCAAGTGCATCTAATGAGAATCATTATACTTCTTGTAGGTAAGGATGAATTCTTTCAATTTAAGCTCATAAAGGTGGGTATAATGAGTTGCCAAAGAAATTTGTTGAATTGGGGCTAATAGTATGTTAAACATACTCCATTCTTTTTTCAATTATGCTCAAATTAGGGAACTAGAGATTGATATAAACATGGTAAGCTTGAAAGGCTCAAACGTTTCAAAGATCGCCTAAATCATTTCCAAGTCTAGTTCCTAACTATAAAATTTCGCCTCAAAGTGCCCTCAAATAGGTTCTAGAGTGCTTTAAGATCCTCAAGACAAATCATAGTTAACAAAATTTTCCAATGTATAATTCACTCAATCATGACTCAAAAGTGCTCAAGATGTTCCTCAATTTTGAAATATTAACTCAACCAAAGATATTCACAAACAAGTCAAAAATCTTCAAGACTATAGTTGAGATGGGGATTAATATCATCATGTAATACCGTTGCAAGTCTAATTACTTATTTCCTAATGATGAACTCATTTTCAAGGAAAAATATATATATATTTTTTTTTTGCGCCCAAAAACGATCTTATCTTATGATAGACTAGTCATGCAAGGAAGTAACAACAGACAATAGCAGATACCAGTAAACACCTCCCCAAACTTAGTACATGCATTGCCCTCAATGTATAGTAAACAATAAGTGCAAAAGCAAAACACATACCTCGACGACGATCGTCAGTGATCGTCGTCCCCATCATGCTCCGGCGGGGGTACTGGATAGTATGGCTCCTCTGGCTGGTATGGTGGGTATGACGGATAATCCGGTGGTGGTGGTTGGTATGGCTGGTACGCAGGTGGTGGTGGCTGGTATGGCGGAAATGGTTGAAATTGCGGCTCGGGTGGGAACTGAATAGTTGGGAATCCTTTGGCCAAGGCATTGTTCCATGCACATTGATACTGCAGGAACTTCATTTGGTGCTGACTTATCTGTGCTTGGCCCCACTGTAATTCCCTTTGCAAATTTTGGATGCCTTGCTGCTCCAGGCGGATGTCTTGGAGATCCCTGTGAAGGGAGCCCAAGGTGATCGATGAATGTTCTGCAGCGGAAGATGAGGATGTCCCAGCTTGTTTGTTGCTCGAAGACCGTGGCTCGGTCCTACGCCGGCCTGCCGGATGTGGAGGTCCATCAATCACAATTGGTCCTTTTGGTGGTAGGAGTTCTTCATCGGCATCCCACTTCACTCCACATCTCTTACAAAGAGTTGTGATAGTAGATGGAAAAGGTAATGCGGAGGTGGGCGGACTCCTGCCGATGTCACAGATGTGGTTATTTATAATGTGCCCCAAATCCACAGTTTGCCCTATGAGTGTGGCAAATACCAGAGCAGCTCTCTCCTTGGTAACCTCAGAAGTGTGGGTCGATGGCATGACCCGGGAGGCTATGAAGGAGAACCATGCTTGTGCCTCTGGTTTCAAATATTTCTTTAGGACCAATTGGGGCTCTCCATTGCTGTTTCTTTGCCAGCCAGTCCCCTCAATACTGATTACCGATAGTACCTCATCGTAATTGATCTGGCTCGTCTTGAACGCTTGTTAATTACTCTTCTTTATAGATGGCATCCTAAAAATCGCATTTAATTTGAATCGATCAAATTCAACATCCTTACCCATTACAAATACAACCTCTCTTGAATTCTGGTGGACTGTCCTTAGATTAGCATAGAATTCCCTCACAACAGGGACCACCTCATCAATAGGTTTTTGAATGAACTCAAACCAACCTCATCGCCTTGCTTCTAGAATGACAGGGCATTCAAGTCGATCTAAACTCATTACCCTTTCGCGACTGAGGGGTTTGCGGTGATCACTGGGGTATAATTCCGCCGCTATGGAATTCACAAAGCGCCGCTCATCATAGTCTGCAGACGAAGTGGTGGCTTCGACTTGCTTTTTCTTTTTTCTTTGGAGCCATTGATCAATTCACAATTCTCACTTCTTCAATCCCAACCACAACAATAACTCACCAACATTACCAACCACAGCAAGAATTCACCAATCTTACCAACCAACTCTTTACTTCCCCAATAATTAACTACTCAACTCCCAAATTCACCAAAAACCTCAATCCTTGTATACCCAAACAGAAATATTCACTAATTCATGGATATAGAGAAGAGTTGAAACCGAATACCATGAAAATCCAGGTGATGTTTTGGAATTTGCTTGAGTTCCTCCTTTTTGATGCAAGCTCCCAATTCAGCTTTGGATCTTCAAATCTGTTGCAAAAATTGTAATTAGAAGAAGTTTGGAAGCATACTTTGCAAGATCTGTGAGTTTGTGGGAAAGATTATAGAAGGAATTTGGGGATTAGGTCAAAGAGACGATTTTTCTTGTGAAAAGATTGGTAGGTTTTTGCAGGATATCTGTTGAAATCGATTTTTAAAAACAAATTTATCTGTCGCTCGATCGATCGATCGAGCGGGACAGAAAAATTTTCTCATTTTTATAACCTTCCTCGATCGATCGGCGACTCTAGAATATTTTTTTTTTGTAACCCATGGTCGATCGATCGAGCTTATGTCTCCGATTGATCGACCATTCCAAACCAATTTTTTTCACAAAAAATTTCAATGTTCGTTCCGCCCCACCAATTGGACTCATCCCATTTTTCTGCATTTGAAAATTAACGCACGGAGTTAGGCTCGAAAAAATAACAAGAATGAAAATAAATATTAAACTAAAAATTGAAAAAAAACAAACAAGGGTTAGAGGAAAGTTCTTAATTTATAGTCCCAAGCTGGTCTGTCACCTCCTTCTCAGTGATCCAATTTCGATTTCTCCTTCGGGTTTTTCACTGTATCAGTAGGTAGTGTCCCTTGAGCTCGTCCATGAATTATAGCTGCCAGTTGCCCCACTTGAACCTCCAAATTTTTTATAGACTCATCCTGATTTTGCATCCTAGTTTATGTCGATGATATTAACTTGGTCAAGAGCTCCTCCATACTCGGCTTATGCACATTTCCCGGTTGTTGTTGTGGGTTCAACACGTTGTTTTGGTTGGACCATTGCAAATTTGGATGATTCCTCCATCCCGGGTTGTAAGTATTGGAGTACGGGTTGTTGGGTTGCTTGTTCCTACATAGTTAGCATATTCATTAGACTGAATGAATGGATTACCTGCTTGGCACTCGGTGCTTGGATGATTGCTTCCACATAATTCACAAGTGATAACTTGAGCTTACATTGTTGTCATGCTCATGCTATCTATATTTTTGTTCAACGCTTCCAATTGTGCCGAAAGAGCAGTGATGTCGTCAATTTGATGAACTCCGCTCGGTTTCTTTGGCACATTCCCCTCCGATTGCCATTGATAGCTGTTAGAAGCCATCTCTTCCAAGAGTTCATAAGCTGCTTCCGGTGTTTTGAGCATAATGGATCCTCCTGAGGATGCATCAATCATAGAACGGTTAGATGAAAATAAACCGTTATAAAAAGTTTGTACCTGGAGCCAAATAGGAAGACATGATGTGGGCATCTCCGAAGCAAGTCCTTGAAACGATTCCACGCCTCATATAATTTTTCAGGAACATATTGCCCAAACATGGTGATATTGTTTCTCATCTTCGCAGTTTTGGAAGGGGGGAAATATTTAGACAAGAACGCTTGTGTCATCCTCTCCCAAGTGGTGATAGATCCTGCAGGTAAAGACTTCAACCATGCTTTAGCTTTATCTTTTAATGAAAAGGGAAATAACCTTAACGTGATCGCTTTTATTTTAAACAATTAATTCCAGTGTAGCGATTCTACCGCAAGTACACGGTGTCAAGTTTTAGTATAGTGATATAAAAGAAAGGATGTCGAACCCAGAGGGACTAACGTATAAGTACCAAATAAAATTAGCAAAATTATATTTAGCCTACGAAATAAATGATTAATTAACTAATTAAACTGAAAATTTAAAAACTCAAAAATAAAACAACTCCTTTGAAGATGCGAAGGAATTCCACTCAAGAAATTTATCAAGATGTTGATTCAAATGTGTTATCGTCAATGATTTGTTTGCAAAAATAATTACTAATCAATCAATTCTTAAGGTGACAGATTTCCTAATATAATCAATATACTTTCTCAAGCTATATTGAAACTAATATTAAATTGACAAAAGTAACTCTCGTTCACTTAAACCAATTTAATATTGAATAAATCTCAATGAAAACCGTTAACTTTAAATCTCTCAATTCAAAGTGATCACGTATGTGATTTAATCTCTCGATCTAAATCTTAATATACAACATGAATTATTATAGCGTATTATAATTTCATCTCTCGATCTCAATTATAATTCACCAATTCAATCAAAGTTAGCTAGGCTTTGATAGCATTAAGATTATAATTCATGCACATAAGAATTAATCCACTCAAGCACATTCAAATCAATGATTCAAGCACAAAATTCTCTAACCTTGATAAAATAAACTTAATTATATTCAAATCAAATTAACAAGATGTATAATCGTCTCTCAACCTCATAAACATCAAATAAATCTGAAATCAAAATAACTAGAGTTTAGAAATACGATAACGTATGAGCGAATCCGTGCGTTGAACGATACTTCTTCTCTTGCTTCCTTCCTTGCACTTCAAAGGATTTCTCTAACCTTGGATTGTTCTTCGAAGATGATAGGCGGCTGAAAAATATATTATTGGGTCTGATTATGCTATGATAATGGCTGTTGAATTCGTGCCCTACTTCCCTAATTTATAGAGGAGGGGGTGGATGGAAGAGTTTCCCAAAATCAAACCAAATCAAGTCTTTAATTTTCTGAAAATTCTGTGTGTCGATCAATCGGTGCATATGTCTCGACCGATCGAGCGCCTTCAATTCTCGGACGTGATTTTCTCTGCCTTGCTCGATCGATTGAGGGTATGCTTCCGACCGATCGAGCTTTCTTCACTTTTTCTTGCCAAGTCTCTGCCATGCTCGATCGATCGAGACATAGTTTCCGATCGATCGACTCTGCTTTTCTTTGTTGGCCAAAACTTCTGTCTCCTTCGATCGATCGCCCTCCATGTCCGATCGATCGGTCATGCCAGAATTCAATTTCTTCATTTCTTACCTCGGTTTGATCCGTTTTCTTCCTTTTAGCTCAATTCTTCCACTTTCCACCTAGATTTCTGAAACAACCAAATAAATACCAAAAAGCATAACATCTTCCCGGAATCTACACGAAAATATATACATATCAAAGCAAAAATACACGTAATAATCAACCCTATCAGTAGCCCACGCATTCTATTCCAACCCTTATCAATCAATTAATCCAAATACACGCGATTAAGATTAAAAGATGATAGATTCATAAACTAGTGAGACAAACGAAGCTAGGCAATATAATCCACGCGTCTATATTTAATCTAGTCGAATGTTTTTCCAAAGGATTCAAAATTATTAATCTTAGTTGCTTCATATAATAAGCATTAGATTGAATGCACAATTACTAGGTGATCAATCCAATAATTAAACACAACAATCCTATCAACCAAGTATAGAAAACAATCAAAACTCATTCAAAAATTGATTAAAAAGCACATAATTTCATAAGAAAAATAAATCCCAATGTATTGTCTTCCTTAACCAAGAATCACAAAACTAGTTTAGCCACTCATGACTAATGCAAAACAATCAAAATCAAATAAAACAACATAAAAGAAACACAAACTAGGCAAACTATGTAGATCTTCACTTGTCGAAGTTGTCACGCCCGCCTTTGCTTCGATCTTCGTAGCGTGCCTTTGAACTATGATGAACTAGCTGCTAGTTATCTATGAAATCATGTAAAAGTATGTAAAAAGAGGTCCCAAAAGGTCTATGAACTAGCTGATAGTTATCTATGAACTAGCTGCTAGTTATCAACTCCAACTATTTATCGTTATTAGCTCGATTTCTTTGATCCCACCTACATTTACACAAATGTACGATTAGGTAGCATATGTATCATTTGAATCAAAACCTACCAAATCGTAGACAATTAAGCGCAAGAGATGTGTCTATTTCTAGTCACATTAAGCTCCCTCATACTTAGACTTTACTCGTCCTTGAGTAAATCAGATCAAAATTACCTCTTTTTGTTAGCTCATGGGTTCATAACAAACTAATTTGTCCTAACTTTAATGCCTCAACAATTTCAAACATGCATAATAATGAAATGCGGTGAAAAGTTAACAGTGGGACAAGTTCAATATCTAATCATCTCATACTTAACAAAGCAGAGAACTTGCGTGTGTGGTCATAAACAAATGTTATGTGCAAATCATAAATCCAATAAATGTAAACTCACAATAGTTCAAATTGTATACTAACACAAGTATAAGCTCATTTGCACACTCATCTCCACTATCTTAGCCACTTGCAAACATAAATCAAGTAGGTATTTATTAGCTTGTAGCTTGACATATGTATTGGCTTATGAAAGAGAGGGTAAGGTGAATCAAACAAGAGAGTATGGTGATATGCACAATTAAAAACTTCTCTTGCATGATTTTTCAAACCTTGCTCATTTTTTTCAATTTCTTCTTGTGCCTTGGCTCCCCTTTGAGTCATATTTTTCTATTCTTTTCAAGGCATCCCTCTTTCTTTCATGCATTCCATTCTT
This sequence comes from Haberlea rhodopensis, assembly GCA_907163345.1. NCBI lineage: Eukaryota > Viridiplantae > Streptophyta > Magnoliopsida > Lamiales > Gesneriaceae > Haberlea > Haberlea rhodopensis. Next base: position 2,676,938 of record CAJQUN010000024.1, on the reverse strand, counting down.
TTAACATTAAAGCTTTCAATCATATGAGTCTTTGATAACAAGTGCATGAGAATGAAATATATCATACTCCCATGAAAGGTATGGATAAATATTTATATTTAGGCTCATTAGGGAAGGATGATAAGCTAATCAAAGAATGTTGAATGTTGGTTTTTTGTATGCTTAGCATACATCCATTCTTTTGCATTAAGGCTCAAAAAGGGTACTAATGATAAGGCTCAAATGCATCAAAGATAGCCTATATCACTTTCATGTTCACAAGTAGTCTAGACATACGCCTCAAAGAGCATGTAGTTAAGTTCTAGCATGTATCAGAGACTTCCTAAGACTATCACAAAGTTTTCAAACAATCTTCACTACGCTATGCACACTTCACAAGTCATGACAATATCGTGCTCAAAATATTAATATTCAACTACTAAGTCAAAGTATAATTTGCGTTAGAGTTCAAAGTGTTCCAAGGTTAACAATTCACCTATGTTAAAAAATATGCATGCCATCAATTAGGTTTCATCATGGGCTAGTGATTCTAAGCATGCGTTCATTACTAACTATGAGCTCAAAAAAATTTCAATTTTTCAATTTTCTTTTTGTATTTTTATAATAATAAATCAATAACACACCACTAATCTCTCACACATACTTCAATCTTACATTGTCTCCAATGTAAGTGAAAATTGTAAGGAAAGAGAAAAGTTAACCTAAGAAAGCAATAAAACTAAAAGGGAAAAAGTAACTCCCCTTGGGTCGCCTCCCAAACAGTGCATCTGTTTAACGTCGGTGGCCCGACGCTAGTCCAGGGATCACGTGATGCTTGAAGATCCACCTTCTCAACAGTTTCTTGTGGAATGCCTTCGTGATAATGCTTAAGTCTGTGGATATTCACCGTAAATGTATTTGTTGTGTCCATGCTTTGTATTTCCACTGCACCATGAGGGAAAACAGAGGTAACTATAAATGGACCATGCCAACGAGAATGCAACTTATCGGGGAATAGACGAAGGCGAGGACGGTAGAGGAGGACTTTTTGACCAACTTCAAATTCTTTCCTTGAGATCATCTTGTCATGAAATGCATTCGTCTTTTCTTTATAGATCCTTGAGCTCTCATATGCCTCGTTGCTTATCTCATCTAATTCTTGCAATTGCAGCTTCCTTTGCTCTCCACACTCATCCATTTCCATGTTGAACTTCTTGATAGCTCAATAGGCTCTGTGCTCCAATTCTACAGGAAGATGACAAGGTTTACCAAAAATTATTCTATATGGAGACATACCTATTGGTGTCTTGTATGCAGTCCTATAGGCCCAGAGTTTGTCATCCAATCTCAAGCTCCAATCCATCCTAGTAGGGTTCACTGTTTTTTCTACGATGGACTTGATTTCTCTATTGGACACCTCGGCTTGTCCACTTGTTTGGGGGTGGTAGGCGGTGGATACCTTGTGTGTAACATGATATTTCTTGAGTAAGCTCTCCACTGTCCTATTGAAAAAGTGGGTGCCCCGATCACTTATAATTGCTCGTGGGACTCCAAACCTAGAGAAGATGTTAAGCTTTATAAACCCTGCAACCACTTTAGAATCATCAGTCCGGGTGGCTTTAGCTTCCACCCATTTCGACACATAGTCTAAAACAAGTAGTATATATATGTTACCAAAAGAATTCGGGGAAGGTCCAATGAAGTCGATGCCCCATACATCAAAGATTTGGCAGATAAGTATGGGTTGTTGGGGCATCTCTTTCCATTGGGATATTTTACCTGTCTTTTGGCATTCAGTACATGGTTTGCAATAAAAATATGCATCTCGAAAAAGGGATGGCCAAAAGAAACCACAGTCTAATACCTTCATTACCGTCCTCTTAGCGCCAAAATGCCCTCCTACTTCATATGAATGGAAAAAGTTAAGTATAGGGGTTACCTTATTTCCAGGAATGCAACGCTGAATCACTTGGTCAGCACAATATTTCCAAAAGTAAGGGTAGTCCGAAGCGTAGTACTTTGCGTCGCTCCTAATCTTCGCTTTTTGAGCCCTATTCAAATTTGTAGGAAGAGTATTAGTAACTAAAAAATTCACGATGCCGGCATACCATGGTAACACGTCGCGTGTGGCGAAGAGATGTTCATCCGGAAATTCTTCCTTTAAGCATGGTTTATCATCTATGTGAGTTAAGTGGCTTAAATGATCCGCTACTTTGTTCTCCGTTCCACTTTTGTCTTTAATCTCCACGTCAAATTCACTCAAGAGCAAGATCCATCTTATTAGCCTTGGTTTTGCCTCCTTCTTTGTCGTCAAGTAGCGAAGAGCTGCATGGTCAGAATAAACAACAATTTTAGCACTAAGCAAATAAGAACAGGATTTTTCTAAAGCAAAAATAACAGCTAATAGCTCCTTTTCAGTAGTAGAATGGTTTTGCTGGCATCATTTAAGGTCATAGATGCATCGTAGATGGCATGAGAGATCTTTCCAATCTTTTGGCCCAAAACGATGCCTACTGCATAGTCGCTTGCATCACACATGATCTCAAATGGCTTACTCCAGTCAGGTGGCGGGATGATGGGTGTGGATGTCAAGGATGCCTTCAATGTGTCAAATGCAGTCTTACATGCTTCATCGAAATCGAATGCCACTTCTTTTGCAATAATTTACATAATGGTGACTCAATCTTGGCAAAGTCCTTGATGTATCTCCTATAGAAACATGCATGGCCAAGAAAGGAACGCACATCCCGCACACAAATAGGGTAGGGTAGAGATTGAATAATGTCAATTTTAGCTTTATCTACCTCCATACCTTTGGATGAAACCATGTGACCTAACACTATACCTTGTTCCACCATAAAATGACATTTTTCGGAATTGAGCACAAGGTTAGTGTCTATACAACGCTTAAGGACAAGTGTAAGGTTAGTTAGACAAGCATTGAATGAGTCACCATAAGCAATAAAGTCGTCCATGAAGACCTCTAACATATGCTCAGTGTATTCGGAAAATATACTCCATACATCTTTGAAAAGTGGTCGGTGAGTTGCAATGTCCAAAGGGCATGTGCCTATAAGCAAACGTTCCAAAGGGGCATGTAAACACTATCTTTTCTTGATCTTCTGGTGCGGGCGCAATCTGATAATAACTAGAATATCCATCAAGAAAGCAATAATAAGAGTGACATGCTAACGTTTCAAGTATTTGATCAATGAATGGTAAGAGGAAATGATCCTTGAGGGTAACGGCATTCAGCTTCCGATAGTCGATGCAAACTGATGTGCTCCGGATCACGACGCTTTGCGGTTTTGTGATCCTTGATGTAAGGCCCCGTTGCTAATTAATTTTGATTAATCACGAGTTAGCAACCCGGGTGATTAAAAGCTGAGAATTCAAATTGATGTGCTCCGGATCACGACGCTTTGCATCGATTGGGATAAATAAAGCAAAATATATGTAAATATGTATATATATATATATACGAACATACATATATATAAATATATTGTACCATGCAAATTATGTCATACAAGACATACACTAAGTTGGATTAGGGCATTAAAATAATCCTACACAATTTCCTAATGACTACTACACTTGGCAATTGGGCATGCTATCTTGCAATTGAAAGAAGCCACCTCCCACTCACCTAGATACCATCGCCCCTCTTGAACCCCACACCCATGCAACAATTTATTTTATGTCTTTGATTTATTCTCACCTTTCATCTCTCTCATTTTTCCTCATTCTTCCTCCAAAAATTCGAACCACTCTCTCCCAAATTCCATGGGAAGGGTTGGTTAAATTATACATGCAATTATAGATTTGTATAGTGTTAGTTCCGGATTTTAAAGATGACAAAACAAATCAGAACGGATCGATAGAAATCACAGTGACCAGATCAATTGCTCAAAATAGATCAAGCTGATATGGTATATCGCAAAATCAGAACGGATCAATGAACATCAGCCTGACCAGATCGAAGCTTCAGAACAGCTCAACTATTATCAGATCAGAGCAGACAAGGTTGTATAAGCTTCGGTCTTCAGTCCGAATCATTAACGGCTATTTATTGAAGCATTTAATGTTGCAATTAATGCTGAAAAAGACCAAGGACTGAAGATTACCATAAAAGGTAAGAAGACAAAGAAGAGCTCATCTGACAGTCGCCGAAAGCATGAACCAGAATGGCAAGTGCCCAAAAGAATAAGACTGTAGCTTACTCAGAGTTTGAGCAGAGTCAAAAGTTGCACATAAAGGGAAATAATGTCGTTGGTACATGCAACTATATAAGGATGCAACAGAAGAGCTCAAGAGAGAATCTGAAAAATCGAAAAAAAGCAAAAGAAAGCAAAAACAGCACAAGCTTACAAGCTCATACATTCTCGAGCCGAAAATCTTCATAAGCACAATCATATTGTAATATTTGATCATCTTAGGATCATTGTGTGCATAGACTAAAGTCTATCTTTTGTATTCTATACTAAGATAGAGAAGTGAGAATCAATTGTAACTGTCAGACAGAGTGTGTCTGAACAGATCGAGAAACTAGGAGTTTCAGTCTGGTAGTGAGGTAAATCCAGCTGAATCGGGTTTGTACAACAGGATTGTATAAATCAAAGTCTTCTAGTGGAATCCTTCCTTAATTGGAAGAAGGGGAGACGTAGAAGGATTACACCACCTTCGAACTTCCAGAAACATATTCTGTCTTTTATCATTCTGCACTCGTTATACTATTCAAGCCATCGAACCGTTCTTACTAATCTAAGAACAGACCGTTCCGCACTAAAATACTCATTGGTCTGTTCTGCAGAAACGTTGATTAAGAAACAGATTTCTTTCCCTAACCCGAGAGAAATCACAAAGGATTATTTTTAATAGGAGTGTTCATTCACCCCCCCCCCCCCCCCTCTAAACACTCCGGACCGATCCTAACAAGTGGTATCAGAGCTCAGCTCGCCCAGATTGTCGACTTTCTTCAAGAGATTGCTGCTGACAAAAAGGGGGAAAAGAGAAAGGACTCCAAGCCACCTCAGTCTTCAGCAAGAAAGTAGCGGTCTATATATAAGTCAGACTTGTCTGTAATTGTATATAAGATTTTTGCTCAATAAAAATCAGAGTTCTTAGTTAAGTCCTCGTTCATTTATTTTGAACTAAACGGCTTAATCAATCCGAACTTCAAAATAAATGAACACAGTTAAGTTGAAGTTCGGATTGATTAAGCCGTTTAGTTCAAAATAAATGAACGAGGACTTAACTTAGAACTCTGATTTTTATTGAGCAAAAATCTTATATATAATTACAGACAAGTCTGACTTATATATAGACCGCTACTTTCTTGCTGAAGACTGAGCTGGCTTGAAGTCCTTTCTCTTTTCCCCCTTTTTGTCAGCAGCAATCTCTTGAAGAAAGTCGACAATCTGGGTGAGCTGAGCGCTGATAGCATCAAGACGAGTGTCTTGAGTAAGAAGGGACTTGGCGACGGAGGCTTGAACTTCAGTGGCCAGCTCGATCTGTTCTTTTCTCAGACTGTTTTTATATGTAGCTTGCTGAGAGAACAGATCATTCAGCCAGCGCTGAATGCTGCTAATGTTGGCTGTCATCTTCTCTTTGAAGGATTCAAAATCCAAAAATGTAGTCCTCTGACTTTGATGAACTTCTATGACTCATTGAGAGAGAGATAGATAGTTATCCGAAAGGTGTTGAAGGGACTTGGCCAGAGATGGAGCTTCATCAGATAAACGGCTTGGAGAGAGATCAGATGACGACAAGGCATGATCTACTTCTGCGGCAATTGGTATAAGTGAAGTCATGGCAGATTGGCGTGTTTCGGACCGGATCAAGGTGACCAAGTCCGATGAAAATTCTTCTAAAAACGCCATATCTTCAGCAGACTAATCCGGAGGAGTGATAGGTCTGGTGGGCTCCTCAACCTGTAATGCGGCAACAACAGTTGACACCACCAGATCCGGATCGACGAAGTCTGGGGAGATGAATGTTGTATGTTCGGCGGTTGGACTGTGCTGAATTTGGGAGACCGAGGGTCCAACAGGGATGGAAGTTGTTGGAGAGTCCAACAAGACATCCATTGCTTCAGTCTCATCAGCAGACGGAGCATTAGTCAGCGGCTGCTCCGCTCTCTGCTTCGTTGTCTGCTCCGCTGAATCAGAAGCGATTGGCTCAATGAATGGTTCGGCCAATGTCTTGCTCGCAGATGGGTGATCCGGGCTGGGAACTGGAGTGGATATGTTGAGCTTCTGTCGTTGAAAACGAACAGCCAAGTGAAGAGCATGAACATCCATTTCCAGCTGAGCAATGACGGCACCATCATCTTTGGCAGTCGGATTGCTCGGATCAAAATTCGCCTTCTTAGCTGCAATGAGCAAGTTTGCCAGTCTGAATCTTTGGTTAGCCTGGAACAGACCTTTGCGATGCACAGCAATTCTGACGTCATCAGTATCTGTCCCCTTAAGGACTTCTTGTTCCATCTTTTGGAGTCTTCGCAGCGTTCCGAAGAACTGATCAATGTGGTTGATCGTTCTGTATTCAACGTATTCATCAAATACCACAGTGAGCTCCTTCACCTTTTCTTCAACATCTTCCATGGCGATGTCGATGGCTGTTTGAGCGGCTGACTTGGGTTTAGAAGAGAGGGGTTCAGTGAGGATTGTCTTGCCTTTGCCGGTGGGAGATAAGGTCTTGATTCCCTATTGGGTGTAGTCTCCCAACTCGGTGATAACAATGCCTTTGACCACAGGGATGGCAGAAGGGACTCTGATGGTGACTTTGGGTACAGTGGTTGGAGCTGTTGAAGGTTGGGTTGTAGTTTGGGGTGCAGGGGTGGGTTTTGTGGAGGGCAATATAGGTAAGGTTTTAAGAGGTAAGGTTTTGATGGGCTTGGTGATCTGGGTTCTTGGCTTCTTATGAGGGGGCTTGGCTGGAGATGAAGGAGCAGACTGAGTTTCCTCTGAGTCAGTCTGGATAGTCAGTTTACGCTTGACTCGAATCTTTCTAGCAGCAGCCTGTTCTTCTCCTAGTTCAATCTTGACGGCCACCAGATCGGAAGAAGTGGGTGGAGCACTTTTGGACTTCAGTAGTGCCAATCCCTTCGGGTTGAGAATTTTATAGGGACTCAAGGCAGACAGCTTCCCCAGCTCGATATTCAAAGTTTCCAAAAGCTTGCTGAGGGGAACTGCAAAGCATACAGCCTGTTTGGATGCGATGACCGTTTCAAGCAAACCTCCAAACATGATCGCGGACCAGTTCATCTTCTGGCCGGAGTGAATAGCAGCCATGGCCCGGAATTTCTCGGCAATGACAGCGTCATAGCTTCCGACTTTGCCCAATAGTGGCTTGCCAACAATCTCGCACAAAACTTGGAAATGAAAGAGCATTTCTGTAGGGCCCCTCGAGTTAACCTCACATTAACATGCAATTAATACATTTAATCACGATCAATAATCAATCAATCATATTCCGGCAAAAAATTTTTTTTTTTACAAAACTTAACTAGACACACTGGGCCCCTCCTAAAATCAAGACTAACCACTTGATAATGTATAAATATATTTGAGCCGAAATTTATTTAAATCAAAGAACAAACAGACAGCATCTCGACTATAAATATCGGAATCCAATATCACAATCCTAAGCAAATGATGCCACTATCGCCAAAGTAAATACTTTCCATCAGAAAATAAAACTTGACACACCTAATCGAGATGCTAATCAACATCACATAAACACAAACATAAACATCAACATAAACATATAATCTCTTAAACCTATTGGACATCAAAAGTATATTCTTCCAATAATATCAAACACTAGAAACTAGTGGGCTCTACCCTATATCCCGTCGTCAGTCTAACTCTGACCCCGTCCACTAGTACCAGTCATGTCACCTGAAAAACAAAACCCATAAAAGGGTGAGCTAACGCTCAGTACGTTCTTACCAAAATACCAACAGAAATTATACAGATTGTAAATATCTCATCAATATAACTCAACAGTTTAACAAATAATAATACATTGTTCCGTTACCTCGGAACTAATCATGTCAAACCAGACACCAATAATATAATATAAACGATATCCAATGTTACATCATATCATCACCTCATCTATAATGCATCGCAATGCATTCACTATCATTAGACCAGATATGCCATCCACTGGCCTACATCAAGGACTCGTCAGTCCATATCATCCATATATATGATATCAGGACCAGAAATTTCATCTACTGACCCAAATCCTGGACTCATCAGTCCACATCAACCACAAATATAACGTATATCATCACTCCATATAGAAAAGAGATAACAAGATCCACATCAACATTCCATCTCAAATCATTATCATTCTATCCAAAACAATCAATTCATCACATATTCTCAAATCTTCTCATTTAATAATATTCGATCAGTATGGTTACTCAAGGATAATTTACTGCTCTTATTAAGACAGAACGTACCTGAATAGTGGAATAAAAGATTACAGTAGTCGATTTCCCATCTGACTTCTGTTGCTACTATCTGATCACACCATCAATATATAAAACATTTTCAAAATCAATATTAGACTTGCGGAGCAACAATTATTAATCTGCACCAAAACTTTGTTTTCCTCTATACTTTATTAATTTAACTAAACTATTTAAATCCAAATTATCACAATTAGAAGCATAATACTACCTGGAACAAGAAATCAAAATCCTACATCTAGTTTAGTTTAACATAATTAGAGTGTCACAGTTTCGACCATGCCTCGATATAACCCAATCACAATTCACAAGTATGCAAAGAAATGAAACAAAGTATGTGTTTAAGACTTCACAACTCCATTTATAGTCTGTGTTCTACTATAGGTCAATTTATTCAATGAAGAAGCACTTAACCAAAATCCAAATCAGTGAACGATTTACACAAAATAAAAAAAATCAAAAGCAATACAAACACCACAATAATTCGATATTCCTCACTTGGAAAGCTAGGCGAAGGAATTACTGGAAGCAAAAGTGAAGAGGAAACAATGACACGATTTTTGTCCAAATTTTCGTTCCCACATATATATTTTTTTTTATTTCTTTTGCCTTGTCTCGGTTCTGTCTCCTTGGTGTGTACAGCTATAGAAAACTAATAAAACAAAATTGAAGAGATAAAGGCAACCTACAGACATTCATCAATGATTTATGTGTTTCCTGCACACACTTACACGTGTACTACATGTATTTTCATCTTATATCATTTAACTTTCTTTTATTTTATTATTTATTATTATTATTATTATTAAATAATAATAATAAATTTTAATCCTTAATTACCTTCTATAAATCTTTACGGGTGTTACAGTTCTCTCCCCTTATTCAATTTCGTCCCCGAAATTCAAGTGTACACACAAACATCTATTTATACAGAAGGACATACCGTCAAAATATCTCAGGGTATAACTGACGCATTTGCTTTTCTGTTTCCCATGTAGCCTCCTCAACCCCTCGTCTGTGCCATTGTACCTTAACCATCGGAATAGTTTTACTTCTCAACTTTCTCTCTGCCCTATCAAGAATACCGATAGGCCGTTCCACGTAAGTCATATCCGGATCAAGTTCAATTTCTTCAGTTTGTAATACATGTGACTCATCAGGCTCATATTTTCGTAACATTGAGACGTGAAAAACATCATGCATTTTTGACAGTGCGGTGGCATTGCTAATCTGTATGCTAAAGTACCAATCCGTTCCAAGATTTCGTACGGTCCAATATATCTTGGTGATAGATTTCCTCTCTTTCCTGTTCGTACCACACCTCTGAATGGTGAAATTAGAAATACTCGATCCCCAACAGCGAATTTCTAACGGTCTATGTCTCCGATTTGCATAACACATTTGTCTGTCTTGCGCCGTTTTTATTCTCTGCCGGATAATCTGTACCTTTTCTTCTGCTTCTCTTTATATCTCAAGGCCCACTATACTAGCATCAGAAATAGTATCCCAATATAGAGGTGATCGACACTTTCTCCCATATAGTGCCTCAAATGGAGCCATACAAATACTAGATTGATAACTATTGTTATATGAAAATTCCGCTAACGGTAGAGATTCATGCCAATTAGGACTGAAATCCATCACACAAGCTCTCAACAAATCTTCTAAAATTTGAATAGTGCGCTCAGACTGCCCGTCAGTCTGTGGATGGTATGCAGTTCTCATCCTCAATCGAGTTCCCAGAGCATCTTGGAATTCCCGCCAAAAACCAGAAGCAAATCGAGGGTCACGATCTGAAACTATTGACTTTGGAACACCATGTAATCTAAGTATCTCTCGGATATAAATTTCCACCATCTTGTCCAATTTGAATATCCTGCTGTAGGGTATAAAATGTGCTGTCTTTGTCAGTCTATCTACAATGACCCAAACTGCATCATGTCCCCTTGGGGTACGTGGTAAATGAGTAACAAAGTCCATCGTTATGTCTTCCAATTTCCACTCTGGCACATCAAGACTCTGCATTAAGCCTCCAGGCTTTAATTTTTCTGCTTTCACCTGTTGACATATTAAACATCTTTTCACGAATTTAACAACGTCAGTCTTCATTCTTTTCCACCAATAATGATTACGAAGATCATGATACATCTTTTTACCTCCAAGATGAATACTGAAACAACTGCAATGTGCTTGCTGTAATATTTCACCCCTCAAATCAGAATCATCAGGAACCACTAATCTCCTATGTAATCGAAGAGTGTCATCCTCAGCAATATGAAACCCAGATATGTTTCCCTCTGTCACCAACCGTCTCCACCTCTGAATCTCAGGATCAGATTTCTGTGTCTCTCGGATACTAGCAATCAACTCTGGTTCAACCTGTATAGTATATACTCTAACAGGGCTACGAGATATATCAAAGTTATACCCAGAGGTACAACAGTCAACAATCAAACTAGACATCTGACAAGAAATAACAGCCTTCTGACAAACTTGTCTACCCAATGCATCCGCAATAGAATTGGAGTGGCCTGGGTGATATCTAATTTCACAATCACAATCTGTCAATAGATCTAGCCACCGTCTCTGTCTCATATTCAACTCAGCCTGCGTGAATAAATACTTCAAACTTTTATGATCAGTATAAATATCAAACGTTTCACCGGATAGATAATGCCTCCAGATCTTAAGGGCGAATACAATGGCCGCAAGTTCCAAATCATGTACAGGGTATTTCAGCTCATGTGGCTTCAATTGTCTTGAAGCGTATGCAATCACATGCCTGTTTTGCATCAAAAACACAACCCAAACCATGAAAAGAAGCGTCAGTATACACAACATAACCACCTGTATCAGAAGGGATAGCAAGAATGGGAGCTGTCGTCAATCTCGTCTTCAACTCCTGAAAGCTAGCCTCACACTCAGGAGTCCACACAAACTTGATATCTTTCTTTGTCAATGTAGTCAGAGGTCGAGCAATCTTTGAAAATCCCTCAATAAACCTTCTGTAGTAACTAGCCATCCCAAGAAAACTCCGAATTTCAGGTACTGAAGTAGGTGCTGTCCATTTCAACACTGCTTCTACCTTGCTGGGATCAACAGATATACCGTCTCGAGAGATAACATGGCCCAGAAATACTACTTTATTCAACCAGAACTCACATTTACTCAGTTTGGCATACAATTGTTTTTCCCGTAAAACCTGTAGGACAATTCTCAAATGGTCTGCATGCTCTATCTCGTTTCGTGAGTATATCAAAATATCATCAATAAATACAATTACAAATCTGTCTAAGAACGGTTTAAAGACTCTATTCATCAAATCCATAAATACAGCAGGAGCATTAGTCAAACCGAAAGGCATAACAAGAAATTCATAATGTCCATACCGTGTTCGAAAAGCTATTTTGGGCACATCTCCCTCTCTTACCATCAACTGGTGATATCCTGATCGTAAATCAATTTTTGAATATATGGCTGATCCCTGTAACTGGTCGAACAAGTCATCAATACAAGGTAATGGATACTTATTTTTTATCGTCACCTTGTTTATCTGTCGATAATCAATACATAATCTCATTGTTCCATCCTTTTTCTTGACAAATAACACAGGAGCAGCCCAAGGTGATACACTAGGTCGAATGTATCCCTTATCTAGTAGATCCTGTAATTGTATCTTTAATTCCTTCAATTCTACAGGTGCCATTCTATATGGGGCTCGAGATATAGGAGCTGTATCAGTCATCAATTCAATGCCAAACTCTACCTCCCGGACTGGAGGAAAACCAGGAATCTCATCAGGGAATACATCAACAAAGTCTGCAACTACAGGTATATCAGCCACTGTTTTCTCTTGTTCTTTCCCGGTCACATTAACTGCATAAATCAAATAACCTTCGGCCCCACGATCCAACAATCTCCTCATTTTTACTGCTGATATCAGAGGAACTTGGTTGCGAGCACCCTTACCATAAAAAGTCCATTGATCACCCATTTCAGGTCGGAATTTCATGATTCTCTGATCACAATCCACCCTGGCCCTATATTTCTTTAAAACATCTATACCCAGAATAATATCAAAGTCGAACATTTCAAGTAATATCAAATCAACTATCATTGTATTACCATCAAAGTTTAAAACACATTCTTTAGCTACTCAATATGATATCACACTAGTCCCCATAGGAGTCGAAACAAATAATAAGGTAGATAAAGGACATGTAGAAACATCATTCAACTCAATAAAGTTACAGGATATGAAAGAATGTGAGGCTCCAGTATCTATCAAAATATATGCATCAACATTGCTGAAAATACAAGTACCTGCAATCACATCATCTCGAGCCTCCTCTGCTTGCTCCCGAGTCAGAGCAAATACACGACCTGGGGCTGAGGGACGAGGCTGCCCCTGACTCTGATATCCTCTCCCACGCCCCCGTGAAGTCCCCTGCATCGGTTGTTGCACTGATGCTTCTGATGGCGCTGTTCTATTGTCATATCGAGTCCCACTACTGATTCGGCTTCCCTGATATGCCTGACTACCAGTTCTCTGATAACAATGTGTAGCTTTGTGGCCTATACGATGACAAGTAAAACATTCTTTGTCTTTATATGAACAATTTGATGCATGATGTGGTCCCCCACATCTAAAACATAACCATTGTGATCCACCACTTCCTCTACTCAATTCCGGGCGAGGTGCCCGACTCGAACTACCCTTAGAAGAAGATGATGATGACCCAAATTTTTTAAAACTTTGTCCCTGTGGTTGCAGACTACCAGTATGTCCTCTCGTTCTGTCACTATCCCGACCTGATGGCCTAACTGCTACTGAAGTTTGCTGATACGATCGCCATCCAGTCCTGCTCGTTGTGCCCTGTCCAACAGTTCATCATAAGATGTGGCTTTTCAGTAATAACTCGGTCATATATTTCAGGTCTCAAGCCTTGGAGATAATGACTCATCATTGATTCCTCGGTCTCAGCAATATAAGGAACATATGGCAGCAATGTAGTGAATCTGGTAGTATAATCATCGACAGACATATTTCCTTGTTTAAGATGTATCATTTCAGCACGTCGAGCTTCTTTCTCTGCAGTAGAAAAGAAACGATCCAGAAATAATTTTCTAAAAGTTGCCCATGTCACCGGCTGTCCACTACGTCCCAATCCTGCTTTAGCAGCAGTCCACCATCTATTAGCTTTTTGGGCCAGCAAATGTTCAGCCAATCTTAGCCAACACGAAGGGTGACAAGCCGCTTTACCAAATAACTGTTCAACGCGTTCTAACCATGCCTCCGCTTGCTCTGAGCGTTCATTCCCATGGAATAAAGGAGGATGCAACTTTTGCCACTCAAACACATCAATAATTCGTAAAGGTTCATGTGGTACATGAGATTGCATAGCCTCAACAGGTGGCCTATACTGGGCCTGCATAGCCTCAATCGGTGGTCTATACACACTAGCCACTTCCTCTTCCATTGGATCAAAAGCCAGTTCATTAGGATTATTTTCCATAGCTGCACAACAATAACCAATACAACTACAATTTTTAGAATATAAATATTGCAATCCCCTACTTCGCACATTGGCATACAATATCACATCATTTTCACATTTCATCATAAACATGCGCAAATAAAACATCATCTACTCCCTCAGGGTAGTCTCAGGACGGTTCTATGCTCTGATACCACCTAAGTGTAGGGCCCCTCGAGTTAACCTCACATTAACATGCAATTAATACATTTAATCGCGATCAATAATCAATCAATCATATTCCGGCTACAAATTTTTTTTTTTTTACAAAACTTAACCAGGCACACTGGCCCCTCCTAAAATCAAGACTAACCACTTGATGATGTATAAATATATTTGAGCCGAAATTTATTTAAATCAAACAACAAACAGACAGCATCTCGACTATAAATATCGGAATCCAATATCACAATCCTAAGCAAATGATGATAGGCCCACTATCGCCAATGTAAATACTTTCCATCATAAAATAAAACTTGACACACCTAATCGAGATGCTAATCAACATCACATAAACACATACATAAACATCAACATAAACATATAATCTCTTAAACCTATTGGACATCAAAAGTATATTCTTCCAGTAATATCAAACACTAGAAACTAGTGGGCTCTACCCTATATCCCGTCGTCAGTCTAACTCTGACTCCGTCCACTAGTACCAGTCATGTCACCTGAAAAACAAAACCCATAAAAGGGTGAGCTAACGCCCAGTACGTTCTTACCAAAATACCAACAGAAATTATACAGATTGTAAATATCTCATCAATATAACTCAACAGTTTAACAAATAATAATACATTGTTCCGTTACCTCGGAACTAATCCTGTCAAACCAGACAACAATAATATAATATAAACAATATCCAATGTTACATCATATCATCACCTCATCTATAATGCATCGCAATGCATTCACTATCATTAGACCAAATATGTCATCCACTGGCCTACATCAAGGACTCGACAGTCCAAGACTCGTCAGTCCATATCATCCATATATATGATATCAGGACCAGAAATTTCATCAATTGACCCAAATCCTGGACTCATGAGTCCACATCAACCACAAATATAACGTATATCCAATCATCACTCCATATAGAAAAGAGATAACAAGATCCACATCAACATTCCATCTCAAATCATTATCATTCTATCCAAAACAATCAATTCATCACATATTCTCAAATCTTCTCATTTAATAATATTCGATCAGTATGGTTCCTCAAGGATAATTTACTGCTCTTATTAAGACAGAACGTACCTGAATAGTGGAATAAAAGATTACAGTAGTCGATTTCCCATCTGAGTTATGTTGCTACTATCTGATCACACCATCAATATATAAAACATTTTCAAAATCAATATTAGACTTGCAGAGCAACAATTATTAATCTGCAGCAAAACATTGTTTTGCTCTATACTTTATTAATTTAACTAAACTATTTAAATCCAAATTATCACAATTAGTGTAAGGACCCTAGTTCTTTAAATACGGATTAAAGGCATAATTAGAGCTAACATAAATTATCAGAGTAAAAAGATCGTGTTGAGACTATGAGCTTTAAGAATTACATGCCAAAATAAGGACTATCAACTGGATTAGTTACATCCCCAATCGAATGAATGTTTTCGCTATAGCTTTACACTACTGCTAGAGTAGACACTATACAAAAGTAATCCCGTCCTTCATCTATCAAGAGTGTCCTTCACAAGCTCACCACCCGCTTTAGCCCCTTTCTATCATGCCAAAATGTACCTACAAGGACAACCCCCAAAACATGAGCATAATATTATTCATATCCAACACAATATGAATATAAGGCGTAAATGCATAAATCATAATAAAACACTTCCTGTTCATCACAATGTATTTTAATGCCCCTCGCTTTTCATATAGGCGGCATAGAATAACCTCGCTTCAATGGACATGCGGCGCTCCCCACCCCTCGCTTCACATTGAGCGGCAAATATTCTTTCCTCGCCTCATATGATAACCACGCTTAAATGTGACATGCGGCGCTCCCACCCCTCGCTTCACATTGAGCGGCAACAACAAATAGCGGCAAGCATTAAAATCATCAAAGGATGACCATGACTCATGGGATACGCACCAACAATCATCATATGCTTACATAGCCATCATGCATAAATTCAACATGTATTTGCATCTACAATGCACATTTCCACATATACTCGCATCCACAATGCACAATCAATGAGTATAATAGATACATGTACCGTTGGGTGCCTCTACGTCCTCTACGTACCTTTCCAAAAAGTAGGATGTGGTAGGACTTCACTTCCTTGGCTGTGTTGCCACCTGGGATGGTTCTCTTGGGGACTCCAAATCTCCCAACAAATTCAACCAATCAAGTTTTTGGAAGGATTTCTCTTCACCTTTTTGCACAATTTCAAACTTTAAGGGGGGAAGGGTTTGTGAGGAGTTATTTGGGAAAGTAGAAAAGTGATGGTATGGTGGGGTTTGGGGGGTATTAAGTGGGTTATTTTAAAATAAATTGCACTCCACAATTACCATGGTGTATAAAACACCCCAACATGATATTTTAAAAGCATTTACCAAAATGCATCAAAATCCCAATTAAAATCATGCTCGACCAAATAATTATCGATTACCATAAACAACCATAATAACCCCTAATTTCCCAACATGCATAACATGCATCCCGAAATACATCCCCGGTCACGCCTATCATGTGACTAAGCATGTCAATATGATAATTAAATCCAGCACATAACTCAATTATCACCATAATTAATCATATAAACATAATTAATGCCCAAATTGTAATTAATTATTTTGGGGATATCACAATACTCCCCAACTTATAAGATTTCGTCCTCGAAATCACATGCACTTACCCCAATATGAAACTAAACATAAATAACATACCAGAAAATAGTTCCGGGTAGTGCTGCACCATATGCCGTTCCGTCTCCCACGTAGCCTTCTCGACACCCCTGCAATCCCACTGAACCTTGATCATAGGTATCACTTTGTTCCGAAGTCTGCGGTCTGCTCGATCCAGAATTCTAACAGGCTGTTCCACATAAGACACATCGGATTCTAACTGAACCTCAGAAGGCTGCAACACATAGATGGATCCGGCTCATACTTCCGCAGCATAGACACATGGAATACATCATGTATACCAGACAAAGAAGGTGGCAGAGCTAGTCGGTAAGCCAAAGTGCCAATGCGCTGTAAGATCTCGAACGGCCCAACATACCTCGGAGATAGTTTTCCGCGCATCCCAAATCGTACAACACCTCTAAAAGGCGAGATCTTCAAGAAGACCTTATCCCCCAACTGAAACTCCAACGGCCTCCGCCGTTTATTCGCATAAGCTGCCTGTCTGTCCTGGGCTGCTTTCATTTTCTGCCTTATCATCTTTATCTTCTCTTTCATTTCTCATACCAGTTCCGGTCCTCAGACAGATTTACTATCCAAGTCATCCCAACACAAGGGTGATCTACACCGTCTGCCATATAGGGCCTCAAAGGGAGCCATCTGAATGCTCGCCTGGTAGCTATTATTATAAGAGAACTCTACCAAGGCCACTGAATCCTGCCAAGAAGCATCGAACTCCAATACACAAGCCCTCAACATGTCCTCGAGCGTTTGGATAGTACGCTCGGTCTGGCCATCCGTCTGAGGATGATATGCGGTGCTCAATCTAACTTCAGTTACCAAGGCGGACTGAAGACCTCCCAAAAATGAGATGTGAATCGTGGATCTCGATCCGACACTATGGAAATGGGGATCCCATACAATCTCACCACATCTCGAATATACAACTGAGCCATCCTCAAAAAGGTGAAGGTCATGCTATAGGGAATGAATGAGCTACCTTAGTCAATCGATCCACAATCACCCAAATAGCATCAAAACCCGAAGCACTCCTCGGCAAGTGAGTCACGAAGTCCATGGAAATGTGTTCCCACTTCCACTTCGGTATCTCCAAGCTTTTTAACTCGCCGCCAGGTCTCTGTCTCTCTGCCTTAACCTGCTGGCAGATCAAGCACCTCTTAACAAAAGCGACGACATCACACTTCATTCTTTTCCACCAAAACTGTTCACGTAGATCTTTATACATCTTATTCCCAACTGGGTGGATGCTAAGTCTGCTACTATGAGCTCGCTCCAAGATCCCTCTACGCAACTCCGGCGTACTCAGAACCACCCAACGGCTACCCAATCTCAAAGATCCGTCCTCGGCCATTATGAACTTCGATGGTTGACCAAGGTGCAATAAAGATAACCATCTCTGAATCTCATCATCTGACTTCTGAGCTCTTCTAATATTCTCATAGATATCTGGCTCAGCTAATAAGGTCGATACGTACACTGGTGATGCATCTATGTCAAAATCATAGCCCAGATGGCAATAGGAAGTCATCATGGCTGACAAATGAATGACGTCCTCAGCAGTACCCTTCACTTTCCGGCTCAGGGCGTCTGCTGTCAAATTGGCTTTCCCCGGATGGTACACTATTTCACAGTCATAGTCTTTAAGCAGATCCATCCATCTCCTCTGACGCATATTCAACTCCGCCTGAGTGAATAAGAATTTCAGACTCTTATGATCCGTATATATGGTAAAAGATGTACCATACAGATAATGCCTCCAAATCTTCAGGGCAAAGATAATAGCTGCCAACTCCAAATCATGGACTGGGTATCTAACCTCATGCGGCTTCAACTGCCTCGATGCATAAGCTACCACATGCTTATCTTGCATCAATACACAACCCAAGCCCTGCAGCGATGCGTCAGTATAAAGGACAAACCTCTTATTCTCCGTAGGAATCACCAATACAGGCGCCATCGTCAATCGGTGTTTCAACTCTTGGAAGCTCTCATCGCAAGCCTCTGACAAAAAGAAGGGTACTCCCTTTTGGGTTAACTGCGTCAGTGGCTTAGCAATCTTAGAAAATCCCTCGACGAAGCGTCGGTAACAACCAGCTAAACCAAGAAAACTCTGTATCTCGGGCACAGAAGTGGGTGCAGCCCACTCCATCACAGCCTCAATCTTCCTGGGGTCCACTGAAATTCCACTGCTAGATATGACATGCCCCAGAAATACTACACTGCTCAACCAAAACTCACACTTGCTGAGCTTGGCATATAACTGGTGATCTCTGAGGATCTGGAGCACTGTCCTCAAGTGTCTCACGTGCTCTTCCTCGCTCCGGGAGTAGATGAGTATATCGTCAATAAATAAAATGACGAACTGATCCATATAGGGTTGGAACACCCGATTCATCAAGCTCATAAAGACAGCCGGGGCGTTCGTCACACCGAACGGCATCACTAAGAACTCGTAGTGACCATACCGAGTCCGAAATGCTGTCTTTTGTACATCCTCCTCCCTGACCCGTATTTGGTGGTACCCGGATCTCAAATCAATCTTGCTATACAGCTTTGTGCCTTGCAACTGATCAAATAAATCATCAATCCTCGGGAGAGGTTATTTGTTCTTTACCGTAGCCTTATTCAATTGCCTATAGTCGATGCACAAACGCATCGAACCATCCTTCTTCTTCACAAAAAGAACCGGTGCGCCCCAAGATGATACGCTAGGGCGTATATATCCTTTATCAAGGAGCTCCTGCAACTGCTCCTTCAGTTCTCTCAACTCTGCCGGTGCCATACGGTAAGGAGCATGAGAAATAGCGGATGTCCCCGGTAATAACTCAATCCCAAACTCGACTTCCCTTGCCGGTGGGAATCCGGGAATCTCCTCCGGGAATACATCAGCAAACTCCGCTACTACTGGTACATCCTCAACCTGATACTATTTACCCTTTCCCGACGTGTCCACGGCATAGATGAGGTAGCCCGTGTGCCCACGTTCCAACAATTGGGACATTTTGATTGCCGAAATCAACGGAATCTTCGCACGAGACCCGTTACCATAGAAAATCCACTGAACTCCCAAATAAGATCTGAACCGAACTATCCTCTGTCGGCAATCTACCACTGCCTGATATCTGTTCAGAATGTCAATACCCACAATGCAGTCGAAGTCCGACATGCCTAACACAATCAAGTCTGCCTTCAACTCGTTGCCCTCAAAATAAATGAGGCAATCTGCCAGAAACTGATCGGCAACAACATTTCTTCCAGTGGGTGTCGAGACCATGAGAGGCGTGGGTAAAGAAGACGTGCGCATATGGTGTCTCTCCACAAAGCCCACAGATACAAAAGAGTGGGAGGTACCTGTATCTATCAAAATAAAAGCAGGGTACGTAAATAAATGGCACGTACCGGCGATCACCTCCTCCGGGGCTGCCTAGGCCTGCTCTCTGGTCAGTGCATACACCTGCCCCTGGGACGGTCCCACTGTCTGACCTCCCGATGGTCGAGGCATAAACTGCTGCCTCTGGTGCACTGTCCTGTCCTCAAATCTCGGCCTGTTCCCTTGAAAATCTGACTGTCCTCCCCGAGTGGGGCAATACCGAGAGATGTGGCCCATCTTGCCACAACTATAACAAGCAGGGCAATTACTCGAAGAATGTGGCCCTCCACAATTGTCGCACCTTGACTCCCCCGATCCATTTCCTTGCATAGGCCCTCGGTTGGTCGACCAATTGTTCTTCTTGTTCTCTTGCTTCCGACCAAAAGATTTCTTTCCACTGAACCGTGAGGATGAAGAGGCACCACGAGGCTTAAATGACTCCCCTCGGGGCCTCAAGCTATCAGTAGCTAGCCTCTGTTGTGGCACGTGTGGGGGTACAGCATTAGGATAGGCCCCAACTCCGATCTCCGCAAGTTCTGCTCTAGTAAGAGCATCATCAAAGGAAGTGGGGTTATTGGTGATAACCCGATCGAATAGTTTCGGCCGCAATCCCTTCAGAAAATTTCTCATCTTTGCATGCCCATTGGTGGAAATGTGTGGAACATACCTCAACAACGAAGAATAGTGCATAGCATAGTCTGACACTGACATGCCTCCTTGTTTCAAGTTTGCGAACTCATCTTCCTTCATCTGTCTCGCCGCCGCAGAGAAGTACCGGTTCAGAAACCGGGTTCTGAAGAGCGTCCAATCGACCAATGCACCATGTGCTCTCAGTTCCATTACCGTGCTCTTCCACCACATGGAAGGTTTCTTTGCTAGCTGGAACTCGGCCAGCCTCAGCCATGCCGTTCTAGCACAAGGAGCGGATATAAATATCTGCTCAAGTCTCTCTAGCCACTCCTCAGCCTCCTCTCCTGATTCTGTCCCCTCAAATCGGGGCGGGTGGTAAGTCAGAAATTGAGTCAAACTGATCTCACCAGGTAGTAACAACTGAGCCACTGGTTCCATGCCTACAGCTGGTGGAGGTAAAGGGTTTGTCTGACCAATGCTCGCATTAACACTGCCAACGTCACCCACCTCTTCATTGAGGTTTCCCAAGTTCATAACCGCCATGCTGTAACACAAAGGTTAAAACAATTCCAAAACAAATATATATATGTTATGCCGTTAGATAACAGGAATGATAATAAGCATGTTAGTATAACAGTATATACAACAATATGCACAACATGCATAAACATGCTTCAAATGTAAGCACCTAGCCAATCACGCTAAGGCTAGCCTTCACTCGTTCTGATACCACTAATGTAAGGACCCTAGTTCCTTAAATACGGATTAAAGGCATAATTAGAGCTAACATAAATTATCAGAGTAAAAAGATCGTGTTGAGACTATGAGCTTTAAGAATTACATGCCAAAATAAGGACTATCAACTGGATTAGTTACATCCCCAATCGAATGAATGTTTTCGCTATAACTTTACACTACTGCTAGAGTAGACACTATACAAAAGTAATCCCGTCCTTCATCTATCAAGAGTGTCCTTCACAAGCTCACCACCTCAACCCGCTTTAGCCCCTTTCTATCATGCCAAAATGTACCTACAAGGACAACCCCCAAAACATGAGCATAATATTATTCATATCCAACACAATATGAATATAAGGCGTAAATGCATAAATCATAATAAAACACTTCCTGTTTTTCCCATGCATTTTAAACGCTTCCTTTTTGGTTGTCCCTGTACCATAACTCATGAGTATAATCAAATAGATTATTTAATGATCCACACATGTCATGACATAATACCATTTCATTATCACCAATTACCAATCACCAATCCCTAGTCTGTTCATCACAATGTATTTTAATGCCCCTTGCTTTTCATATAGGCGGCATAGAATAACCTCGCTTCAATGGACATGCGGCGCTCCCACCCCTCGCTTCACATTGAGCGGTAAATTTCTTTCCTCGCCTCATATGATAACCACGCTTAAATGTGACATGCGGCGCTCCCACCCCTCGCTTCACATTGAGCGGCAACTACAAATAGTGGCAAGCATTAAAATCATCAAAGGATGACCATGACTCATGGGATACGCACCAACAATCATCATATGCATACATAGCCATCATGCATAAATTCAACATGTATTTGCATCTACAATGCACATTTCCACATATACTCGCATCCACAATGCACAATCAATGAGTATAATAGATACATGTACCGTTGGGTGCCCGTACGTCCTCTACGTACCTTTCCAAAAAGTAGGATGTGGTAGGACTTCACTTCCTTGGCTGTGTTGCCACCTGGGATGGTTCTCTTGGGGACTCCAAATCTCCCAACAAATTCCACCAATCAAGTTTTTGGAAGGATTTCTCTTCACCTTTTCACAATTTCGAAATTTAAGGGGGGAAGGGTTTGGGAGGAGTTATTTGGGAAAGTAGAAAAGTGATGGTAAGGTGGGGTTTGGGGGGTATTAAGTGGGTTATTTTAAAATAAATTGCACTCCACAATTACTATGGTGTATAATACACCCCAACATGATATTTTAAAAGCATTTACCAAAATGCATCAAAATCCCAATTAAAATCATGCTCGACCAAATAATTATCGATTACCATAAACAACCATAATAACCCCTAATTTCCCAACATGCATAACATGCATCCCGAAATGCATCCCCGGTCACGCCTATCATGTGACTAAGCATTTCAATATGATAATTAAATCCAGCACATAACTCAATTATCACCATAATTAATCATATAAACATAATTACTACCCAAATTGCAATTAATTATTTCGGGGATATCACAATTAGAAGCATAATACTACCTGGAACAAGAAATCAAAATCCTACATCTAGTTTAGTTTAACATAATTAGAGTGTCACAGTTTCGACCATGCCTCAATATAACCCAATCACAATTCACAAGTATGCAAAGAAA
Organism: Haberlea rhodopensis; assembly: GCA_907163345.1. Lineage (NCBI taxonomy): Eukaryota > Viridiplantae > Streptophyta > Magnoliopsida > Lamiales > Gesneriaceae > Haberlea > Haberlea rhodopensis. The sequence goes on along the minus strand of CAJQUN010000024.1, from coordinate 2,653,654 downwards.
TGAAACAAAGTATGTGTTTAATACTTCACAACTCCATTTATAGTCTCTGTTCTACTATAGGTCAATTTATTCAATGAAGAAGCACTTAACCAAAATCCAAATCAGTGAACGATTTACACAAAAAAAAAAAAAAAGCAATACAAACACCACAATAATTCGATATTCCTCACCTGGAAAGCTAGGCGAAGGAATTACTGGAAGCAAAAGTGAAGAGGAAACAATGACACGATTTTTGTCCAAATTTTCGTTCCCAAATATTTTTTTTTTATTTCTTTTGCCTTGTCTCGGTTCTGTCTCCTTGGTGTGTACAGCTATAGAAAACTAATAAAACAAAATTGAAGAGATAAAGGCAACCTACAGACATTCATCAATGATTTAGGAGTTTCCTGCACACACTTACACGTGTACTACATGTATTTTCATCTTATATCATTTAACTTTCTTTTATTTTATTATTTATTATTATTATTATTAAATAATAATAATAATAATAAATTTTAATCCTTACTTACCTTCTATAAATCTTTACGGGTGTTACAATTTCCTTCTTCTTGAATGATGGCTGCAGTCGATGGCCAAAAATGGATACCTTCCCCTGAAGATCAGTTATAATGGCCTGAAGAATATGGCCAAACACAGTCATTCCGGTGTTGGGAAGACCAAAGGTCTTTGACTGCGTCGACTGAGAGATGTCAAATGATTTGCCCTTGACGGTGGTGGAGATGAACGTCTTCCGAGCCACATCATTGGCAAACAATTCTCGAATCTCCGACTCGTAAACCACCGTTCCGCATTCCAGAAAGTTCCTTAATCCAGAAGACTCCAAGGATTTGAACATGGAGACCATTTCTGGATCTTCAGCCCTGTAGATTTCATTGAACTCAACAGATAGAAAGTTGTGAGTGATAGTAGCCATTTGAATGTAATGAAGAATACGGAGAAATTGAAAAATATGAGAGTTAGAAAACAGACAGCAGTAGTTCGTAAAAAGTGAAATGAAAGTGAAGTGTTCAGCCCGCTAAATAGGAGAGAGAAGACACGTGACTGTATCTCGATGACTGATACTTAAATAATTCAAAATAAACGGACAGGATGATAGAGAGATAAGGCGGTTAAAATTGCAATCAGTCCGGGCTGTTTTAAATAATTACTTTATTTAAAGATTTGTTGACCAGACAGATCATGGATAACATCAGATTTGACATAGATCGGTCTGAAAGTTCGGACCGGTCTGTGTCTTTCTGATCATTGTATTATCGATCTGTGCCAGTATATAATCTTTAAGCGAAAAGAAAGATATGTCTAAAATATCAAGATAAGTCTATTAAACCAAGAATTTGACGGAAATACTTAAACTTAGCCTCAGGAAATGGTTTGGTGAAGATATCTGCTGCTTGCTGGTCTGTTGAAATATGCTCGATCCGAATTTCCTTTTTGCCAACATGATCTCGAATAAAATGATGTCTGATATCAATATGCTTTGTTTGAGAGTGCAAAACTGGATTATACGTTATAGCGATTGCACTGGTGTTGTCACAAAATATTGGAGATTCAACAGCTTGAATGCCATAGTCTTTGAGTTGATGTTGAATCCAGAGCATTTGAGCGCAACAGCTTCCAGCGTCAAGATATTCTGCTTCAGATGTAGATGTGGCAATAGATGTTTGCTTCTTGCTAAACCATGATATCAATCTTTCACCTAAGAATTGACATGTACCACTGGTGCTTTTGCGATCAATCTTACACCCAGCATAGTCAGCGTCTGAATATCCGACTAGACTGAAATTTGAATCTTTGGAGTACCAAAGACCAACGTTCTGAGATCCTTTTAAATATTTAAGGATGCGCTTAGCAGCAATAAAGTGTGATTGCTTTGAATCTGAACTGTTGCTGGTAAAGAACAAAATCAAACAAATGACACTTGTTAGATCCAGCACAGTATATGAAACTGAAGCGCCTAAAATTCAAACGGGAGTCTCCTTCGGGGATCAAGGTTTGAGAAGAGAAATTGGGTACGTTAACCAAGACAAAGAAAATGCACCAGCAAGCTTTGTGTCAATCAGACCAAATCTAAAGGTGCAAGATCTAAGGCAAGGATCATCCAACTACTATAACTCAAAACCAGTTCAACGAAGATATAGATTACCTCATAAGAATCAAAGGTTTCCATATCGCACACATTATCACACACAACATCGAAACAGATCAGCTCACATCACACCAGACACACACAAGCCATTAAAGCGGATACAGGTGTGGGTTCCCAAAGGGCTAATCCGTTCTGGACCCAAGTAGGATTGGGTACCAACAGTAATTATGTTTGATGACAGGTACCGAAGAATCTAGTATCAGACTGGTACTTAGACAGTGGGTGTTCTCGTCACATGACAGGAAACGTCGAGCTGCTGTCTGAAGTCACAGAATGTACTGGACCCAAGATCATCTTCGGGGATAACTCAAAGGGTAAGACTGTGGGCAAGAGTAAGATTGTCCATGGTAATATTACTATCAATGATGTGCTATTAGTTGAAAATTTATGCTATAATCTGATCAGTATAAGTCAACTATGAGACCATTTGGACTGGAAATGAGTGAGATATACTCATTTTACTAAGAGGCACCAGATTAGACTCTGCATGTGCTGAAAATGCACATGCAGTGTAGAATTCGAAACTTTTGACAAAGTTAATGTTCGATGTTGATGTCGGTCTTCAAATGAAAAATGTAGGTCTTTGAAAGCTCTTGAATTTTTTTAAAAAAAGAGGACATAATTCGGACTTATTTTGAATTAGTTATTGATTTTATAAGTGTTCAATCTATGTCCTGCATGTGGGCGAAAATCCCATGCAGTGTGTTATCCGAGTTCCTGAGCATTTTTGGTTAAGAATTCCGGAAAATGTCCAGTAATAAGTATTTTAGTAATTTGAGTTGGCTGTCATTTGCCACTAGAATCACACCATTTGAAGTTAAAATGAAAAAGATATGGTGATTTTACTAAATCTGGTCGAGCTGGAAAACTGAATTTCAAAAGCTATGTCTTTAGTGTTTTTACTACTTTTAAATGGAGGAATTAGCTCGACATCATTAGATAAGAAAATGAAGTCCTTTGAGTTTTTGAACTTTAAGAACTAGATTTGGGTCATTTGGACGTCATATGAATTTATTATGAATTTTGAACGAAAGCTGGTCAGTCTAAATTTTGAAGGAAAATCAGTAGGAACCATCCTTAAAACTTGTTGTAGCTATTGTGCCTACTTAAGCACTTAGTGATAATTTTTAGTATATATGACCAGGTTAATAGATTCCGTGGTTGATATGAGGAGTCTCGGTAGATTAGCTTGGGTCGAGGTACGTAAAAATGAGTTTTATCATGACGTCTGACGAAGACGTGTAATGATGCTTTGTATGATTTTACATGTCATTAATTGAATTATATGATTTAATTGTCACTATGTGATTCTTATGTGACTATATGACATGTTGATATACATTGTAGTACATGATATGTGAATTACATTATATGTATTGATTTCACATGAGATTGCATGATACATTGAGTTGCATATGTCATTTGATGAATAAATGATTCATGGGCATATCATATTTATCTATCATTTCTTTGATATCCATGACTATGACTGAGTTGATTCACTCCGAGTGTCGGGGACGACGAGCACGGCGATGACAGGCAGTATAGGTAGCGACTGTAGTCACGCGCGTCACCGGACCTAGACACGAGGGATGGACGAACACAGCACATAGGATGAGTCTCCTAGCGCAATGTGCGTGTGTTGTCACCCTCTGCTCGAGTTGACATTATTTGATGATACCTTCCTTTGGACTCCGATTTTGGTATCTTGATATTCGATTTCTTGTACCCATTCATACATGGTATGCATTGCATGATACTTTGTCATTTGACATGATTTATTTATTTCTCGTACTGGGGTACTGACCCCCTTTGTGGGGGCTGTCATGTCTTTTGTTGTTCGGACATGACAGGCTTTACAGGAGGACATGGTGACGATGCTTACAACGACGCATCGAGAGATAACCGAGCTCCATGATGAGCGAGCTCAGGTTATGTATTGTTTCTTATTCCCAGTAACAGTATATGACTTTTAAACAAAATAAATTTACCGGGGTATGCCCCGTTTATGTTGTACTTGGGATATGATATTTTCGAGACTATGTGATAATGTTGGTTAATGTTTGCTTTATTATTTGCAAATGAAAGGCCTAAATCGAAATATATATATATTTTGATATCAATATATATGTATCACTTGAAAGCGGAAATTTTTTAGGGCCATTTAACAAGACATTTGAAATTAATCTTCCGCTGTTTACGCAAATTAATCACTGTGTGATAATTAAACACTACATTAGGATTGGGCCCTCACATTTATGGTATCAGAGCATATATCTGGGATATGCTCGAACTAGAGTTAGGACACTGAGTCTAGTCACAAATAAAATTGTTTCTGCATGTAATTGACTACGTGTTTTTATATGCTCTTACCTGCTATGTTTACATGTTCGATAATGAGATTTAATACATGTAATGGATTATTAAGAAGGGATAATTAGATGTCATATCTCTGACTATTTTAATATGCTGAGTTGCATAGAATCTAGAGAATTTGAATGCCGAGTTGCATAGAATCTAGAAAATTTGAATGCTGAGTTGCATATCTTCTAGAGAATTTGAGAATTTTTATATGTTAGCACTGATAGTTGCTGACCGGATGATGATGTAGAATAAGTGATGAGAACATCTCTGACTTGAGATTGTATATGATGTTTTGATTTTATGATGGACAATTAGTGTTTGGACAGGTAGCAGTGTTATGAACTGTAAAAGCTGTTTAGAGAACATGTAGTCAATGTAAACTGTTAATTGAATTAACTTAGTGTTATTGGGAATTTTATTTATCACTTTGGGATTTATCCTTGTGGTTAGTGGGATGACACTAGAACTAACTAAAACGCATTGTGTCGATTGACATCAGGAATTTAAGTCTGAAAGACCAAGGTTATACGTATGAGTTTACGTCAAAACCTGTGTACGCCAAGATGAGAATTTAGAACTTGGGAATATTGAAATTAGTGATATTTCAATTGAAGAATAAAGTTAGTTGTTGTAAGAAACAACTAGAATTGTTTTGAATGAGGACTTGAATACGGGGACTGTCGTAGTTTAGTTCCAGTCTATGTGTCCGAACTATGAATAAATACTACAATATGAATCCTTCTAGATGAGAGTATCTAGAGAAATTGTAGCAATGAAAGACGAATTTCCCTCTTGTTGACACGGGAAAATATGTTTACTAGAATGCCATATTGATGACATGAAAAATGATAATTGATTATCGTGGACTTGAGAAATGGAAATATCTGCTTAATCTCAATAGATATTAACTAGTGAAGAGATTAGATATCGACTGAAGAATAAGATACGTATGTGGTGCGAAGTAGTTAGAACTGGATTAAAGATGAATGAAGTGACTATCATTTGGAATAATCCAAGTAGTCCTAGAACAGTTTCAGAAGTATCATTCCAGTTCATCCAGCCCTAGTAATGCTAGAGCTACTAAGAGATTGTACAATACTAGATCTTTCGAGGTCGTTGAAGTCATTGTACATATAATTATCTATTGATCCAGGTGAAAGAATAAAAGGAACTGATATTGAGTGTGGCCAGTCAGAGCATGTCAGTTACGTGCTCAGGAACAGATGCAACCATAACCACAAATACCCTGAGCTAGGGGTAGATATCAGAGTGGCTATTCTTTTCGACCACTCGGTTCCAGCAGCAGTTAATTACCTGCAGACCAGAGAGTATACCTTGATAGAGGATACGATTATAGATGCTTCAGTACTAGTGATCGCATATACATGTCATGTATTTGATCACAATGCACAAGTGTTATTGAGACAAAAAAGCATTGTTTTCATACATTGCATCAAATGTGCATTGACTATTATCATTTGGGAAATATACCAGCCGAAATGATTATACTATCGATACATGTAATAGTGAACCGTATCTTACAGTTTGATGATAGTGCTGTGGATTTGAATTAAATGTTGTTGCCCAGATATGGTTTTGATTGTATCAAGGGTATGGATACTCTGATAAATTTTGAGATATTGTAAGTTGATTTTAGAGTATAATAATTTCTCGACCGTATTGTGGCTCCAAAGGAAATGTATTGTTTATCGCCACGAATAGCAAGTTACGATACTGATAGTATCAGCTATGAACGTATTGCGATTGTGATATTTAGAAAATGAAGGATAGTTGATAATAAATAGTTAATGCTCACTAAGAAGAGTCGAGGTTGACTGATATCTTAGTGGTAAGAAAACTTACCAAGATTTTCCTGAAGAAATAAAAGAAATTTCACTAGAGAAGGAAATCGATTTTAACTATTCGTTGATGCCAAGGAATAGATTCGATATCGAACGCACTGTACGGAATGACATCGGCAGAGTTGACAGACTTAAAATATAGTTACAGAATATCCTCGATATGAGTATAAATGTCTGAGTATGTCACTTGAGGAAAACATCAGCATTGTCCGTGAAGAAGAAATATGATAATTATGAAGATGTGTATCGACTAAAGGTAGTTGAATCGGGCTATTGTCAAGAATAAATACCCACTACCTAAGATCAAGAACTATTTGATCAGTTGTAAGGAACTTTGGAGTATGAAAAGAACGATTTCAATCTGGTTGTCATCAATTTGAGTCAGGAGGGAAATATTCTCTATGCAATTGATCAAACCAGATAAGGCATTTTGAATTTTTGGTAATGCCGTATAGTCTGACAACTATACCAGTAGAGTTATGAATTTGATGAATAAAGTATTCCGTAACTTTTGGGCGGAATTGTAATCATAGTCATCAGTGGTATACTAGTGTATACGAGATCTGGAAGGAACCACACAGAGCATCTGTGATTGATTATTCAGACGCTTCGTGAAGCTCAAATTGTGTACCAAGTTATCGAAGTGTAAATCTTGGTTGAATCGAGTATTGTTTTGGGATAGGTGATATCAGCTCACCGGATACTTGTTGATCCCAGTAAAGTAAAGGTAGTACTAATTTGGCTAATACCAACCAGTGTACTCACTATACAAGGTGTTATGAGTTTTGCCTGACATTACAGGCTTTATGGAAGGATGAACCAATTGACCAAGAAGAAATTTAAGTTTCGTTTGGTCAGATGAATGTGAAAGCGATTTTCATAAATGAAATGGAAATGAACTACAGCCCCAATGTTGATTTTGTTTAACTGGTTCAGGTGGATATGTAGTTTGTGCAAATTGGTCAAAGATTTGAGATACGTTCTGATGCATCATGAGGAGATGATTGCATATGCTTTGAGATAGTTGAAGCTGAAAGAATCATGATATCCTGTTCATGAACTCGAGCTTGTAGCCATTATTTTTTCCTTGAAGATGTGGCAACGTATCTGTGTGGCGAACAATTCATAATATACTCTGATATTTGGAGTTTAAAATATCTATTATTCAGTCAGAGTTGAACATGAGATAGAAGCGATGACTAGATTTGTTAAAGAATTTGACTCCGATAGTCAATATCAATCAAGGAAAATGAAAACTAGTAGCAGATGCACTGAATCGAAAAGTGCAAGGTGCAATGATAGCATCAATATGTGCTTTGCAATTTGGTCACCTCAGATTTCAAAGATCGGAAAGACTCGAAAAACAGACCATACAGATATTAAGTGAAGAAATTGGTTCTGTCTCATCAACCAACTAGATTTTAGTATGCAATTTAGTGGTGGTTACGATTGAACAATCAGTAATATCATCGAATCCTACTGATTCGAAATAATTATTACTGCAGAAAGTACAACATAGATGACATAGTGTTATTCTGGGAATGATGAGATGTATCATTCTTGAGATCCTATTTTTGACGGGATGGTTTAAAGAAAGAAATTTTGGAATTTTGTGGAAAATTGTTTGACATGCCAGCAGTTCAAGATAAAAGACAAGACCTAATGGAATACTACATAATTTGTAAGTACCACAATGAATTTAAGGAAATTTCTAGTTTTGAGTTTTATAGCTCAAATTGTTTAGATCAAACAGAGATTGTGAAACAAGTTGAGTCGGAATTGATTGACTATTCAATACAAGATATTGATTTCATATAATAGTCTATATGTCTATGAGAAAATGAAATGTTTGAGATGTGGATAATGTGGTTTAGTTACAGTGAGTATTCTGTAACAAGTGTATCTGATTGAGATCCGAGGATAATATCAGAATTCGAAAACTATTTTCAAAATGTCATGGGTACTAAGTTAACAATGAGTATGGCTTAGCATATCCATACTGATGAATAAACTGAGAAAATATCCAGACTTTGGAAGTTATGTCTCGATTAATAGTGATAAATTTAGTGAGAATTGACAAAAATCACTATTCACTAGTAGAATTTTCCTATAATTTAAGTTTCAGATAACTTTTGGGATGACATCGGTTGAGGTTTTGTAGAGCCAGAATTGCTGATCGCTGATATGCTGAGATGAAAATGATAAGGAATATTTTTTGGCATGAGAAAATGCCAGGAACAATAAAATTTCTGCGAAAACAATTGAAATTGGCTTAAGGTGAGCAGATTTGCTTCGCCAAAGAGAAATATATCGTTAGACTTTGAGTTGAGAATCATGATTTATCTATTTCTCGTACTGGGGTACTGACCCCCTTTGTGGGGGGGCTGTCATGTCTTTTGTTGTTCGGACATGACAGGCTTTACATGAGGACATGGTGAGGATGCTTATAGCGATGCATCGAGAGATAACCAAGCTCCATGATGAGCGAGCTCAGGTTATGTATTGTTTCTTATTCACAGTAACAGTATATGACTTTTAAACAAAATAAATTTATCGGGGTATGCCCCGTTTATGTTGTACTTGGGTATGATATTTTCGAGACTGTGATAATGCTGGTTAATGTTTGCTTTATTATTTACAAATGAAAGGCCTAAATCGAAATATAGATATATTTTGATATCAATATATATGTATCAATTAAAAGCGAAAAAATTTTAGGGCCATTTAACAAGACATTTGAAATTAATCTTCCGCTGTTTAAGCAAATTAATCACTGTGTTATAATTAAACACCACATTAGGATCGGGCCCTCACACTTGAGTACTTGAATGAGTTCCTTCTCTTGGTCATCTCCCAACTTGCTAGAGATAATTACCGGTAGTGTATCTCCTTCTCCAAGGAATACATATTTTAGGTGGCTTGGTAATGGCTTTAAGTCAACGGTGGGTGCCTGCGATATGGAAGGTAGTGGCCTAGTGTTAGAAATGGGTAATGAAATAAATGAAACATTACCTTGTATATCGGGTGTGAGATCCAAGGTGGTAACAGTTTCCTCCACCTCGTCTCCAAGTGGCAAATCTTCTTCAAGATGAGTGAGTGGGATGGTGAGGGCTACCTCCAATTCGTCTTTACCTGTGAGCTCAAAAATACTTTGGGACAAGTAATAAATAATATTGATAGAATAAATAGTATCATCATCGTCACAAGGATATTTCATGGCGTCATGTATATTGAATTTAATGACCTCGCTATCAAATTCCATAGTGAGCGTTCCACCATGAACGTCTATCTTAGTCCTGGAAGTTTTCAATAATGGTCTCCCTAATAATATTGGAACCATATCAAGCACATAAAAATCAGCGGGGAAGATCAAATCATTTACTTGTACCAATACATCTTCTAGAATTCCCTTTGGGTATGCATTAGACATATCCGCTAATTGGACAACCACCCTAGTTTCACTTAAAGGTCCTAGATTTAATTAAGCATAAAGAGAATATGGCATGACATTTATTGAGGCTTCTAAATCCAGCATGGCTTTTTCTAGGTGTGTATCACCAATTGTGCTTGGGATAGTGAACAGACCTGGGTCCTTGCACTTTGTGGGGATCTTCCTTTGATTGACTACTGATATATTTCCCCCAACTCTACTTTTTGGCATCCTTTTAGCTTTTGCTTCCTCTTGGCGGTGTACATTTCCTTCAAGAACTTTGTGTAGCGGGGTACTTGCTTGATAGCATCCAACATCAGAATATTCACTTCGCATCTTCGAAATGTGTATAAAGTTCTTTGATGCTCTCATCCTTCCTATTTTCCTTCAAAGCAAGAGGAAAAGGGGGTTCATGTTTATATTCAAAAGGTGGAGGAGACTTACCTCGAGGTTTCTCATCTTTCATGGACTCTTTCTCCTTTAGCTCAAGGTTCTTGTTACTCCTCTTGTGTGGTATGAGGGGTTCCAACTTCTCCGATTCTTCCAATTCCTTTCCACTCCTTAGCAGATGAGCTCATTGGAGTGCCAGCTGCTGAACTTGTACTTATCACATACTTCTTCAGCAGTTCCTTGGTATATTTAGACTGAGTTATCAGAATTCCGTCACTGGATTGCTTTACTTGCAATCCCAAGAAAAATGATAATTCTCCCATCATGCTCATCTCAAATTGATCATGCACTATTTTTGAAAATCTTTCGCAAAGTTTTGAGTTAGTACTGCCGAAAATAATATCATCAACATAAATTTGAACTAGCAGAGTATGGTCACCCTTTGTGAATTTGAACAGGGTCTTATCCACTGTGCCAATGGTAAAGTTATGCTCAGTCAAATATTTGGACAGAGTCTCATACCATGCACGGGAAGCTTGCTTTAAATCATACAAAGCTTTGTTTAGTCGAAAAACAGACAAAGGCAGCTGATGGCTTTCAAATCCAGGGGGTTGCTCAACATAAACTTCTTCCTGGAGTTTGCCGTTAAGAAACACACTCTTAACATCCATCCGATAGACTTTAAAGTGTTTAAATGCAGTAAATGCCAGAAATATGCGAATTGCTTCTAATCGAGCTACAGGGGCAAAAGTTTCATCAAAATCAATATCTTGTTCCTCTATGTAACCCTGTGCAACTAATCTTGCTTTATTTCTGATGACTACACCATTTTCATCTAATTTATTTCTAAATACCCATTTGGTACCAATTACTGTGTGATGCGGTGGTCGTGGTACTAAGTACCATACTTTGTTTCTATCAAATTGATTTAGTTCTTCCTGCATTGCTTCTACCCAGCTTGGGTCTAACATAGCATCATCAATCTTTTTAGGTTCTATGTGAGATATGAATGCATTATGAAGGAATTCATTAATCATCTGTCCTCTGGTGCGTAGAGGAGCAACAGGGTTACCTATGACCTGCCCGGGAGGAGGATCCTTCATCCACCGGAGCAGAGGTCCAAGATGAATGATTTCTTCATTTGGGTGAATATGAGTGGGTAGCTCAGAAGATTTGATTGATTCATCTTTATCGTTATTTCCATCTACTGCAGCAGGGGTGTTTATCATTGTTTTGAAAATCGGTCCGAACCGGTCGGTTCAACCGGTTTAACCTGTAACCAGTGCTTGATCCGGTCCGATTGACCCTTCAAAACCACCCTGATAAAAAACCATTGGGAACCTGATTAAATCGGTAAAAAATTGGTTCAAACAGTGAACCGGTTGACTGGTTGAACCAGTATGTTCCTTCATTTTTCTTCCTTTTTAAAATTTTAATTCTTTTTTTATTTTTTTAAAATTATAAATCAAATTTGTAGAACAAAATATATTATATATAATTTATTGTTATTCAAATGATTACAAAATAATATTTTATGCGTGTTTTTATCAAAAATTTCATATAATTTAATAAATGTGTCTTGTATATTATATATAAATATGCTTAGTTTCTCATAAAGTATAATATATATGAATAAATTCATAATATTTTAAATATTTTATTATAATTTTGGATATTGATCTTTTTTGGCATTATTTGTTGTTTTTTAGATGTTTTATTATTATTATTATTATTTTATGTTAGACATTTCATTTTATCTGATTGACATGTTATGTTGGTGTAACAATATTTTTTTTATTGTGAACAACTTGAAACTATAGTAAAGCATATGGTATATATATTTTACAAAACTTAAATTAGATATTACATAATGCTGACATCATCACCGGTTGAATCAATGGTTCAACCGGTTGAACAAATCGAACCTGAAACCAGTAAGGGCACCGATTTCATGTCCGGTCCGGTTTTGAAAATACTGGTGTTTATAACAGTGTCATTGTCAACTGGGTGCAGTGCTTGTGGACCAGCAGACTCCACTGCCTGTGCTTCAGGAACTTCTGGTTCCAAAGAGTAGTCAATACTGCTTCTGTAATCTATCTCATCATCAACATTTTCATCAATATAAGTGTTTTCTAGTCGATTGCTTAAGTTGTTGATTTGCAGATCAGATACAGTACAATTAGCAGATTCATCAAATTTTATATGCACAGATTCTTCTACAGTAAGTGTTTTATTATTGAAGACTCTGAATGCTTTACTAACTGTAGAGTATCCAAGAAATATTACAGCATCAGATTTAGCATCAAAAGCGGTTAGATGAGTCTTTCCATTGTTGTGAATAAAACATTTGCAACCAAACACATGAGAATAAGAAATATTTGGCTTACTGCCATTCCAGATCTCATAAGGGGTTTTATTTGCTCGTTTATTAATCATCGATCTATTCTGCGTATACCATGCAGTGTTGACAGCTTCTGCCCAAAATCTCTGCGAAATATCTGATTCTGCAAGCATAGATCGCGCAGCTTCTTTCAAAGTGCGGTTCCTACGCTCAGCAACTCCATTTTGCTATGGGATTCTTGCAGCAAAGTATTCGTGTTTAATACCAAGGTCATCTAGTTATGATTCGAGTGATTGATTGGTAAACTTGGTACCTTTATCACTACGAATTCTATCTATCCCACACGATTTCTCATTTTGGAGTCTTTTCAGTAGTTTGATCAGCTTTGGAGTAGCCTGATCTTTGCCACTTAGAAACAAGACCGACGTAAAACGAGAGTAATCGTCTATCAACACCAGGGTATACTTCATTTCCCCTAGACTCGTTACTGGTATAGGACCGAATAGATCCATATGTAGCAACTCTAGGCACCGAGAAGAATATTTACTCCCTTTTTTTCTTAAAGGAGGATATGATTTGCTTACCAAGTTGGCATGCTGAGCAGATCTTGTCCTTTGAGAACTCTAAGTGACTCAATCGCTTGTGCCAAAGCCAGTTTTTGGAAATATTCAAGGCAGCAAAGCAAGTAGAAGATGTATGCTGATTAAGGTTCCAGTCAATCTTATATGTGTTCTCATGCATTCTTCCTACAAGCAATGTACTGCCATCAGTAGATCTGATTGTACATGTGTGCTGGTTGAATTCTACAGAGTGACCATTGTCACAGAGTTGACTGATGCTGATCAAGTTATAAACCAACAGAATATCTTTAATAATAATATTACCGTAGATAATCTTACCCTTACCCACAGTTCTACCTTTCGTGTTGTCGCCAAAAGTTATTCTCGATCCGGTGGTGTCAACCAATTCAGACAATAAGCACGCATTCCCCTGTCATGTGTCTAGAACATCCACTGTCCAGAAACCATTCTGAGCTATGAACTTGATGGACACTAGATTTCTGCAATTAACGCGATAATATGATTGGTACCCAATATTACTTGGGTCCAGACAGGATTAGTCCTTTCGGGACCCACACTTGTATAACCCTGAATTGTTTGGGTCTGTGTGTCCTGAAATGTGTGTGCATTAAGTGGTGAAGGTGTTTTTGCGCGATGTGTGTGATAGTGAGTGTATACATGTTGTTTAGGTTTTTGGTTTCTGTTGGGTAGCATATACCTCTTCTGGACAGGCATACAATTATAGTACCAGTTGGGTTTTACTTCTCGAGTTGCTTGACCAGTGGGCTTATGTTTATTTCTAAACATTTGTCCCGGTCTAGCTTTCTCTGTTTGCTCAACATAACCGATACCTTTGTGTGATGCCCGTTCCTTGATGAGTATTGGCTTAACAGGCTCCTTAACCAACTCACTTGGTTCATATATTGTGCTTGATCTTACAAAATTCATGGCTTAAATCTTGTTCTTCTCTAGACACAGTTGAGATTTGATGCCAGATGAGTTACTATCATTGTTAGAGTAGCCTATACCTGTAAGATCACCAGCAAGCTTTATTGACTCAAGCATCTCATCTTTTGTGGCAGTAGATGCGTTCGATGTGCGAACCAGCTTAATGAGTTTCTGGTGTGCGCATGTCGCTTCATCCCTTTCTTTCTCGAGTCGACTTACTTTTTCCATTAAGCCTTTCAACTCCTTTGATTGTTCACAATCAAGTTTGTTGTTTTGCTGTTCCGTTGGGATTGATTGTTCGGTCTTATAATTCTCGACTTCATACAACATCTGATACTCATTAATCATGTCCTGCAATGCGTTGGTGAGTTCATTATTTGTAATTTCAGAGAGATTAGAATCAGTTACCTCACAGTCATCATTGCCATTAGACAATGAACTTCTTCATCTTCACTCTCACTGGATGAGCTGGTAGATTTTTCTGATTCTGAATCTGAATCAGCATATTTGCTCTTGTTTTCTTCAACCACAAGTACTTTATGATCTCTGTCCCTTCTGGATGATCTTTTTTTTTCTTTTGACTTTCTATAGTCCTTGGATCCCCTCTTTTGATCATCTTTCTTTGGCTTAGGACAGTCCGCAATGAAATGTCCTGGCTTAAGACAGCTGAAGCAGACACGATCATCCTCATCTGATCTATTTTTGAAGTTCTGCTTCCTTGGATAAGATTGATAGGTCTTTTGATTTTTCTTCATAAATTTTCTAATTTTTTTGACAAACAGCACCATTGCATCATTGCACATTTGTTCGGGAGTCATCTATGTTGTGGTAGACAGAGACTCTGATACAATCAGAGCTTTGGTTGGTTGACTGGTTCTGGGTTCATCTTCAATCCGAATGCCTAGTTCAAACTCATATACTTTTAAGTCAGCAAATAAATCATGTAGATCTATTAAGTCTTTGGATTCTCTCATGGCAATCGTTTTTACATCTCACTCTCTTGGGAGACCTCTCATGACCTTTATGGTGACTTCCCTGTTGGATAGATCCTTACCAAGGCTATTGAGTTCATTTATGATTCCAGTTACTCTTTCATCATATTCACTGAGAGTTTCTCTGTAAGGCCCCAACCCCTTAACTCGTCATTAGTGCATTTATGACGTCGTATGAGTATAAATAAAAAAATTTCATTCATTAAAAGAATCATTACATGCTTCACATATTCTCCATGACATAAATAATACTGAGCATTTACATTCTGTAAATTATGAACTGCAATATTATGATTATTGGATTGGTGGTATTGGTATGCTCACCCCGTGTGGGGGCTGTCTCTGTTGGGACAGGTGATACAGGTGCAGCAGGGGCTTTGGAGTTGAGCTCGGGCTGTTGATTTGAGGTACTTCCAGGATTGAGGTACCAGAGCTGGTTGAATAAGTACGTAGACCCAGAGTTGAGATCGAGCGGTGCATGGGCGGTGCTTCCCGGATCGAAGTACCAATAACCGCCTTTGGTAGAGTATCGTATACATTAGATACACGTTTATTTCATTGGGTGCTCTCATGTGAGTACATTTTTACGTGTATATGGAATGTATAAATGGGCAATGACTTTCTCTCTTCATTTATTGTTTGCATGCGATTAGATACGGAATTGCTAAATGAACTGAGAGCATGTTAGTGTATTATAAGGGTGCATGCTATGTAAGTGATCTTGGTTGGGGAATTTGAATATTATGTGGATCAAATGCAAGAAATTTTCTGGACAGTATATGATGTTATACTTGCATATGGCTTTTCCCCCATGATAATATGATTGTATGCAATAATTGCATGGGTTAATACACTAATAACGGGTTAAGGGCACGGGGGTCTTTACATTCTCCGGACATCATTTTGATATTTTCGAACTTCTGTTGGGCGACAGTGAGCTTGTTTTCCTTGGTTTGATCATTTCCTTCGCATAGCTGAGCAAACTTTTCCCATATGTCTTTAGCAGTGGGACACATTTTGATCTTGTTGAACATGTTTTTGTCCAGTGTTTTGAACAATATGTCTTTGGCCACATTGTCCAAATTTGCTTTTTTCTTTTCTTCATTTATCCAGGAAGCTCTGTCCTTCTCGACCATCTGAGGTTCACCACCAGTAATGGCAGCTGCTGTATTGATCTCCATGATCTTCATTGGTCCATCGGTGATGACGAACCGCATGTCATCATCTTGGGCACTCAGATGTGCTTGCATACGAATTCTCCAGTCATCATATTCATCCTTCTTAAACATGGGAATCTTGCTGAATGAGGCCACCAATTTTTAGTAATTCTCAAGATTGAGAAGACCTAGGCTCTGATACCACTTGTTAGGATCGAGGTAGTGTTTAGAAGGGGGGTTGAATAAACACTAGATTCAATTTCGATTCTACTCGGTTTGCTGCAGACTGTTATGTACTGCAGTAGCTTCTCAATTTGTTGCGAGTCAGCAGACACTGATTATAGTGCGGAGGACGTCTGCTGGACTTGTGAGTAGTAATAACTGACTGGTAAATTGCAGTAAGTAAATGACACAAATATTGTTTCTGGAAGTTCGAAGCACAACGCTTCTACGTCTCCCCTTCTTCCTTTGCAGGAAGGTTACACTAGAAGACTTTGGTTTACACTTTACAGTATACAACCTCCTTAGGCACTCACACGGCTTGGCCTAAACTTCTAGCAATCACAACTTCCTAAGTTGTTTACAATGAATTCTTTAACACTCACACAAGATATGAAACTATTTTGCTTAGAGTGTTCTTTGAACAACAGACTCAGTTGTAGTTAATCTTTCAAGATTACAGTGGTAGTTTTTTTCTGCTCTTGCTGAAACTTTAGAGTATATCAATGAAAATGATTAGCTTTGACGTTGATGTTTTTCTTGTGTTTGATCAGATGGTTCAGCTAACCTCTTCATTCTTCACTTGGATGTATTTATAGACTCAATGGTCTAACGACATCTTTTCTATATTTAGAAGAGATCAATTTCCCGTCTTCATTCCAAATTCTGATTGTCTTCTTTCCTATTTTGTTATGCAATGGCTCTTTTATTCTGACGCTAATGGTGGCGGAGATATAGCAAGGTGAGGCGCTCTATTGTACCTTTGTCAGAATAGGTTGTACTTGTTTTGTCTTGTTGCTTTGTGCACTTACTGGATAGTTAGACGTCTGCTGGTTTTCTTCTTTCAAATGATTGTTCATTCTTTTGTACTCAATAGATGTCTTTGTTCAGTAGATGTCTGTATCTGGTAGATGTTTGTATCCGGTAGATGTCCATCCTATAGATGTTTATCCGGTAGATATCTATCCAGAAGATGTTCATCCGGTAGATGTCCATCCGGTAGATGTCTGTCCAGTAGATGTCCATCCTGTAGATGTCTCTCCGGTAGATGTCTATCCGGTAGATGTCTGTCCAGTAGATGTCCATCTGGTAGATGTCTATCCGGTAGATGTCTGTACAATAGATGTCCATCTGGTAGATGTCTGTCCAGTAGATGTTCATCCGGTAGATGTCTTGTAATCACCAAAACTTAGAAATGTTTTCCCAACACTTGTTTAATGGCAAGATGACTAAAGCCCCTTTCAAGGGACATGTTGAAAGGGCAAATGATTTATTGAGTCTCATACATAGTGATGTATGTGGCCCAATAAGCACACAAGCTAGAGGTGGTTTTCAATACTTCGTTACATTTAGTAATGACTTCAGTAGATATGTGTATGTGTACATGAAACATAAATATGAAACCTTTGAAAAGTTCAAGGATTTCAAGAATGAAGTACAAAACCAGCTTGGCAAAAGTATCAAAATCCTCCGATCAGATTGAGGAGGTGAATACTTAAGCCAAGAGTTTCATGACTATCTAAAGGAGTGTGGGATAGTCCCACAACTCACATCTCCGTATACTCCATAATGGAAATGTGTATCTAAAAGGAGGAATCAAACTTTGTTGTACATGGTTCGATCTATGATGAGTCATGCAGATCTTCCGATTTCCTTTTGGGGACATGCTTTAGAAACATCAATATTTATACTGAACCGTGTTCCATCTAAATCAGTTGTAAAGACACCATATGAGATATGGACTACGAAACGTCCTAGTATGTCTTTTATGAAGATTTGAGGTTGTGAGGCTTACGTGAGACGTCACGCCTCCAATAAACTTGGACCCAAATCAGATAAGTTTTTATTTGTGGGGTATCCTAAGGAAACAAAAGGATATTATTTCTATTATCCCACCGAGAACAAAGTGGTTGTTGCTCGGACATGTGTCTATCTTGAAAGAATTTATTTCTAGAAGAACCAGTGGGAGACAAATAGAACTTAGTGAAGTACAACCACAACAAAACATTGAACATGATATTGAGATGGAAACAGAGCAGTCACCACAAGTTGTTGTGGACGAAATGTCTGCTCAGGAGACACAAGGTCAATGTAGGTCTGTAAGAGTATACCGGGAGCCACAGAGATATGGATTTGTTGTGACGCAACAAGGTGACTTACTACTCATTGATGATGATGAACCTTCATCCTATCAAGAAGCTATAATGGGCCCTGATTATGAGAAATGGCTAGAGGCCATGAAATCTGAGATGGAATCCATGTATGTAAACCAAGTATGGACTTTGGTTGGCCCACCTGAAGGGGTAAGACCCATAGGGTGCAAATGGATTTTCAAGAAGAAGACTGACATGGATGGTAACGTACAAACCTTTAAAGGACGACTGGTTGCTAAAGGTTTCAAACAAATTCATGGTATTGACTATGATGAAACTTTTTTGCCAGTTTCCATGGTTAAATCCATTAGGATCTTACTTGCAATAGCTATATTTCATGATTATGAAATCTCCCAGATGGATGTCAAAACTGCTTTCCTTGATGGAAACTTACTTGAGGATGTGTACATGACACAACACAAAGGTTTTCTCGATCTGATGCTGGAAAGATATGCAAGCTACAACGATCTATTTATGGATTGAAGCAAGCTTCTCGGAGTTGGAATCTTCGTTTCGATGATGCGATCAAAGAGATTGGTTTCATCAAGAACGTAGATGAACCTTGTGTCTACAAGAAGGTCAGTGGGAGCATAATTATCTTCTTAGTGTTGTATGTAGATGACATACTTCTTATTGAGAATGATATCTCTGCCTTGCAATCTGTAAAGATTTGGCTAGGAATTGCTTTTCTATGAAAGAATTGGGTGAAGCCACCTGTGTGTTAGTATCAAGATCTACAGAGATAGATCAAGAAAAATACTTGTTCTAAGTCAAAGTACATACATAGATAAAGTGCTAAAACGGTTTAGCATGCAAGAATCAAAAAAAGGATTCGTGCCTATGACACATGGGATACATCTCTCGAAGGATTAATGTCCTTCAATACAAGATGAGAGACACGCATGAGTAAGATTCCATATGCGTCAGCTATTGGATCTATCATGTATGCCATGATATGTACTCGTCCCGATGTTTCGTATGCTTTAAGCATGATGAGCAGATATCAAGTTGATCCTGGTGAATCTCACTGGTCGCTGTCAAGAATATCCTGAAGTACTTGAGAATAACTAAGGATGCATTCTTGATTTATGGAGGTGATGAAGAACTCAATGTAATAGGTTACACTGATGCAAGCTTCCAAACCGACAAGGATGATTTCCAATCGCATCAGGATATGTGTTTTGCCTAAATGGCGGTGTTGTGAGCTGGAATAGTTCAAAGCAAGAGACAGTAGCTTATTCTACAACTAACGCTGAGTATATTGCTGCCTCAGATGCAGTAAAGGAAGTCGTTTGGATCAAGAAGTTCATCTCTGAGCTTGGGGTAATGCCTAGAATTCTAGATCGATTGAACTCTATTGTGACAACAATGGATCCATCACATTGGCTAAGGAACCCAGATCTCACCAGCGATCCAAACACATACTTCGGCGTTTTCATTTCATTCAAGAAATCGTTGAAAGACGAGATGTGAAAATATGCAAAGTACCAACTGATGATAATGTATCTGACCCGCTGACAAAACCTCTGTCACAGCAGAAGCATGATCGTCATTCTAGATCTGTAGGCATTAAGTACATGTCTGATTGGTCTTAGTTCAAGTGAGAGATTTGTTAGGATATGCCCTAAGACAACTCATTAGATGATTGATTTTGGCATACAATGTAATATGATTTTATTAATGGCAATTCATTATTATATATTATTCCAGTATCTGTATAATATGATTAAATATATATTAATGTCCTTAGCATAAAATTGTATTATTCTTAAGATTGTCCCTAGTCAAGTATTATCATGAATTAGGGTAGTGATAATGCATTGAGGCTAGTATGTATTAATTGATGAATTTGTTCATGGATATGAGATATCGAATCAATACGTGATACATGTTAGAGAACTATGTACTGGACAGACCCACCATGAGAATGCTACATGGATAGTTATATGAATGTCATAAGCAATTCTCATAGTGATAATAGTGTATGTAATCCTTACGACTTGAGATCACCAGAGATCCAAACATAAGAAGTTGTGTATCTTGATATTGTCAAATGTTACCTGTAATAGTGTAAACTATAAAGACAATCATTGGATACACTACGAATTATGTAGAGGGATGTTGTGTGATCAAGATAGGATTTGTCCCTCCTATATAATAGGAGAAGTGTTTGGGCCCTTGATCAAGTGAGACTAAAATGCATGGTCATGCTCGAATGAGTCGATATGTGATATCGAGCTTATTCGTTTATTCTAGTCTACTTGAAGATCAAGAAATATAAGATTGAACTATACGAGTATGACTTATTCCATGACTCGTGTTTAATCTAAACACATAGGACAAAGTGATTAAGTTACATGGTGAATATTATCACAGTCCACAGGTAATGTCGAGTCAATGACATTCTTGTAACTTCGGTAGCCTTGATGTGTTGCTAGATACCGCTCATTGCTTGTGACATAAAATTAGATTTTATGTCTGTAAGGACCCTAGTTCCTTAAGTGAAGATTAAAGGAGTAAATAGAGCTAACATACATCTATAGAGTAAAAAGATCGTGTTGATGCCTTGAGCTGTTAAGATTACAGTGCCAAAATAAAGTTCCAAAAGGGATTAATTACATTCCCAACTAATGAATGTTAATCATATAGCTTTACACAACTCCTAGAGTAGAGACTATACAAAAGAATTATGCCTGCTACCAAGAGCACTCCTCACAAGCTCACTGCATCAACCCGCCTTAGCCCATCCGCCCAAAAGTACCTACAGAAACAACCCCAAAACCATGAGCATGTATATAGACCATATTCACAATAATATGATTGTAATTTAAATGCATAAACCGTAAATATGAATCACTTCCTGTATTTACATTTAAAAGCTCCCTTTGGTTGTCCCTGTACCACAATCATAATCAATGGATTATAATACCAATAATGTATGTCATGACATGCATTCATTCCATGTATACCAATGGTCATTTCCAGTCTTATTATATAAGTGGCATAATACCCCTCGCGTTTACATGACAGCGGCATTAATACCCCTCGCTTCGACATATTAGCGGCATAATATCCCTCGCAATAGTAATATGACAGCGGAATGATCCTTCGCTTCGACATATTTGCGGCATATTCTTCATCGCTATAATATGACAGCGGCAAGTATTCTATCATCTGTGATGACCAGGGATTATAAATGTTAATCCCGTAGTGTTAATAACCCCTAAAGTTGTTTTACGTGGCAATTTGGAGTTTAATCGCGGTGTTGGGCCTTCGGGGCTCACTTATTTGGGTAGTTGGGATTGTTGAATCCCGAGGTTGAGATTGTATTCTCATTTCGGTGAAAACCTATGAGTTGGGTTTTTAGTGTGACTCGGAATCTCGGGTGCTTTGTGTGGGCACTGGTAGGGGGTTTTTGAGTTAGAGAGAGAATTGTTGGAAACAGATGATTTTTAATGAATCATGATGTATTTGTGGGGCTATTAGTATTTCGGGGTATTTTTGCTATAAATACCAGTTGAACCCGAGATTTTAATTATTGGAAGCCATTTTCCCCACCTTGCCCGTGTCTCTCTCCTCGCGTCTCTGCACCATTCCCGTCACCCTCGACCCACGCACCTTCAAGCGGTGCGCCCGCCGCCGTTCGGCGCGTCCGACCCGCCGCCGGCTTCGTCTCGTCCAGGCGCAGCTTCCCACACCAACAATTCGAAGTTTGGTCGCGATTTGATTTCGGAGTTTGCAGGAAAGCGCCGATCCCCAATTTTCTAGGGTTCTTCGATTTTCATCCGATTTCCTTCCGATCTTCGTATGGGTAACCTTCCTTACCCCTTTTTCGTCCCTCTCATGTAATTCCCTGCTAAATTTGGTGGTATTGTGTTCGAATTTAAGGATTTGTGTTCGAATTTAAGGATTTTGGTTCGAATTTCATGCTGTTTGCGTGGGATTCGAATTTTGGGGGTTTTTGGCGAGGGATGATGATTCTTGTTGTTGATCGATTAATTCATATGAATTATGGTGTTTAATTGGGTTCGATTTGTGAGAATAGGGTTCGAAAATTGAAGGGTGTTCTTGAGCAATTTTCGATAATGGTTAATTGTCGTGTGTTGACAATATTTTTGAGGGTTATGGGTGTGCTTGAGCATGGGTTGCATGTTCGTAATTAATTGTGAATTAATTTATCGTGTTAGCACATCGTTCCTCGGGGCATGGAACTCGAGCAAGGTTTGGCTCGGACTTCGGAGATTTAATGTACGTGCGACGTACGAGCATTACTTTATATGAGAGCTTTTGTGAAATGCATAATGTATTTTGATTGCATTGATGGTTGTGGGTATGGTTATATATATGTGTTGATATAGTTATGGAACGACCCAACCTTGACATCGCCGCCACAAGCGTGCGTGATACTAGAGTAGTATGACCTTATAAGAGATATGGGGTACTGGGTTTATATGACTATTGTAGGGCATTTGAGATGCCTGAGAATGATCGTGGAATCATGTATTCATTATAAGACATGTGAGATGTCTAAGTGAAATGGAGAATTGGTAAAATAAATGCTAGGCATTTGAGCTATCTGTGATTGGTAGCAAAGTTGAAAATCAGTATTAGATATCGAGATATCTATGTTGTATGTATAATGAATTTGGAATCATTAATTATTGATACTTGAGAATCAGGCATGCTATGAGTTAAATCAATGTGTTGATTTACTGATTTTTGAGATTTGATGAGTTTGATGATTGTGAGAACAGGGACAGTACACGGAATCCCGGATGAGGACTTGCCATCCAGGGAGTATCGTTTAAAATTCATTAGTATTTACTTTTGTTGTAAATTATGAATTTCATTATTGTGATTATGGGATTTTGTGTATTGGTATGCTCACCCCGTTGGGGGCTGTCTCTGTTGGGGCAGGTGAACAGGTACATCGATGGCTGTGGAGCTGAGCTCGAGCTGTTGATTGGATGTACTCCCAGGATCGTGGTACCAGGGCTTGATGGAGCATGGTATCGTATAGAGTACTTATATACACCCGAAGGTTATATACATATTTATGATGCTCGCATGTGAG
Source organism: Haberlea rhodopensis (assembly GCA_907163345.1). Classification (NCBI taxonomy): domain Eukaryota; kingdom Viridiplantae; phylum Streptophyta; class Magnoliopsida; order Lamiales; family Gesneriaceae; genus Haberlea; species Haberlea rhodopensis. The sequence goes on along the minus strand of CAJQUN010000024.1, from coordinate 2,630,015 downwards.
CACGGTTATGCTTGTATATGGGTTGTATATAAAGGCATGAGCCTTTCTCTCTTTCATTCTATGTTGCATGCAATTAAGGGTAGAATTGCTAATGATATGAGAGTCATGAGTGTATTATGTGGGTGTTGAAACCCATTTATGTTGTCGTATGTGTGGTGTCTTCCCTGGCTGGGAATTTACTTAGCGTTACTGTATTCTGTTGAGTATGTGTTTTCCCTGGCCGGGAATTATATATTGTGATGTGTTTTTATTTCGGGATGGCTCTATTTATGGGGAGACTCTGCCCAAAATTTTATAAAAGTCCTCCATGTAAAAAGTGGTGTAATGGGGTTGGAAATGGGCAGAATCTATGAGTCTATTTGTTGGTAGAGATGATCTTAATGTTGAATATTAAAGAAATTTTGTAATTGCCATTCAATGGTAAAGTATCATCTGTGTTTCCCGATTTTATTGAAAGCATGTGCCACACATAATGATAAATACACTAATCAAGGGTTAAGGGCTTGGGGTCCTTACATCATCGCTTCGACATGAAGGCGGCAAGTATTCTTCATCACTGGAATATAATCTTGACTCACAATCACATGCACCCATGCATCCAATATACACATGCAACCATAATGCATATTCAACCCATGTATGCAACCATGATGCATAACCAAAGCCATGTATGCAACCATAATGCATAATTAATTCCATGTGTGCAACCATAATGCATAACCGATTCAATGCGTAAAAGATACGTTTTACCGTCCGATGCTCGTACGTCTCACTACGTACCTTTGTACCAAAATGTGGTGTGTTGTGGACTTTATCTCCTAGGCTGCGTGGCCACCTGGGATGGTTCTACACATTCACATAAACCCATATTAGGAGCCAATAATAGTCCAATATAAAAAATCCCACAAAAATAACCAGAAACACACTTTTTGGTGACTCGCGATCGATCGCCGCAAGGCCCCGATCGATCGCGAGATCACACTGCCCGAGTCCGAAAAATTCCGTGCTCGGCGATCGATCGACACAATTGGCGCGATCGATCGCCATCCCCGGCGATCGATCGCCCAAATGTGGCGATCGATCTTCAAACACTTCTGGAGCGCACTGTCTGCGCGCGATCGATCGCTCGCTTCGGGCGATCGATCGCCGCTGTCTGGACTTCGAAAATCTCCGTTTTTGCACCATATTTTCTTCCCCAACTACATCAACCCATATACCATCAAACCAATAACATATAAACACCATAAACCTTCAACATACACCTCAATACTACCAAAAATCTAACACCCAACCAAAAATAATACCAACCCAAAACAAACCCATTTCAAAACAACCAATACCATTTCAAATCCAAACAAAACACCATAAAAACATCAAGGAGGGATCCATACCTCTTATGGACTCTAAATCTCACCAAGAATCTCACAAACCAAGCTTTTGCAATTTCCCTCCTCCTTTAAGACAAAATCGAAAATGGTGTGGGGATAGGGTTTGGAAGAGTGATTGGGGATTGGTAAAGTGAGAAGGAAAGTGGGGGGTAGTGGGGTATAAGGAATTGTAATTAAACATGTACCCCATAGTTAATATGATGTATCAAATACTCCAACATGATATTTTAAAAGCATTTTACCAAAATGCACCAAAACCTCAATTAAATACATGATTTACCAAATAATTATCAACCATCACATTTATACCATGGTAACACCCAATTTCCCAACATGCATAACATGCACCCTGAAACGCACCACCGGGTCACGCTTATCATGTGACTAAGCATTTCACCAAGATAATTAATTCCAACACATAATTTAATTATCACCATAAATAATCACATAAACATAATTAATGCCCAATTTGCATATAATTATTTCGGGGACATCACAATACTCTCCTACTTATAAGATTTCGCCCTCGAAATCGTATGCACTCACCCAAATGAAACTAAACATAAATCACATACCAGAAAATAGTTCAAGGTAGTGCTGCACCATATGCCGCTCCGTCTCCCACGTGGCCTCCTCGACACCCTTGCGATCCCACTGAACCTTGACCATCGGTATCACTTTGTTCCGAAGTCTGCGATCAGCTCTATCTAGAATCCTGACTGGTCGTTCCTCGTAGGACACATCGATATCTAACTGCACTTCAGAAGGCTGCAACACATGTGATGAATCCGGCTCATATTTCCGCAACATAGATACATGGAATACGTCGTGAATACCGGATAATGACGGTGGCAAAGCCAAACGGTAAGCCAAGGTACCGATGCGCTGTAAAATCTCATACGGTCCAACATACCTTGGAGACAATTTCCCACGCATACCAAACCGCACAACGCCTCTGAAAGGCGAGATCTTCAAAAAGACCCTGTCTCCCAACTAGAATTCCAACGGGCTCCGCCGTTTATTTGCATAGGCTGCATGCCTGTCCTGGGCTGCCTTCATTTTTTGACGGATAACCTTTATCTTATCCTCCATTTCCCGAATCAGTTCGGGTCCTCCTACTGCTTTACTGGTCAAATCATCCCAATATAATGGCGATCTACAACGCCGACCATACAGAGCCTCAAACGGAGCCATCTGAATACTCGCATGATAGCTATTGTTGAAAGAGAACTCTACCAAGGCCAAAGAATCTTGCCATGAGGCATCAAACTATAATACACAAGCCCGTAGCATGTCCTCGAGCGTCTGTATAGTACGCTCAGTCTGACCGTCCGTCTGGGGATGATATGTCGTGCTCAACCTCACCTCATTACCCAACGCTGACTGAAGACCTCCCAAAAAATGAGATGTAAACCGTGGATCCCTGTCACATACAATAGACAATGGAATCCCGTGCAGTCTCACTATATCCCGGACATACAGCTGAGCCATCCTAAAGTATGTGTACGTCATACTGTAGGGAATGAAGTGAGCTACCTTCGTCAGCCTATCAATGATCACCCATATGGCATCACAACCCGAAGTAGTCCTCGGCAAGTGGGTCACAAAGTCCATAGATATGTGCTCCCACTTCCACTCCGGTATCTCTAAGCTCCTCAGCTCGCCACCAGGCCTCTGCCTCTCTGCCTTAACCTGCTGACAGATTAAACATCTCTTGACAAAAGCGATCACATCACGCTTCATCCGTTTCCACCAGAACTAATTACATAGGTCCTTATACATTTTTCTCCCTCCTGGATGGATACTAAATCGGCTACTATGAGCTCGCTCCAAGATCCCTCTACGCAACTCCGGCGTACTCGGAACTACCCATCGGTTACCGAGTCTCAAAGAACCATCCTCGGCTACTCTGAATTTTGATGGCTGTCCCTGAAGTGCCAATGATAGCCGCCAACTCCAAATCATGGACTGGGTATCTAGCCTCATGCGGCTTCAACTGCCTCGATGCATAAGCCACCACATGCTTATCTTTCATCAACACACAACCCAAGCCCTGTAGCGATGCATCAGTTTACAGAACAAACCTCTTGTTCTCCGTGGGAATCACCAACACCGGCGCTGTCGTCAATCGATGCTTCAACTCTTGGAAGCTTTGCTCACAAGCCTCAGACCAATAGAAAGGTATCCCCTTTTGAGTTAACTGAGTCAATGGCTTAGCAATTTTAGAAAATCCCTCGACGAAGCGTCGGTAATATCCTGCCAAACCAAGAAAGCTCCGTATCTCTGGCACAGAAGTGGGTGCAGCCCACTCCATCACATCCTCAATCTTCCTGGGATCCACCAATATCACACTGCTAGATATAACATGCCCTAGAAACACTTCACTGCTCAACCAAAACTCACATTTGCTGAGCTTGGCAAATTACTGATGATCTCTGAGGATCTAGAGCACTGTCCTCAAGTGTTTCACATGCTCTTCCTCACTCCGATAGTAGATGAGTATGTCGTCAATAAATACTATGACGAACTGATCAAGATATGGTTGGAACACTCTGTTCATCAAGCTCATAAAGATAGCCGGGGCGTTCGTCACACCGAACGGCATAACTAGGAACTCGTAGTGCCCATACCGAGCCCGAAATGATGTCTTCTGCACATCCTCCTCCCTGACCCGTATCTGGTGGTACCCTGATCTCAAATCAATCTTGCTATACAGCTTAGTACCCTGCAACTGATCAAATAAATCGTCAATCCTTGGGAGAGGATACTTATTCTTCACCGTGGCCTTATTCAGCTGTCGGTAATCGATGCACAAATGCATCGAACCATCCTTCTTCTTCACAAAAAGAGCTGGTGCGCCCCATGGTGATACACTAGGGCGTATATATCCTTTGTCGAGGAGTTCCTGTAACTGCTCCTTCAATTCTCTTAACTCCGCCGGTGCCATCCTGTAAGGAGCACGAGAAATAGCGGACGTCCCCGGTAATAACTCAATCCCAAACTCGACCTCTCTAGCCGGTGGGAATCCTGGAATCTCCTCCGGGAACACATCAGCAAACACTGCTACCACTGGTACATCCTCAACCCTCAACTCTTTATTCTTTCCTGTCGTGTCCACGTCATAGATGAGAAAGCCCGTGTGACCACATTCCAATAATTGGGACATTTTGATCGCCGATATTAACGGTATATTCGCACGAGAGCCGTTCACATAGAAAGCCCACTGGATCCCCAAATCAGATCTGAACCGAACCGTCCTCTGCCGACAATCCACGACTGTCTGATATCTGTTCAAAATGTCGATGCCCACAATGTAGTCGAAGTCTGACATACCCAATACAATCAAATATGCCTTTATCTCATTGCCCTCAAAATAAATGAGGCAGTCCGTAAGAAACTGATCCGCAACAACATTTCTTCCGGTGGGTGTCGAGACCAATAGAGACATGGGTAACGGAGACGTGCACATATGATGTCTCTCCACAAAGTCCGCAGACACAAAGGAGTGCGAAGCACCTGTGTCTATCAAAATAAAGGTGGAATATGTAAATAAAAGGCATGTACCAGCTATCACCTCCTCTGGAACTGCATCGGCCTGCTCCCTGGTCAGTGCATAAACATGTCCCTGAGGTGGCCCCATCGCATGTCCTCCCATCTGTCGAGGCACCATCGGTTGCCTCTGCTGCACTGTCCCGCTAGAAAACCTCTCTCGACCTTCCCTAAGATCCATTTGTCCTTCACGATTGGGACAACGCCGAGCAATGTGGCCCAGCTTGCCACATCTATAGCACGCAGAACAATCATGCATCAATGCGGCCCTCCGCAGAAGTGACACTTAACTTCTCCAACTCTACTTGCTTGAGTTGGTCCTCCAAAGGTGGATGCACCACCCCTCCGATCTCCTTGCTTCCGGCTATCCGGCCGCTTCCCACTAAACCGGGAAAAAGAAGAAGTCCCACGTGACTTAAAGGATCCTCCCAGAGGCTTTAGATTATCAGAAGGAGATCTTTGAGATGGAACTTGTGGGGGTACGGCTCCGGATAAGCACCCACTCCTATCTCCGCCAGCTCCGCTCTAGTAAGAGCATCATCAAAAGAGGTTGGGTTGTTGGTAATAACCCGATCAAACAGCTCCGGTCGCAATCCCTTCAAAAAGTGCCTCATTTTAGCATGCCCATATGTTGCGATATGAGGAACATACCTCATCAGTGAAGAATAATGCATGGCATAGTTCGATACAGTCATGCCCCCTTGCTTCAGAGTAGTAAACTCATCCTCCTTCTTCTGTCTCGCAGCAGCAGAAAAATACCAGTTCAGAAACCAGGTCCTGAATAAAGTCCAGTCAATCACCATACCCTGAGCTCTCAACTCCATCACCATCGTCTTCCACCACATGGAAGACTTCTTTGCCAGTTGGAACTCTGCCAGCCTCAATCATGTTGTCCTAGTACAAGGCGCAGACACAAATATCTGTTACAATCTCTCTAGCCACTCCTCGGCTTCTTCCCCTGTCTCTGTCCCCTCAAATCTGGGCGGGTGGAAGGTCAGAAATTGAGTTAGACTAAGCTCCCCAGGCAATAACAACTGAGCTACCGGTTCCACGCCCACAGCCGGTGGAGGTAAAGGATTTGTCTGACCAATGCTTGCATTCACGCTTCCTACATCACCTACCTCTTCATTGAGGTTCCCCAAGTTCATAGACGCCATGCTGTAACACAAGGGTTAACAACAATTCCAAAACAATACATATGCTACACCGTTTGATAAGATGAATGACAATAAGCATGTTAGTATAACAATTGTATACACCAATATGCACCACACGCATAAACATGCCCAAATGTAAACACCTAGCAACCATGCTAAGGCTACCCTTCACTCGTTCCCGGGTTCTCTAACCACTGCTCTGATACCACTAATATAAGGACCCTAGTTCCTTAAGTGAAGATTAAAGGCGTAAATAGAGCTAACATACAACTATAGAGTATAAAGATCGTGTTGATGCCTTGAGCTGTTAAGATTACAGTGCCAAAATAAAGTTCCAAAAGGGATTAATTACATTCCCAACTAATGAATGTTAATCCTATAGCTTTACACTACTCCTATAGTAGAGACTATACAAAGGAATTATGCCTGCTACCAAGAGCACTCCTCACAAGCTCACTGCATCAACCCGCCTTAGCCCTTCCGCACAAAAGTACCTACAGGAACAACCCCAAAATCATGAGCATGTATATAAACCATATTCACAATAATATGATTGAAAATATGATATCCAACAACACTATGAATTCAATACAACAACAATGCATCATTTATGCTCAACATAAATAATTCAGCATCAATGTAAACCTGGTTATCCCAATGTAACCCTGGTTATCCCACTATCTCATTCTCGATATTTTCTCATATCGTTCATGCCCACGGCATCACTACTCAACAAGTAAAATTGGATCACGCACCACTACGTGTCCCCCATAACTCGTATATGAAACTCAATTATTAAAGTCAAACGCTTACCTGAATCATCATATTCAAAATTGCATGTATACATGAATGTATAGATACTAGATATACCTGCTCGTACGTCACCACGTACCTTATAGTAGACAACATGAACAAGCTATCATCAACGTCCGAAGTCTCCTGTAGAGTCTATATCGAACATCAATTCAATATTAGCTCATAATCCGAGCAATGAACATCCATCAAATAGTTCTTACTTTCATTTCCATATCACAAATCAATAACTCAATATTATGAATCAAATCATAATCGATACTTTGGATGCACACATCCTCACATGAATCATGGTATTACATTGGCAAGGCAAAACCCCATCATCTCCCACCATCCGCTACATCACACACATGATGCGGGATACACACACCCATACGTGCAAGATCACGCCCAAATCGCATAGCAGTTCACTAGACACTCAAGTTCAATAGAGGGAAAGGAAGTGCAAGGGTGCATGCATAATAATATCCAACTAGTGTCTAACTAAAACAATCCAATTAAGCCGATTAACATGTTCCACAATTATTCAAACCCACACCGAGGTGATTCAAACCAAGACACGAAAGAAGGGATCCATGAAGATACAAGATTCTACTCTTTTAAATCTAATCCCCTTAATCCCTACATAAAGTCATTTATTGATTAAATTCAACTTTAACACTTTAAAGATGCATTGGTTCCATAATTCTTGATTTAGTACTAATAAGATTTGAAACTCAATAATTTGACATAATCATTAATACATGCCATGCTATCCACTTGAGCATAATCATCACCATAACTCTATTCCATGTCAACGCATACTAGCACGTATCTAGTCTTCACCTTTTAACAACAATGACACTAAATCACGACATTTAATCACCAATTCATTTTCAACAATTATCCGTTCAATAATGTGAGTTATGATTAAATCCCTACAATTAATAACATTTACATGCTATCCAATTCCCAATTGTTCATACTCAATTTATCGTCACATAACCGCCTTAACTCATCACACTAATTTAAGTTAACCTTTTACATTAACAAAACATCATCCAACCACAAGGCACAACATATATAGAAGTCTTGTACCTATACCAATACATGTTGGAATACACATTTTCTTGTATAAACTTCACCTACACACACTAATACATGCTGGATACAAACACACACACACAGAACACACACGAACACACACTAATCTGCACACAGAACACACACACGCACACACACTGCTGCACACACTAGCAACCCTTCGAAAAAAGCCAGCAAAATCGAACCAAAGTTCATCAAAAATTCGAGGGATTTCAGGTAAATAACGACTGAGGGACGGCGAGGATTACCCACAAAAAAATCGGAAGAAAATCGTCCCAAAATAGGACGAAATCGCGACTTCAACCCGCGGGGCTTCCTTGCAAGATCCGGACGCAATCCTCGACGAGACTTCGCGATATTGGTATGGAAAGAAGCGCCTGGGAGATACAAAGGCGGTGGCGGTTCGGACGCGCCGGAAGGAGCTCGGACGGCGGCGGGCGCGGCGATTTAGTGGCGAGGGGTCGAGCAGCAGCGAAGAGAAGAGGGGTTCGGGAATCAGTGCGTGTTTTTACACGTTTTCAGTGTGTGTCCGAAAATGCCCCACATAACATATTTTTTTCTTTTGTATCCTTCCCCGGTTTTGTACATCGAAGTGTCACCGGTGCACTGATAAATTATTTTTAGACAACGATTGGGATTTATACACACCCCAAAAACCCAAAACTTAAATTCTTCATTTTAATTAATTTATCTCTAAAATATTATCGGAGTATATTTTACAATGACAGTTGACCTTCACTTGGTCAATTCCACTTCTAATTAATTCTAAAATTAATTATCAATAAAATCCAAATCATATTTAGTCCAACAAATATTTATAATAAATCTGGACATCACAGCTCTCCCCAACATATAAAATTTCGTCCTCGAAATTTCAGCGCATGCTTATCATAAAAGCCAACTGTAAATTTTTACGTACCATATATAGCTCGAGATAGTGACTTTACCATCCGTAGGATGACAGTCATCGGAATCATCTTGGCTCACACATGTGCCCCATTGCACCAACGATCGCAAGAAGTGTTTAACCGTCAAGCTTCTTTGTCATATCTCACTACCTGTGTACTTTCATCGACACAATTCCATTGCACAATCTTATTTCCCGTCATATACTTTCATCACAGTACCCATCATATAATCTCGCTAAATCATGCGATCCATGCTTTCATGTATATTCAAGAATATTTGACAATACATCAACATTTATCTAATTAACTTCATACCTGTGTCGTTGCAAATGTATGCAACTTATCCCCACATCATCACTATCATCCGTATGAAGTAACGGTACTCTTGAGCCTTTACGCATCAATCTTTCATATATCATCTCCTGGCTATTATCTGGTGCAAGGTAATGACTAGAAAACCCATTAGTCATTCTCACATACGTATAGACACATTATACTCACCAACAGCCACAGACCATCAGTATCAAATCATGATAAATGGCTTAACACCAATATTTCCATGTCACGATTATACTCATCTAACACAAGGCATCAACATCCACATCGAATAGTTCGTGACATACCTTTGTAGATGGAATCATCTACAATACACAATGGCATCATAATATCATGTTAATCATAGTACTCACATACTCTTAAGTATCAACATTTCCACAGTACTTCACCCAATTATTATCTGTCATAGGACAAGTACAAAATAATCTCGTTAGTATTTCTCAAATACTAGTAACATAACACGTACCTTGTCATTTACGCATTTCGATATCCATAATGTTTCTGTCATCAAACACCAATTCCTGCATCATAAGTTTCTCGCAGTTCTATACACAACATGTTACTGCACACTATCACATATGGTGATTGAAATTTAACATAAGAATCAGTAGCATGCTTTAATGACGCAATTTATATCAATCTTTAACTCATCCTCGAAACATAATAATTCATTAATCATGAATATTCACAATGAACACATGTCCACACACGACATTCGTAGTAATCACGCGTCATCCCGTGACATACTCATGCCATCCCGTGACACACTCATTAAACTCATGTCTATCTGATTTATTCCATTCAACATAATAGGTGATTAATCAATTATTAATCCTACCACATATAAAGCTAGCATGCTTTCACAACAATAATTATCATCACAAAGTGATTAACATCTATTTTCAATATCTCATCACTACACACCGTAGATATGAGAGTGCTATCACAAAGGTTACACCCCTTCTTGCCTTATTACCGCAATAAAACATGAATGACACATCTAAGTTCCACTTCAATTCTATTATCAACTTTTCTACATGTACATGATTTCCGAATCAATATGAATCAACAAAATAACTCGAATCAACATATATCAATATGTTCAACTAACTGAAACGGTTTACCTCGATATTTTGTCCTCCTGGACCGATCCAATATCCTCTTGGGCCTAAATCACATATACCCAATGAGCAATAACATAACTGTACATAGCACAACTTCTATTGCCATCTGCAATCAAAGCATCATCAATACTCATTGCTAACACAATTGCGATACAACAACATTCATCGTTAATCACAATAGCGGTACTAAAAATATTCACTGCTAACACAATAGCAATACATCAATCTTCATCGCCCTACGGCGGTACATAATACTCATCGCCAACACTGGCATATATAATATCCATAATCACAATGAATATACATTCTTAAAACAATAAGATGTAATAACACTTACTGTACACAGTTGATCCACACTTGATCCTTTAAATTGTCCTTGCTCTCAACATAAATATTCCACAAAATATGATTCCATATCAATACACAAATTGATATACTCACCATCAACAGAATAGCGGAATGAGACGTCGCAATATATATAATCGGCGGCAAGAACCATCGCCATGGAATCAGCGGAATGCACCATCGATAAACACATGTCTGGCGGCATGAGCCATCGCCATTGACATAGCGGAAAGAGGCATAGCTATACATGTACCCGGCGGCATAAACCATCGCCAATCAATATAGCGGAGTGAGACATCGCTATCAATACACGTGGCGGCATGAACCATCGCCAACCAATATAGCGGAATGAGACATCGCTATCAATACACGTGGCGGCATGAACCATCGCCAACCAATATAGCGGAATGAGACATCGCTATCAATACACATGGCGGCATGAACCATCGCCAACCAATATAGCGGAATGAGACATCGCTATCAATACACGTGGCGGCATGAACCATCGCCAACCAATATAGCGGAATGAAACATCGCTATCAATATCGATAATGTGGTTGTTCCGGTCTTGTTATAGCAGCGGAATTTTAGGACCCCTCGCTTCGACATATAGCGGCATCATATGATATCCCTCGCTTCGACAATGACAGCGGCATGTTACCTCGCTTAGACATGACAGCGGCAAATATCATACTACCATCGCTTCATATGACAGCGGCAAGTACCTCCCTCGCTCGAATATAACAACTACCGGAACTTCCACTAGCTCCATGCACCTGCATCCAGGTTAATACAACAGTTCACAATATAATGATCGATATCACGTTCCAGTTATAACCACAATATTCCACATTAATCACTAGAATTGTGACTGTTCCGGTCCCAATACAACAGCAGAATTTTAGGACCCCTCGCTTCGACAATGACAGCGGCATGTTACCTCGCTTAGTCATGACAGCGGCAAGTACCTCCCTCGCTCGGAGATAAAGGCTACCGGAACATTCATCAATTCTACCACAATAATCAAGCACAACAGTTGATTCCATTATCACAATATATATCACTATCATTTCACATATACCATCACATGTAAGGGTTCACTATCCACGATATACATAATCAAAGGTGTAACACGTTTTACCGTCCGAAGCCCGTACGTCTCACATTTCCATTTCCTGATTTTCCTACAAAATCAGATTCCTTAGCACATAACATATGGAGTGCCAGACATTACCGTTAATGCCATCCCATCGCATTCTACACGATTCCTGCAACCACAATGATTAGCAACACCACTTTTCATATCATAAAAGCACATAAACAACTAGTTGTGTCATACCACATTAATGCCATCATGCATAAATATGTGCTATCAATAACTTCCTAGGCCCTTAACAGCCCCAAAGAGCTAACCACTGCTCTGATACCACTAATGTAAGGCCCCAACACTTAAACTCGTCATTAGTTCATTTATGACGTCGTATGTGTATAATTTTTTTCATTTTCTTTTCATTCTTTAAAACGAATCATTACTTGTTTCCCATAATCCCAAGACACAAACAAATGCTCAACATAATATGTTCATCTCTGCCAACAAATAGACTCAGGGGTTTCACCCAATATCATCCCCATTATACCACTTTTGCATTGTGGGTTTTTATAAAAATTTGGGCAGAGTCTCCCCACAAACTGAGCTATCCGGAAATAAAACTCATCACATAATATAATTCCCGACCAGGGACAACGCAATATTAAACAGAAAATAGAAACACAAGTAAATTCCCGGCCAGGGAAGACACCACACTAATAAGACAACAAAAGTGGGTTTCAACACCCTTATACAGTCCATATACACATACAAGTGCTCACAGAAGAACAACGAATAACGGATATTCATCCGGATGCATAATTAGTATAAATACCGACCGCTCAACCTCGTATATCGGCTCAATCTCATACTATGCTTCTGGAAGCATCATCCAACAAGGTTCGAGCCTAGCACTCCAAAGCAGCATCGTACCTGTTGTACCTGTTTCAACAGAAACAGCCCCCACACAGGGTGAGCACACTCCAACTCAATATTCGATCACAAATCAACATATGAAATGATAATGCAACAATTTAGATTATTCAGAGCTCATAAAATATACTCCCTGTACAATTCCGAATCTGTATAGCTTCCACACACTGTTCCTGTTTCAAACTCACGGACTTTCATAATGTCAAGTTCAGTATTATAATTGAAAATATGATATCCAACAACACTATGAATTCAATACAACAACAATGCATCATTTATGCTCAACATAAATAATTCAGCATCAATGTAAACCTGGTTATCCCAATGTATCCCTAGTTATCCCACTATCTCATTCTCGATATTTTCTCATATCGTTCATGCCCACGGCATCACTACTCAACAAGTAAAATTGGATCACGCACCACTACGTGTCCCCCATAACTCGTATATGAAACTCAATTATTAAAGTCAAACGCTTACCTGAATCATCATATTCAAAATTGCATGTATACATGAATGTATAGATACTAGATATACCTGCTCGTACGTCACCACGTACCTTATAGTAGACAACATGAACAAGCTATCATCAACGTCCGAAGTCTCCTGTAGAGTCTATATCGAACATCAATTCAATATTAGCTCATAATCCGAGCAATGAACATCCATCAAATAGTTCTTACTTTCATTTCCATATCACAAATCAATAACTCAATATTATGAATCAAATCATAATCGATACTTTGGATGCACACATCCTCACATGAATCATGGTATTACATTGGCAAGGCAAAACCCCATCATCTCCCACCATCCGCTACATCACACACATGATGCGGGATACACACACCCATACGTGCAAGATCACGCCCAAATCGCATAGCAGTTCACTAGACACTCAAGTTCAATAGAGGGAAAGGAAGTGCAAGGGTGCATGCATAATAATATCCAACTAGTGTCTAACTAAAACAATCCAATTAAGCCGATTAACATGTTCCACAATTATTCAAACCCACACCGAGGTGATTCAAACCAAGACACGAAAGAAGGGATCCATGAAGATACAAGATTCTACTCTTTTAAATCTAATCCCCTTAATCCCTACATAAAGTCATTTATTGATTAAATTCAACTTTAACACTTTAAAGATGCATTGGTTCCATAATTCTTGATTTAGTACTAATAAGATTTGAAACTCAATAATTTGACATAATCATTAATACATGCCATGCTATCCACTTGAACATAATCATCACCATAACTCTATTCCATGTCAACGCATACTAGCATGTATCTAGTCTTCACCTTTTAACAACAATGACACTAAATCACGACATTTAATCACCAATTCATTTTCAACAATTATCCGTTCAATAATGTGAGTTATGATTAAATCCCTACAATTAATAACATTTTCATGCTATCCAATTCCCAATTGTTCATACTCAATTTATCGTCACATAACCGCCTTAACTCATCACACTAATTTAAGTTAACCTTTTACATTAACAAAACATCATCCAACCACAAGGCACAACATATATAGAAGTCTTGTACCTATACCAATACATGTTGGAATACACATTTTCTTGTATAAACTTCACCTACACACACTAATACATGCTGGATACAAACACACACACACAGAACACACACGAACACACACTAATCTGCACACAGAACACACACACGCACACACACTGCTGCACACACTAGCAACCCTTCGAAAAAAGCCAGCAAAATCGAACCAAAGTTCATCAAAAATTCGAGGGATTTCAGGTAAATAACGACTGAGGGACGGCGAGGATTACCCACAAAAAAATCGGAAGAAAATCGTCCCAAAATCGGACGAAATCGCGACTTCAACCCGCGGCGCTTCCTTGCAAGATCCGGACGCAATCCTCGACGAGACTTCGCGATATTGGTATGGAAAGAAGCGCCTGGGAGATACAAAGGCGGTGGCGGTTCGGACGCGCCGGAAGGAGCTCGGACGGCAGCGGGCGCGGCGGTTTAGTGGCGAGGGGTCGAGCAGCAGCGAAGAGAAGAGGGGTTCGGGAATCAGTGCGTGTTTTTACACGTTTTCAGTGTGTGTCCGAAAATGCCCCACATAACATATTTTTTTTTGTATCCTTCCCCGGTTTTGTATATCGAAGTGTCACCGGTGCACTGATAAATTATTTTTAGACAACGATTGGGATTTATACACACCCCAAAAACCCAAAACTTAAATTCTTCATTTTAATTAATTTATCTCTAAAATATTATCGGAGTATATTTTACAATCTCAAAATATTTTATGATCCGATTAATTTGCCAGTTGACCTTCACTTGGTCAATTCCACTTCTAATTAATTCTAAAATTAATTATCAATAAAATCCAAATCATATTTAGTCCAACAAATAATTATAATAAATCTGGACATCACACCGATCGATCGCGAGATCACACTGCCCGAATTCAAAAAATTCTGTACTCGGCGATCGATCGCGACAATTGGCGCGATCGATCGCCAGCCCCACAGATCGATTGCCCAAATGTAGCGATCGATCGCCAAGCGCTTCTGGAGCGCATTGTCTGCGCGCGATCGATCGCTCGCTTTGGGAGATCGATCGCCGCTGTCTGCACTTCGAAAATCTCCATTTTTGCACCATATTTTCTTCCCCAACTACACCAACCCATATACCATCATCCAATAACATATAAACACCATAAACCTTCAACATACACCTCAATACTACCAAAAATCTAACACCCAACCAAAAATAATACCAACCCAAAACAAACCCATTTCAAAACAACCAATACCATTTCAAATCCAAACAAAACACCATAAAAAACATCAAGGAGGGATCCATACCTCTTATGGACTCTAAATCTCACCAAGAATCTCACAAACCAAGCTTTTGCAAAGATTTTCCCTCATCCTTTAAGCCAAAATCGAAAATGGTGTGGGGATAGGGTTTGGAAGAGTGATTGGATTGGTAAAGTGAGAAGGAAGTGGGGGGTAGTGGGGTATAAGGAATTGTAATTAAACATGTACCCCATAGTTAATATGATGTATCAAATACCCCAACATGATATTTTAAAAGCATTTTACCAAACTGCACCAAAACCTCAATTAAATACATGATTTACCAAATAATTATCAACCATCACATTTAAACCATGGTAACACCCAATTTCCCAACATGCATAAAATGCACCCTAAAACGCACCACCGGGTCACGCCTACTATGTGACTAAGCATTTCACTAAGATAATTAATTCCAACACATAATTTAATTATCACCATAAATAATCACATAAACATAATTAATGCCCAATTTGCATATAATTATTTCGGGGACATCACAATGTCACTGCCAACGTTGCAAGATCATAACGGGTCGCATAAAAGATTAAATCAATAAAGGGAGTTAAATTCATTCGATGAATTAAAGTTGTTTAGGAAGAGTCCTAAACATAAATTAATGGGCCAATATATATATATATATATATATTGTGATGTCCCCGAAATAATTAATCGTGTTTAAGGCATTAATTATGTTCATATGTTTAAATATGATTTATTTATGGTGGTAATTGCCTTATGTGTTAGAATTAATTGCCATGTGGAAATGCTTGGTCATGTGGGCTGGTAGAGCATTTCAGGGTGGATGTTGTGCATGTTGGGGAAAATTTCTATTAGCATGATTTATTTGCCATGGTTAGCAATTCTTTGGAAAGCATGAGTTTAATTGATATTTTGGTGCATTTTGGATTAATGCTTTTAAAATATCATGTTGGGGTGTTTTATACACCATGGGTTTGTGGATACATTTTAATTTAACTTAAACCCTTTATACCCCCCACCTTTACCAAATCATTTTACCTTTACCAAATTACACCACCCAAACCCTCCTTTCCCTCATTTTCGAGTTTGTGCTTAAGGGTAAAGGAAATCCTTCCAAAAAATCTTGATTTGTGGAGTTTATTGGGAGATTTGAGGTCCCAAGAGGTATGGATACCTCATTGTTGATTTTGTAAGGTTTTATTTAAGTTTGGTATGGTTTTGAAGGGTTTTAAAATGGGTTTGTGTTGGGTTGTTGTAGTTTTGGTTGAGGGTTGGATTTATGTTTGTTTGAGGTGTATTTTGAAGGTTTATGTTGTTATTTATGTTGTTGGTTTGATGGTTTAAGTGTTGGTATGGATTGGAAGGAATTTTTGGTGCAAAAATGGTGAAAATCGCGTGTCTGTGCGAGGCAATCGACCGCCTGAAAAGAGGCGACCGATCGCCTAAGGGCAGTAGGCAAATCGCAGGGCAGGCGATCGATTGTGAAATTGAGTACCATCCAGGTGAAGCGAACTTGATAGCAGACGCCTTAAGTCGGAAGGTGAAGAGTACTGCTAAGGAGAGCATGAGTTTAACAACTATGATGACTTCTTATTGCCATCTGGGCTATGATTTCGATGTGGACACGTCGCCAGTGCGAGTGTCAACCTTTTTGGCTGAGCCAGACATTTTTGGGGGCTATCGGGAGAGCCCATAGGTCGGATGATGAGGTCCATAGATGGTCATCGATAGTACTTCGAGGTCAGCCATCAAAGTTTAGAGTGTCTGAGGATGATTCCTTGAGATTGGACAACCATTGAGTAGTTCCAGATACGCCGGAGTTGCGTAAAGGAATCTAGGAGCGAGCTCTCAGTAGTCGGTTCAGTATCCACCCAGGAGGAAGAAAAATGTATAAGGACCTAAGTGGTCAGATCTAGTGGAGACGCATGAAGCGTGGTGTTATGACCTTTGTCAAAGGATGTTTGATCTGCCAGCAGGTAAAGGCAGAAAGGCAGAGGCCTGGTGGCGATCTGAAGAACTTGTAGATACCTAAGTGGAAGTGGGAGCACATATCTATGGGATTAGTGACCCACTTGCCAAGAACGACCTCATTAATTGATGCGATTTAGGTGATCGTAGATGGGTGGACGAAGGTGGCGCACTTCATTCCATATTGTATGCCTTTCACATACCTAAAGATGGCCCGATCATATGTGTGGGCATTGGTGAGATTGCATGGTATTCCAGTCTCGATTGTGTCTGCAAAGACCCACGGTTCGCATCGCATTTTCTGAGAGGGTCTTCAGTCAGCCTTGGGTGCAGAGGTGAGATTGAGTACATCTTATCACCCTCAGACTGATGGTCAGACAGAGCGGTCAGACAGAGCGTACCATACAGACGCTTGAGGACATGTTGAGGACATGTGTTCTGGAGTTTGATACTCCATGGCAAGATTCAGTGCCACTAGTAGAGTTCTCTTATGATGACAGTTATCATGTGAGCATTTAGATGGCTCCATTCGGGGCTCTTTGCAGTCGACGTTGTAGATCACCGTTGTACTGGGAGGACTTGACTAGTAAGACGGTCGGAGGACCGGAATTGATTGAGAACATGGAAGAAAAGATTAAGTTAATACGTCAAAAGATGAAAGCGGTCCAGGATAGGCAAGCAGAATATGCCAATGAGCGGCGACGACCGCTAAAATTCCAGTCAGGAGACAAGGTCTTCTTGAAGATCTCACCCTTTAGGGGTGTGGTTCGGTTTGGTATGCGGGAGATATGTTGGGCCGTATGAGGTATTGCAGCGTATCGGTACTTTGGCTTACCTTTTGACTCTACCGCCGTCTTTATTTGGTATTCATGATGTCTTTCATGTCTCTATGCTGCGTAAGTGTGAGCCAGATCCGTCTCATGTATTACAGCCTTCAGAGGTTCAGTTGAGTTTAGATGTATCCTGTGTTGAACGACCAGTCAGAATTCTGGATCGAGAGGATCGTAGACTTCGAAGCAAGGTTATACCAATGGTCAAGGTTCAGTGGGATCGTCGGAGTGTTGAAGAGGGCCACGTGGGAGACGGAGCGGCATATGGTGCAGCACTACCCGGAACTATTCTCTGGTATGTGTTTATGTTTAGTTTCTTTTGGGGTAAGTGCATGCGATTTCGAGGACGAAATCTTCTAAGTAGGGGAGTATTGTGATGTCCCCGAAATAATTAATCGTGTTTAAGGCATTAATTGTGTTCATATGTTTAAATATGATTTATGGTGGTAATTGCCTTATGTGTTAGAATTAATTGCCATGTGGAAATGCTTGGTCATGTGGGCTGGTAGAGCATTTCAGGGTGCATGGGAAAATTGCTATTAGCATGATTTATTTGCCATGGTTAGCAATTATTTAGAAAGCATGAGTTTAATTGATATTTTGGTGCATTTTGGATTAATGCTTTTAAAATATCATGTTGGGGTGTTTTATACACCATGGGTTTGTGGATACATTTTAATTTAACTTAAACCCTTTATACCCCCCACCTTTACCAAATCATTTTACCTTTACCAAATTACACCACCCAAACCCTCCTTTCCCTCATTTTCGAGTTTGTGCTTAAGGGTAAAGGAAATCCTTCCAAAAAATCTTGATTTGTGGAGTTTATTGGGAGATTTGAGGTCCCCAAGAGGTATGGATACCTCATTGTTGATTTTGTAAGGTTTTATTTAAGTTTGGTATGGTTTTGAAGGGTTTTAAAATGAGTTTGTGTTGGGTTGTTGTAGTTTTGGTTGAGGGTTGGATTTATGTTTGTTTGAGGTGTATTTTGAAGGTTTATGTTGTTATTTATGTTGTTGGTTTGATGGTTTAAGTGTTGGTATGGATTGGAAGGAATTTTTGGTGCAAAAATGGTGAAAATCGCGTGTCTGTGCGAGGCGATCGACCGCCTGAAAAGAGGCGACTGATCGCCTAAGGGCAGTAGGCAAATCGCAGGGCAGGCGATCGATCGCCTAAAATGAGGCGACCGATCGCCGAGAGGCAGTAACCAATCCAAGGGTTAGGCGATAGATCGCCATGTTCGAAGCGATCGATCGCCGCGAAGAAAAATTTGAGGCGATCGATCGCCTCAGCGAAGCGATCGATCGCCAGCTGTGGAATTTTGAAAAATGATTTCTTTTGTGGAATTTTTGGTATTTGGCTATTGTTTAGCTTCTAATATTGATTTGTGTGGTTGTGTAGAACCACCCCAGGTGCCAACAACATCGAGGAGATAAAGTTCTCCAACTTCTCCACTTTTGGGAATTAAGGTACGTAGTGAGACGTACGAGCATCGGACGGTAAACCGTGTTACAACTTTGACGATGTATATTGTGAATATTGTGTCCTCATATGTGATGAAATATGTGAAATGATAGTGTTATATCATGATATTGGAATCAATTGTGTTTGATTATTGTGGTAGAATTGATGAATGTTCCGGTAGCCTTTATCTCCGAGCGAGGGAGGTACTTGCCGCTGTCATATGAAGCGATGGTAGTATGATATTTGCCGCTGTCATGTCTAAGCGAGGTAACATGCCGCTGTCATTGTCGAAGCGAGGGATATCATATGATGCCGCTATATGTCGAAGCGAGGGGTCCTAAAATTCCGCTGTTGTATTGGGACCGGAACAGTCACAATTCTAGTGATTAATGTGGAATATAGTGATTAATGTGGAATATTGTGATTAATGTGGAATATAGTGATTAATGTGGAATATTGTGATTAATGTGGAATATTGTGATTAATGTGGAATAGTGTGATTATAACTGGAACGTGATATCAATCATTACCTTGTGAGCTAATGATTTTGTGCATGAGTTTATGAAACAGGAACAACAAAGGAAGTGTGCTAATGTGGTGAATCAGGGAGCATATATACAAATATATCTCATGCAACTAATTACGTTATTATGTTTGATTGTGTTGAATAGTGATGTGTATGCTCATGGTGAGTTGTTCCTGTAGGTACACCTTTGGATTTGGAGGGCTATGGGCCGGGTTGAGGCAGTGAGCTTCGAGGAGCCTTGTGAATTAGGATACAGGATTTGGTATAGTCTCTACTTTAGGAGTAGTGTAAATCTATAGTGTTAACATTCATTTGGGAATGTAATTAATTAGCTTCGAAGTTTTATTTTGGCCTGTAATCCTATTAGCTCACGTAATAACCGGAACCATAAACTGTCTGTGATGCATGTTTAGCCCTATTTATGTCTCGATTACGCTGTTAGGGTAGAGAGACCCTACATATATATATATGTATATATATATATATATATATGTATATATATGTATATATATATATATATATGTATATATATATACGGGAAACTGATATGGGCTATAGGGTTTTTCCTTAAACCATTAGGTAGCCGCCTCATGTCTATATATATATCATGCATATTAGGTTACGGGGGTCAGACGTTAATTAGAATTAACTAAAACTTAACCTATAGTCCATTCAAAGAAAAAAGGTACAACCGTCACCTCTCTTCGGGGGTCTCATCCTTTTTCATCCTAGTTGAATTATCAAGTCTAGCAACTTGATAGTTTCAACATCTCTTCATCGATTTGATCATGTGGATACCGTAGAGGAAAAGCTGTAAAGTTTTGCTAGACTACTCGTGGAACTCGTGGACGTTTTCTGCATCAAACACGCTACAAAGATATAACTATCGACACCCGATATGATACGTCCTCGGTGGGAATCTGATTTTTTTATTCCGCTGCTTTGTATGCTAGTTGGATTCCTTACAAGAAGTTGGTGAGAAATTACCAGCCATTGCTGGAAGTGACTTTTCCAACATGATTACTATTCTTAATGAAGGAGTTCGGAAAGCAGATATAATCATTGGCGGAGCAGGCGGTATCCCTTGGTACAAAGTCAAGACTTCACCTATTTATTTCCATGATACATGAGCTGATATGCTGCTAGGAAACAATTTCCTACAAATATTCAAGCTGTTCACACAGGAGAATGAAACAAGAAGGCTTATTTCACAACCCTTTGTGATCATAAGATAATTGTCCAAAGACTAAGGGAGGCATTTCACCGAAAATTCCCCATTCTAGCAAATGCTCCCCAGATATATCAAAGAAAGATGAATAATCACTCTCATCGCCTCAAAGAACATGAAGGGACATCTTAAACAGTTGGAAATGTTTTCAGATGTTTGTCACAAGGAAGGATTAGTGCTATACGAAAGGAAGTTAGTAATTGCTACGAGACATATCTAGTTTCTTGGGATTTGAATCGACGAATCTGGAATAATCTTGCAGAATCACATTGTTGAGAAGGTACAAGGATATCCGGATGATCTAAATGATTTGAAGCAGCTTTAGAGTTTTCTTAGAGTTGTTAATTTTGCCGGTATGTTCATCAACAATCTGGTAAAACACATGAAGGTGTTCAGTCTATTACTCAAGAAATGTTGAGTTCAAGTGGAATGAAGAACAACAAGAAGTTGTTAAACAACTTAAAGAGGTTTGTAGGCAACTTCCAAAGCTTGTAACTCCAAACGATGAGGATGAACTGATATTATATACAGATGCTAGTTATTGAGATAAATAAATTTGGCACTTAGTACACGTCCACCTCATCACACTGTTATAGGTACCATTGGTGGGCAGCAATTCTATTAAGGCCACACCAACCGGAAAAATATCATGCAATATTGTAGCGGTCTGTTTACTGATAGTGAAGCCATCCAATGGCATATCAACGAGAAGGAGTTCATTGCAGACAGAAAGGCGTTCATAAAATGGCCATTTTTTTATCGCTAAGAAATTTATCCTTAAAATTGACAATTCAAGTGTTGAGTATTTTCTTAAAAATAAAATTGAATCTAAACCACAAACGGCTAGACTTTTAAGATGACAAGCTGAATGCCGATATTATGATTATGATATTGTCATTGTGAAATCTAAAAGAGAATATTGTTGCAGATTTCTTAACACGAGATGGAGGGACACGTTGCTGACAATACCCTCAAGAGGCTGAGGCATCTCAGGGAGGACCTGAAGATCCTTGATCGAGATTTTGAGGCTCTTTGTCTCAATACAAAAGTTAGAGACGACTTCAGCAAGTAGATCGGGAATCAGTTTCCAGTCATATATGAGCATGCTTTCAGTCCCAAGAACGTTTTTTCGAGGTCATGAAGGGGCCTATCCTCCAGGCCGCATCTTTAACAGTGCAAAAAAAAGTGTTTAGAGAACGGTGCTCATATAACCCGGAGGCAAGGGATTCACATACCCTTGTCACGAATGCTGCAGATGATGCATTCCTTGAGGATGCACACGTTGTAGCGAATGTTGAAGGCCAGGTGAAACCGCTTTCAAGTCAGCCCAACACTTTTGGGGTAAAAGAGGGAGAGTTGAACCTTAAACCAATGATAAGCAATTCGAGGGTTCAAACTAATGACGATTTAGTTTCTTCTCCTATGCAGGAATATCAGCGCACTTGAGATAAAATAATAACCAGACGGGGTATCAACCCAGAAAAAACAATTGTTGATATCTCCAGAAAGTATCCAAGGGTTTGGATGAAACCAGGAAACCATCCAAACAAAGTCAAGGAATAGTATAACTTCGGAGCTCTTGCTTCGATTTATACTGTTTTACCAGCTTTCTCTGAAACCTCAAAATTATCAAAGTGGATCAGAGAAGCAGTTCACGAGACATGGACGAATAACCCACATTTATCCCCAGGAGATATCTTGGAGTTGTGTTTTTTTGGTGCAGCTCCTGAACCTGCAAAGAAAGGCCTCATTGAGGCTTTTCACTTCATCAAGCTTAGACGCCCAGACGAAAACGCCTTCAAGAATATCAAGACAACGTTACCAGATGGAAATACACGAGTGTTAGTTGGAACCATCACAACAAATAAGGTTTCAACCAGACAAGCATGATGACTTTGGGTTTGTCTAACTGAAATGGACTAAGTCAAATACTCATTCAAGTTCTTTCAGAATTCAGGCAATGGAACATCCTTGTTGAATTCCATGACTGGAACAATAACATGATTTGCCGAAGAACTCTTCGATACAAGAAGGAGGAGTCTTTGGAAAAACAAGATTCCGGCAAGTAAATAAGCTTTTTTGGAAATTCTGCAACATGACACATATTTGCCGATGGAAAGATCGGATCTGCCAGACGTGTCAGTAGGAAAAAAGAACCAGAATTTGGGAAAGGGTTCCGACCCAGACTCTACATACAAGAGGCAGGAAAAGACAAAGGACCTGCTGACAAGAGAGCACGTTTTCCTAGGGCTCGGGGACCACAAAAACTAATAATGTAAAGATTCCCGACAAAGGAGACGCGTGTACCATTAAAGTTAGTGCCTAACTTACTGTGTAAACGCATCCAGATGCAATAATGACACACTCAAGAGAAAAGTTTGGTACAAAAAGACAAAAGGTACCAGCACTCCCAAGAAAGTTATGGCGCACTCAGACAAAGGCGTCAGACCATGTGAAAGTAAAGGTGCATTCACGGGCGCATTCAACATTCAAGATTTGGAATCCACATTTGAAGTCCGGATTCATGTCAATTCAAGCATTTTTATATGATAGACTAAACAAGTTGGTCTCCTCTCTAAAGGAGATATACTGATGTAATAAACGTTATAAGTATTTCGAGAATTAAACAAAGCCTTTTGCCCAAGCGTGTTATCTTTCTTCTTATTCTTGATCAAAAATCTAGATAGAACCCCTTACACCTGGTGTAGAAAACCAACCATGGTTGTGTTGCCTGCCGTTGAAGGAGCCATTGCAGAACCATCGGTTGCGATAGTGTGGTTGGTGGCGATGAGCAACCGTAAAAATTGGTGGAATACTTGACGACAGTCCGATCAAATTTAGGTAATGTTCAGAATTAAGATTTTGATTAATTATGCGGAAGCATGCTATGTCTGATATGGTTGTAATTGACTAATTCCATAATGTTTGGGAAGGTTCATTCGATGGAAATGAGGGTTTTGGAGTTGTTTGCAAATTCATAAAATATAAGGGTTATTATTGTCTTTCTACCTACAATTGGACCCATGTGAACTCATGTTTTTTTGGTAGACTATGTTGAATTATTGTTTACCAATTGGTACCGATTTATTATCACTAAGTTAAATCCTCAAATCCAATTGATTCAAGACTCCTACTAAATGGGCCATAATTCGAGCCCAATAAAGAGAGCCAAAACTTTGGCTTTAGTATGATCCGCCAAAATTTTCCATTTATTCTACAGTCCACTATCACTTCTGTCCTGGTCTACTTTCCTTTTCCACAGTCCATCGCCACCGCCGCCGGCGCCGACGCCACCGTTAGTAACCGCGAAACAGAACTTTAACTGAATCGAAGATTAAAAAACTTTCTGGACGTTTCAGTTTTGATGCAAAAACTCTTGCATTTTCCTAAAACCCCGTCGCTAATTCGCAACTGTTTCTTCTCAAATCCCTCATCATCCATTTATTTTCCTCTTTCCCAATCAAAGTCAACCACCAGGTGTTTAAGCAATATCTCAATGGCATCTTCGGCGACGGTGTTACCGCCGCCGATTGATGAGGGCTTGGGCAGAAGATTCTGGATCAAGTTTACGAATGTATGGACCCAGGCTATGTACACTCCTTTTGTGGTTTCTTTGGCCGCCGGAAACCTGAAGCTCGATAGTTTTCGCCATTATATAGCGCAGGACGTTTATTTTCTCCGCGCCTTCTCGAAAGTGTTAGTGATTGCTAATATCTTTGATTGATTCTCTCGTTTCTTCTTTTCGTTAGTTTGTTTTGCTGCGATTGTATTGTTTCCTTTCTTGAATTGCGGGCTGTAGTGGTAATGGTGGAGTTTTGCATTTATAATGATGTTTTGGGTGGCTGGTTTACTGGTGGACGAAATTCAGTGGGAAATTTTTGGTCTGTCCATTTCTTTTTCTGAATTTCTGTTCATTTCAGTGGTTATGATTATGAATTTGAAACTGTTTCTATAGGCAATTGATGAATTTGATCTTAATGGCTGCTCCAGTGCCACGGTCTTTGCTTACATTGAAAATAAACTCTAATATATCGCATATCCTTAACCCCTCGTGCATGGCTGCGACAATGGCTGCTAAGCCTTCATAACTCATAAGGTTGTAACTGCTTATACGCACATTGCTATCATTTCTTGATCTTGATATCATTCTGTTGCTGGTGATATTACCATACTCATTTTCTTCCTTTATTGGTAATTTTTTTCTCAATTGTGATTTTTGATGCTATTTGCCAAGCTCATGCTGAAAAGTTCCGAAAAGTGGTACATAAGCAATTGACAGAAGAAAATACACATTTCTTTTTTTCTTTTTTTTTCTTTCTTAAAGAACAAATGCCGAAACACAGTAGCCATGTGAGATCCATTTATATTTCGTAGATTTCAACCTACCACCCCCACTCTATGACACAGATGTGGCAAGAAAGGCGTTCTCTGATCTAGTCTGGCTATGTATTCTCCCCTTGAAATCAAATGGAATTTTTTGTGGTTTCAATCCCAAAGTATTGTAGTTTAGTTTTCTTTCAAATACAAACATTAGGGTCTGTTTTCTTGTAGTTTAGCTTTGGTTTCATATCTCATCACGCTCTATTCTTATTTATGTATCTGTAAGGTAAACATGCTTGGATTTTTGTGTTGACTCTAAACTTTGTTCCTCAGGTATGAAATGGCTGAGGAGTGTGCAGATGATGATGATGCAAAAGTTGGGATTTGCCAACTGCGACAGAGTGTTATAGAAGAGCTCAAAATGCATGATTCAATTGTAAAAGTGGGTGTTAGAAAGACGCTGTAGAATGTGTGCATTACATAAAATACTACGTTTCTTGTTTAAGATATTGCTGTTGATGGAACATTGATTTCACTAGAATGGGTGCACTCTTGGTACATTACAATAAATCATATTTGTTAGTCTTTACTTAAAATAAAATAAGAAACATCAGATGGCTGTCTTTTGCTCTTGGTTTTTGGTGATATATTATAAGAATCCTTAAATTAACAT
Source organism: Haberlea rhodopensis (assembly GCA_907163345.1). Taxonomy (NCBI): domain Eukaryota; kingdom Viridiplantae; phylum Streptophyta; class Magnoliopsida; order Lamiales; family Gesneriaceae; genus Haberlea; species Haberlea rhodopensis. The sequence goes on along the minus strand of CAJQUN010000024.1, from coordinate 2,603,449 downwards.
GAAACCTTGTTTTCTGACTCTTGTTCATCAGATGCAAATGTCTGTGCATCCTGATCGGATGGAGCACTACCTTGTTGTTAAAGCTGTTTTTTTTATCTGTTAGCATCTTTCTAGTTTAAATGAGGTTTGTGAGAGTGGATTGCTACTCATTAGTTTGCAGACCTTCTCTTGTTTTAGCCAAGCACTATGGAGTGGATGGCTGCTGTCCGCTAGTTTACGAAGTTATGGCCTGCCTAACCTTGACTCATTACTATTTTGTCATTTCCAATTCTTTAAAAAACATTTCATATAGATACTCATACTTTTCACTGTTGTTTGCGTAGATGCTCCTATTGTGTATTGGTTTCTTGATATTTAGACCTCTGTAAATGATTAACAATGATTTTGGTGAGTTCCTATCTTGAGATGCGACATTGAATGCTATATTTCATTATGTTACTTGCTGTTGAGTTTCCATTCTAATGGCCGTTCACACTGGATTATGCAGGAGTGGGGTGTTGACCTGTCGAAAGACAGTACGCCAAATGCTGCTACTGTTAAATATACAGATTTTTTGCTGGCGACAGCCGCAGGAAAGGTTGGAGGAGTAAAAGTTCCTGGTAAACTAGCTACTCCTTTTGAGAAAACAAAACTGGCAGCTTATACTCTTGGTGCTGTGACACCTTGTATGAGTCTTTATGCGTTTGTGGGTAAGGAGTTGCAGGCATTTCTTGATCCTACTGAAAACACTCATCCATACCAAAAATGGATCGAAAGTTATTCCTCCAATGCATTCCAGGTCTGTATTGCTGATGATAAACCCAGCTTAGCTCATAATTTTCAAAGTAACGTTTTATCCATCAAAGCATAAAAAATGTATGTTGGTCTCATAGATCTGCTCTTTTTTCTACACATGCAGGCATCAGCTTTGCAGACAGAGGACTTGCTGGAGAAGTTGAGTGTGTCTTTAACCGGGGAAGAGCTTGACATCATTGAAAAACTATATCTTCAAGCTATGAAACTTGAAATAGAGTTTTTTCTAGCTCAGCCACTTAATCAGAAAATTGCTGTTCCATTGGCCAGAGAGCACAATCCCGCAGAACATTGCCTCATGTTATTTTCGGATTTTGATCTAACATGTTCTGTTGTCGATTCATCTGCCATTTTGGCTGAAATAGCAATTATTACAGCCCAGAAATCATTTCCAAATCAACCCAACAAATCAGAAAATCAGCTTGGTCCCATGTCTCCAGTTGATTTGAGGAGCACGTGGGCAGATCTTTCCAAGCAGTATACAGAAGAGTATGAACAATGTATAGAAGAAATTTTGCAACGTGACACAGGTACACTCATTTTTTTTAGAAAAAAACGACAATATTAACACTCATGTGAATTGCAGTCTAAATTGTTGCGAGTGAGATCACTAATGCTTGGAAGGCTTATTGCAGAGGAAAAATTCAATTATGAAGGTCTGCGAAAAGGACTTGGGAACCTTTCAGATTTTGAGAAAAAAGCCAATTTGAGGGTGATAGATGCTGGAGTACTCAAGGGTCTCAATGTTGAAGACATAAAACGAACCGGAGAACGCATGATTCTCCAAGATGGTTGCACCAGCTTCTTCCAGACCGCTATTAGTAATGAAAATTTGAACACAAAAGTCCATGTTCTTTCCTATTGCTGGTGTGATGATCTCATTAAGTCTGCTTTTTCTTCAGGTGCTTTTTTTTTTCTTCTGCTGGATTGGTGGCATTTGAATGAGTTCAACCAATTAATAACTCATTTCAGTGATGCTGACTAAATAATTGCATATTCCATGTCAATATTTTGGTTCTTGGTTTCCCATTATTAATCAAGTGCATTTCACCCTCAATCATCAAATTAAAAGAAGTCATACCTGTAGCTTCCAGTTTTCTATACGTATGTTAAGATCTTAAAATTTTAGGATTTTGGTCTATGCAGTGTGCAAACTTTGATGTTCTTTTTTGAGTAGCAGTTTTACTTTATCAAACTATCATGGAAATGTGTATCTTTCCATATTTTAGCGGCAGCATCTCATTTCATTGTCTGTAAGACCAATGCCATCTTCAAATTTCTATTATGTTATGCTGAACAATTTATGTATGCACACAAGTTTATGAGGCACGAGTCGATGCTAATTCGATATTGTCAATTATTACAGTTGAATCATCGAAATTCTGAAGTTTGATTTAGTCATATTGTGGTTTCTATGAATTATTATGCTTTTGTTATTTAAATTTCTCTGACTAGATATCTTTTCTTGGATGAAACGTCTTTGATGAAATGGAGATCATTAACCAAAAATCCTAGCAATGTATTTTTATTGAATGAAGATGTCAAGGATGTGGTGAAATTCTATAAATTCTACACCTGCTAAGGTTAAATAATTTGAAGTTAAAATATCCCGGGAGCAGTATGAAACCAGATGGAAAAATTAGGTTCCAGACATTAAATTGTATGTGGTGGTTGGGATAAGAGTATGCTGGTCGAAGAGATTTAAGCACGTTGTATCCTATCACTTCTTGTCCAAGCTGAAGGGTTATGGGTGGCTCTTACAATGTGGAACAAGTGACTTGCATTGAGAACTTATTTATGACCATTTATTGTACTCAAGATTTATGGCTCAAATATGTTGTGATTATAATTATTGATTTACAAGTATACACAACGAAGAGTATATGTGGTGTGCCCATACAGTCATCTTTAGGATAATTTCTTTACCAAGTGGGCCTTCATTATGATTGGAGTAGTATCATCTAATTGAAAGAACGTGAATTTTAATTGAAACCTCACTGACCTTTTCAATGATGTTGTGCTCTCGTTTTAACATCCAGCTCATTTTCAACGTTGTTAACTAGTTGTCTTTGTCAGCATGCTAGGGATTAGCTAGAGTTAAAAAGTAGGCGTTAACATGTGGTCCTTTTCAGTAGGCAGCTACTGAAGGCTGTAAATACTGCCACAATAAGATGGTATAGCGTTTTATTCAATCATTTGTGGATTGTGCTCAACTGGAGATTTTGACGATCTTATTTTTAGGGCCCAAGGTTTAGTGCTGTTGGATGTAGTTGTCTACTACCCGTCAAAGGATCATTTGTCTGGGAATTCCCTTGTAATTAAATTAGTGGTTGAGGTGATGAAGGCAAGGAAGTAATGGAAAGTGTAGCTATAATGAGGATGATGGGCTTGCCCGCCAAAAATATGGTTATATGATGTCAAGGGTCATCCTTTTTGTAGTTTTAGCCTATCAAGGAGTATGAGAAGAGCATCATTCTCATCCAATCAATTAAAGGTCTCGACATTTACAAATATATAGAGAATCTTACCCTATAATTTTCCTTATCTACTAAACTTGAAATACAAAATAAATCTAATCTAATCTCTAAAGATTACAAGATAAAGTTTAATCTAATCTTCAATTATTTATTATAATCTTCAACGCTCCCCCTCAAACTGGGTCATAGAGGTTGATGCCCAGTTTGTGGCTTAGTTCTTCAAAGTTAATTGAGTTAGAATATATTTGAGATTAATTATCCCTTTTCAATCTTCTCACTTATGGAATGTCGATCCACTTCAATATGTTTGGTACCATAGTTATTAAGGCGCATAGCGCACTGAAGCGCAAAGGTGTCCTGGGGCTATAGCTATGCGCCGACGCGAAACGCGCGCTTTACTAAAGTAAAGCGCCCTAACTTATATATTCTTAATTAATATATCAAAATGTCCATATATTTTACGAGTTATAAATAAACAAACTTAAAGATAACAAAATTAAATAATAAAGTAAGCATCAAATTACAACAAACTTAAATAATGCAAAAATATCGTTCAACAAATATTAAACTTGAAAATTCTTACACATTAAACTACCCAAAATTTCAAAATGAAAAACTAATCTATTTATCATTCATATCTTTAAATTTAAGATTAGTGTCATCTTCATCATCTGTATTTTCATCAAATTTATAGCGCTCATCATTCTCCTCCTCTAGCTTGGCTAACAAAATGTAATGTACGTAACAAATAAACCCAGTTTGAGCTATTTTTAATAAGCTCAAATATAAATATAATGGTCCAACTAAACTTTAATCACTAGTAGATACCAACAGCCGCCTATACTCTCAGCGTTTAGCAAAGGCCCGTTAAAGCGCATGCCTTGGTTACGCGTAAAAGTGCATGTGCCAAGGATCGGAATTCGGCTTCAGCACTACTGCGAGCCACAACTGATTGCTTGTTGCTCCTCCATGTCACTAGATTTTCCCATACAAATGTACAATACCCAGAAGTGGAATGTCTATCTTTAGGGGACCCAGCGCAATCATCGTCAATGTAAACTTTGACTCCTCTGTTGGTGTTTTCTTGAAGAGTAATCCTTTCCGAGGGATCCGTTTTAAGTACCTTGATACTCGATATGCAGCATCCGTATGTTATTCTGTTGGATTATTCATGAACTGACTAATGACACTTACCACAAATCCTAGATCAGGTCGTGTATGTGAGAGATATATGAGTTTGTCAACAAGTGCTTGATCTCTCCCTTTGGTGACTGGTGGACTATCTATCTTTATACTTATCTTGATGTTTGGATCCATTGGAGCGTCAACTGGCTTGCATCCCAACATGCTGCTTTCCTTTAGAAGATCTAACACGTACGTTCTTTGTGAAATTGATTTGCCAAGAGATGATCTTGCTACTTCCATTCCCAAGAAATACCTTAGATGTCCAAGGTCCTTCATTTCAAATTCCTTTGAAAGTAGAGTCTTCTCACAAGGATGAATTTCTTCTTCCCAGTTTCCTGTCAGAACAATATCATCTACATACACAATAAGGACTGTGACCTTTCCCTTTCAGAGTGTTTTACAAACAAGGTGTGATCAGAAACACATTGGTGAATCAACAGAACCATGCCATAGGTGATTGTTTGAGGCCATAAAGAGATTTCTTCAATCTACACACTTTGTTAAGGGTTTCTTTTGATTTGGAACCTGGTGGAATGTCCATATATCCATATACACCTCCTCCTTAAGATCTCCATTAAGGAATGAATTTTTCACATCGTAGAGGCCAATCTAAATTGGCACCAACTGATAATAGAACTTGAACAGTATTGAGTCTAGCCACTGATGCAAATGTTTCTTGGTAGTCAATACCATATGATTGTGTGTATCCCTTGGCGCAAGTCGAGCTTTGAACCTCTCTATGCTCCCATCAGACTTATATTTAACAGTGAATAGCCATTTGCATCCAACTGTCTTCTTTCCTGGTGGAAGATCAGTGATCTACCATGTGCTGTTCTTTTCAAGAGCTTTTATTTCATCACAAGCAGGCACTTTCCGCTGTGGATCAGTGAGAGCTTCGTGGATAGTCGTTGAAACCTGAACCTGGTCTAACTGTGAAACAAAAGCACGATATGCAGGAGAGAAACGGTCAAGTGAGACAAAATTGCATATAGGGTGTTGAGTACACGTTCTCAAAGTGGTAGCCCGTGGTTCAAGTTTTCCACGATTATGAGGATGGATGTGGACAAAGGCTGAGCAACCAAAGACTTTGAGAGGGATATTGTGGAGTAGGTGTATGTCTGGGAAATGTCTAGGATTGCTTGAATAAGTGTTATCAATTTGAGGGTTTGAGATGGCATCCTATTGATGAGGTATGTGGCTGTGAGGATGGCATCTCCCCAGTGACAACTTGGAACATTTGACTGGAAAAGAAGAGAACGAGCAACCTCGACGAGATGACGGTTTTTCCGTTCGGAGATTCCATTTTGTTGTGGGGTATCAACACACGAGCTATGGTGAATGATATGTGGATATCCCCCCAAAACGGAATTGAAGTAATCACGAGCTCGGTCCGTGCGCAGAATTTGAATCTTTATAGAGAATTGGGTTTGGATCATGGTATGAAAATTGCTTGAAAATTCGGTATGTTTCAGTTTTATCTTTCATGAGAAAAATCCATGACAAACATGTATGATCATCCACAAACAAGATAAACCAACGAGTGCCACTAACATTTTTTACATTAGAGGGGCCCTAGATGTCGCTGTGTACGAGGGATAAAGGTGCATAAGGTTTGTACCGATGTGGTGAAAATGTGGTTCATATGCTTAGGCAGTTGGCAAACATCACACCGAAGAGAAAGAACTTTATTAATAAATAAAGACAAACAGTTTTGAAAGATACAAATTTGATGCCACAGAAGAATTTCACTATCTTTATTGGTATCCAATGAAGAAATTGAATAAGATAAAGTGGGAGAAGAGCTAACTGAGGGACGCCTCTTCGAAGTTGTCTCTTGCAGGAGGTACAACCGGAATAGAGCTTAGCACTGCCAATCGTCCTTCCGGATGCCAAATCCTGGAACACATGGTTAAAATCCTCCAGAAAGCCAAATCCTGGAAAACACAAGAACCATGAAAGAATTTTGCCCAACACATGGAGTCTTTAGCGAGCTTACTCACTGATAGCAAGTTGCAATTTAGATCAGGTATGAATAAAACAGAATGTAGCGTAATATCCTTTGTTAAGCACACTGGTCCATAACCAGCAACGCCGGAGCATGAGTAAACAATCCATGAAGTGGAATAAACCCAAATTTCCGGCCATGTGGTCAGATGCTCCTGAGTCAACAATCCATGAAGTGGACAAAGCTTGCTGTGAGAGCAAAGCAGTAGAAAAATTACCTTGATGAGCCACATTACCAAAATCCACAAGGGAAGGAGGCGGCAACGTAGTATTCTGGAGAAGTAGTTTCTACAGCGCATCCGTTGGGCTTTGGTGAAAGAAGTGATTCAACTGGAGAAGATGTGTCACTGGCTGCAGTATAAGCCCGCCGTTCTCAGGCAGGCTTCCAATCAGCTGGCTTGCCATGAATTTTCTAACAAGTTTCAATGTTATGAGTTGGCTTTTTGAATCGGTCACAGCTTTTATTTGATCGAGAAGTGAAGGAATGGGCTGATTTAAGGAGTTTGAATCAAGGACTGGGGCATAAGATGATTTGGGTGCAGATCCTTCACCGGTATGAATTGTCGGAGGCAGGCCTAGCATAACTTTCCGGCGACTCTTTTCGTGCCAAACTTAGGAGAACACAGGGCGTAAGGTGGGCAATGACTTGGTGTGCCCAAAATTCTGCCGCGAACTTCATCAAGAGATGGATTGAGGCCCGATAAAAATTTAAACCTTCGTTTCTGTTCAACAATTGCACGAAATCGTTTGTTATCATCCGGGCATCTCCATTCGTGGACTTCAAACAAGTCCAATTGTTGCCATAAACGCGTGAGAGACGTGAAGTAATCAGTAATAGTGGATTCCCCTTCACGAAGATCTTGAAGAATGCATTCAACAACAAATAGTTTAGGCGTATCACGAGAGGAGTTAGTATCGTGCGCTGCTTTCCATATGTCATTTACGCCAATTTCCGGCAATATGGAGGAAATAAGCCAAGACATAACCATGTTATTCTCGGAATTCCATGTGCAGAATTTAGTGTCAGCAATGTCTGGGCAAGTGGATTCGCCGGACAGTAGATCCTCCTTCCCCTTACCACAAATGAACATCCTTACATATTGAGACCATTGGAGGAAATTGTGGCCATTTAATTTGTGTCAAGTGATTGGGGCAGAAGATTCCGCAGCAATTTGTGCGACGGCAAGCATGGTTGCATCAGGTTTAGATGACGAAGTCATGTCGTATTTGGTCATAGACTATACGAGCTTTGGGAATTTTGTGTTCGAGCAGAAGCGATACAAGCAGCGACAATCGCGAGGGGTGATTAGAAACCCATAAAGTCGCGAGAGAGAAGAAAAGGCAGAGGAATCGATCAACTGAATCAATGAATGATGGGGTTAAGGAAGAAACCTATAACCTGGCTCTCATACCATGTAGTTTTAGGCTATTAAGCCGTATGAGAAGAGCATCATTCTCATTCAATCAATTAAAGTTCTCGACATTTACAAATATATAGAGAGTCTACCCTATCATCTTCCTTATCTATTAAGCTTGAAATACAAAATAAATCTAATCTAATCTCTAAAGATTACAAGATAAAGTTTAATCTAATCTTCAATTATTTATTCTAATCTTCAACACCTTTCTTGATAATTCATTTTGTCTCAGGCATTGTGTTGCGACACATGAAAGTTAAATTGTTTTAGGAGTTTTGATACCTTTTACTGCCTTAAGATACCTTTTTTTAAAATTCTTTTTTTTTTCTTTTTGGAATTGCCGTGTTTCACTGAAAAAACTAATATTATGAGTAATTTGTGGGAATTGTCTTTCGTTTTACTTTTTTTGTCTATCTTGTTATTAGTTATTGAAGCTTAGGATTGGAATGCCACATGCAGTATCTTAATATGCTGAATTTTGTTTCATTTCAAGCAGGTGGTTTAGAGGCTGTACATATACATGCCAATGAGTTCGTCTATGAAAACTCTCTGTCCACTGGCGAAATTGTTAAGAAGGTTGAGTCTCCCATTGACAAGGTTCAAGCTTTTACTGATATTTTGTGGAAATGCAGCAAAGATAAAAAGTATCTGACGGTATATATTGGAGATTCAGTGGGTGACTTGCTATGCTTGCTTGAGGCCGACATTGGTATTGTGATAGGCTCGAGTTCAAGTCTGAGAAGAGTGGGAACTCACTTTGGCGTTTCTTTTGTTCCTTTATTTCCAGGCGTGATTAAGAAGCAGAAACAGCGTGTTGAGGAAAGCTTATCTAAATGGGAGGGTTTATCGGGAGTTCTGTACACAGTATCTGGCTGGGCAGAGATTTGTGCTTTTGTTCTGGGTTCGTAAAAGCTTTTGCTGTTATGCTACCATCACATTCTTGATAATTCCGTGATACGATTTGCGTAGATGTTAATATACTAGGATATTCATATACAAGATTGGTGGCTATTTTTGCTGCGCGCCATGGTTCAGTGTTGTTCCCTTCGTTTTTGCTACCGAATCTTCTATTAAGCAATCTGTTCTTTTGTACCCTTCGTTGTTTACTACTGGGAGTTCTGCACAGAAATATAAATGCAATACTTTTGGGTGCAAGTTCCATTTTCTGTTAACTTTGAAGTGTATTGTAACCCCTTGTATGATTTTACTGTTTTGGTTTAAACAGTGAATGATAAGTTGGGGTACATGATAGATGGATTTTGAAACTTGTACGTCTGCCCAAGAATGAAGTTTTATTAGATTGTTTTAACGATTTTGCGACTTTCTTAGGAGCATTTTTGTCCCTATTTCTTCTCAATAATCTGAATCTGCTAAATATTTGGTCTGATAGTTTCTTTTACATCTGTACTTATTGTCATGTTTGGGTACAGTTTGAATTCTTAGAGCAAGGGATGCACACGCGAGCTTTAATCAAAGAGTCATAAGGTGGTGTTAGATACGTGACGAGATAATCAAATGATATTGATGTGTAAAACGAGTGATAAAAAATTGATATATATTTATATAGTGTGATTAATTATAGAATATTTAGTGTGAGTTGAGTAACCCATGCCCTTATTAATTCTACCAAAAGCTTAATCTAGTCTAGTCCAATAAGATATTTGTGTTGTTATTATTAAATTATTAATAACTAAATGACGAAACGGTATCAATTTATAAACTAGCAATCCGATTAGGCAATCATTTGCAAGAACAGTTCTTGCGAATGACCGTCTATGAGATTGAAAAGAATCCAATGAGATATATTCGATAGTATTAATTTTTAAATACCCTTTGTGCTTGTCAAATAGTTGGTGATTGATGGGAATTTGAGGTTGATTTTGTATGATGCCCCAATAATTTTGTTCTTTATGGATATTAGTATATTAGTGAAATTTGTGTGGCTTCGTAGGAGAGTCATTGTCACTTAATGACCATATGCTTATGCACTTTAGCGATTATTTCTTGGATACTCTATGGGGCACTATTCATAAGGTGGATTTTATTAAAAATTATAATTAATAGTAACTGTATAACTCATATTTTTAATGGCATCAACTTGCAATATATAAATATTAAACCCGTGATCTTGGATTTGATATAAATTTTAGAATTAGTCGTTTAACATTTGACGTTTTACTAAAGTTAAAGTTGGTACCACCAGAGAAACTCAGATGTTTTAATCTAAACATAAAGAGTTATTTTTTCCTAAGACATGGGTAAAATGATTAGAGCAAAAGATTGGTTACTTTGGCTGCATGACATTAATATTCAAGTATTGACATCAGAGAATGCACGTATGTAATGTGCTATATTTGCCTAGCAAAATGGACACTAAAAGTTCTAAACCCCTTTTGTGTGGGGGAAAAAACACTATAGTATGGGATTTCAAAACTTTACCGAATACATTTTATAACTCTTATTAAAAAATGATTTAGTCATCTATAAAAGTGTTTGATGGAAAATTCTAGTATGGACTGGTTATGGACCCCACATATGGACCAACATATAGAAATGAGTTTACCATTGTTTGATTAACCTTTGTTGATATGTCTGGTTGAGTTCATTTTCCTTGCATTGATGCATATGTGTGGTCCAAACTAGGTGAATGTAAGAATTTCTTATGCCTGACTACTCTCAATTACGAGCGATTGAAACTGCGAAAATGTTTTTGGCCCCTCATATTTTTCAAAAAGGAACAAAACACGTGTGAGAAAATTAAGAGTAGAACTCCCTAAATTATCAAAACTAAATGTTTTTTTTTTACAATACGTTTTAAAACAAAGGATCTTGCGTCTATATTTTCAATTGTATTTCAAAAATAAAAGAGATGGAAAATTCCACTCTATTGGAATTTTAATGTGCACTTCTTAAAAAAAAAAATCTAGGAGTATTGTTGTGGAGGAGTTTATAGAGCAGTCTTCGAATTTTTTTCTGGTTCTTTATAATAGCAAGTGAATCATTAGGTAATAGCTCTAGTTCCAAAGTTCTCTCATGCATCTAGAGTTGGTGATTATGGACCTAAATCTTGCTTAAAATGTACTCTAGAATTGGTGATCTTCAAGATAGTTTTCGATATTAGCTTGTGACTGAAATTATAGTATCCATAAGTTATTGGGTACATCCATCGATATAATCCATCTTTACTCTGAATTTCTAATAAAATAAATGTTTTTTTTTTATCATAAGGGGAAGTTTGTATTTTAAAGAGTATTTACAGACTTAAACGTGAGCCATTTTGATCCCAAAGTGGGATCGCTGAGACAAGCCTCGTTAGCCAATTACATGGCTTTCCATTCCCACTTGTTCATATCTTTAATTGATTAGCTTCGAAGTTTTTCATGCTCTATAAAAAATTCTTCACAAATTATGAGGCCAAAGTAGGCCCTTCAATGTTATGTACGTGGCATGTTATTTACCTTTTCAACCTTTGAACATGTCGCCTTTGTTCCATCTTCTATTATGAACTAAGCAACAGTAGTTATTTTCCATTATAAATACCATACATCCACATTCCAAAGCTCTTATGTACTCCTCTTTCTTCTTTCTTTCTTTGTTCTTCCTGCAAGCCTTTCATTTTATGCCAAGAAAGGAGTACATGGCACCGAGAATCGAGCCCTCGACGAGATGTTGGGGTCATTGTTCATCATATACATACATGAAGGTAGATGCTCATGATTTGTGTCATACTAAGATTAACAAAGGAAACATAACCTAAGCAAGGCTTGATTTTGAAGATGAAAATGTCGTCTCTAGGCAAGTCTTATGCTTGGCTTAACCCATCCCTTTTTGCTTGTATAAATTTGTGTTTTATTAACCAAAAATGTTATGGAATCTTCAAACAATCATAAAATATATGGTAGATTCCAGTGGTTAAAATCCATTTTTCTTTAGAAACGAATATGTTTTTGTTCCATTTTTTCTTGTCATTTGAATGTTGTTTTCTCCTAATATTGTTCGAGGACTTCAATCTTGTACTTTGGAACTTTGTAAGAGGGAGACCATTATTTGTGTGCTTAATTCTCTCTCTTCATTTGTCAATGTTTGTAAGAATACTACTGCTCCCTAATCCAACTTGAGAATAAACTGAAGAGAATGCAGCCGATGATGAAGTGACAAAACCAAGAATTTATATTAAAAAAATTTAGGTATATGACCACAAAATATATTTTTATTTATATAATATAAAAATATATACTCCATTATAAGAAAATTTAGCTACCAACATTAATCTTGTTAAATTATACAACGTTGTGCAATTTTATATTCTTATATAGCCATTGTGCAAACCAATTTACAAATGTAATTGCTGGAATACTGAGTTGAAACAAAAGAATAAATTCTTGCTTCATTTACAAACTAAAGACACACACACACACACAATATATATATATATATATGTATTATTTTTATATATTTTAAAGACATTTTCAAGCTATCTGTTATCCTGAAATAGGAGATGAAATACTTTTTAAGATTTTTCAAAAAATGGAAAACATGACTATTAAAGAGATTATTAATTGCTGTTAAAATATGTTCTTTACTTCTTGTTATTAAATATCTTCACTACCACAATGTTATATTTAATGGCCAAGGATTAATTTAAAAAAGTAAGGTACATACAGATTTTTAGAACTCATATATCAAAATTATTTTTTGGTTATTGGATGTAACATTGAGATAGTACATATATGCTAGTAAGAAATACACTTTACGTAGATAATGTTTAGGATGTGGACGATCACTTCACATCCCCGTTCTAGAAAATATATAAAATATATAATTTATAAACTAATAAGTGAATGTTCTGCTCGATAAGTAGTTGTTCATTTTATTATTATTTTTGAATTTACTTAAAAATACATTTCACTCATTTAAGTCACCCCTCAATGGGACAGTTTAAATTTGACCATGTACAAATTTGTTTTCAAGAAAATGGCCTCAAATAACACTAAGCAAGGTAAATTTTTTTTTTTAAAAAAAAAATATTTTTTTTTGAATGGGATTAGCAGCCCAAATAACGGCTCCTCACACCATTAATGCAAATTATATATTTTCTCATATAATTAAATAAAATGAAATAAAAACAAAAATGATATCTCTTGAGAGTGAGAGCCACCTGAACCGACCTCCATGCCCGACCTGATACTCTTCCTCATGCAGCCATCTTCTTTTCCGACCATTTCTACGTGCCGACCTCCCTTTCCGACCTATTTTGCCTCGCTTTTGTTCAGCCCTTGCCCGGCCCGACGAACTGTTTGGGTTTACCTCTTTTGCCGACCTCTTTTCCACGTCCGGAAAACATGTGGAAGGATTGATTCAACCATATCTCCAAAACTAGGCAAGTGCGAGATCCGTGGAGAAACCTCCAGGATTTGATTGAAACTTATCAAGGATCCGGAAGATCTTATTGTCTTGGGAAAATTCGGATTAACATGGAAGGAGTCATTACTACATGATAACTCTTCACCTATAAACACGAGGTTTGATCTTCACTTTAATTCATTCATAAACCTTTTATTTTACAAGCATATATTTTCCCATTTTCTCTCGTCTGACTTAAGCGTCGGGGACACGCCAAACCTTCTCACGTTTATTTCATGATTTCAGGTCATTCTATCGCAAGGATACTAAGCAAATTGACGTTATTATTACTTGCATTGAAGAATAGAGAGGTAGTGTTTTACCTCTTATCGATGTCGAAAGGTCATCACAATTTTTGGTGATATCAATTGGCTTCGTATGTGAGAACTTCTCGAGCTAAAGACATTGATATGGCTGGAAGACATGGATGAGAAGGCCAACTGAACCCTGGTGGTAGAGGAAATCCTAAACCTGAGGCCCCGAACACCCCACGGGGTATGAGGAATCAACCACCTCCTGTCATCAGGAACGTGACAGATCTTACTATCAATCAGCTGGCCCAGTTCATCACCCAGACTATGCGGACTACCATAATTCAAAATCAAGCGCGTCCCTCGCTCCATCAAGATCGGGCACAAACCTCCTCCTCACCAAGATCAGGCATAAGGCACAACCTCCTACACAGCAAGATCAGGTGTTGTAATGCCAAAATAATTTGTAATTAATAATTTGTTTGATTGAGGTAATTATGAGATAATTTACGGGTTTAAATTATTTGGCATCGTACGTTGGGACTGGAATTCACACAAATAATTCCGGGGTAATTTTTTGGTGCAAGAAAAATGCATGATTTAATTTCAGGAATAAGTTGTCTTTTATTTTAATAAAGAAAGGAATAATAGATGAGATGGATACATGTTAATGTGTGCTTCAATGGTGTTAAAGAATCGGTCAAGAACCTTGCTTATTGTGTAGCAAAATGTGCTCTTGTGTGATTCTAAGCTATGAGTTGGGTTTTTGGTGGGACTTGGAGTCCGGGGTGCTTTATGTTGGGGCTGGTATAAGAATTTGATGTTGGAGAGAGAGTTTTTGAAAACACGTGATTTTTAATGAATCATGATGTATTTGTGAGAGTATTGTTATTTCGGAGCATTTTTGCTATATATACCAGATGGACTCGGTATTCCGTCATTTGGCACGGAACCCTCCCCACTTTTTTCTCTCTCTTCGCTCAAGCCCTACCCCATTTCCCATCTTCTTCCCTTGGAAGAAAGATTGTTGGTAGCTTGGCCCGGGAGCCGGTTTCTCGAAGATAATCAGGTATTCATCTTCCCCTCACCATTGTCTTCGATTTGGTAGTAGTATTGTAGTTTTTGGTTGAGATTTTGGTGGGTTTTGAAATTAGGGATTTTTGGTTGGAAAATCCAAAGTTGAGTTTTTGAAGTTTTTATGGGTTTTAAATGTTGTATTTGAAGTGTTGAGGTTGTATGGGGTGTTGGTTTGGAGTTTGGGTGTGAAAAACACCATTGAAGCTCGAAATTTTCGGAAACCCGCAGGTCGCGATCGATCGGCGCCAAGCCGCGAGGTCTCAAGTCCTCGAAAGGACATGCAAGAACTATCAATTGCATTCCCGCCATACGTGTCAACCATGACACTAAACAAATCCGAATCATGGCCTTCCCTCGTTTATCCTTGGATTCAACAATCCTAAAACAGGGAGGCTATCGAATTAACCAGCAAGGATTACCATGGTTCCAAAACACGACAATCCCTTCTCAGGGGAAGTCAACAGGACCTCACGATTATTCCTCATAATACACCGTGCCATCGAGATTACCATTCTCAAGGTGCCACAATCTCACCGGAGGCCCATTCATCAAAGCATATATATGCTCCAGTCAATCAATATTCCTTGAGCTCTCAGCTCCATCACAGTTGTCTTCCACCACATGGAAGACTTCTTGGCCAGTTGAAACTCTGCCAATCTTAACCAAGCAGTCTTGGCACAGGGTGCCGACACGAAGATCTGCTCTATCCTTTCTAACCATTCCTCCACTTCTTCCCCAGTCTCTGTTCCCTCAAAACGAGGTGGATGGAAGTTCAAGAACTGTGTCAGGCTCAGCTCTTCAGGCAATAACAACTGTCCTATCGGTTCCACGCCCACAGCCGGTGGCGATAGAGGATTCGTCTGAGCAATACTAGCATTGACACTTCCTACATCGCCCACCTCCTCATTGAGGTTCCCCAAATTTATGGCCGCCATGCTGTAATACAAGGGTTAACAACAATACCAAAACAATTCATGTATTACACCGTTAGGTAATATAAGCAACAATAAGCATGTTAGTATAACAAATATATACACCAATATGCACCACATGCATAAACATGCTCATAAACAAACACCTAGCCAACTTGTTGCTAAGGCTACCCTTCACTCATTCCCGGGTTCTCTAACCACTGCTTTGATACCACTAATGTAAGGACCCTGATATCTTAAGTGTAGTTTAAAGGCATAAGTAGAGCTAACATGCAAAATCAGAGAATAAAAATTCATGTTGAGGCCTTCAGCTTTAAGGATTACATGCCAAAATAATTACTTCCAAATGGATTAGTTACAATCCCAGCCAAATGAATATTAATCACATAGATTTACACTACTCCTAGAGTAGAAACTATACAAAAGAATCCCGGCTTCTATATCAAAAGCACTCCTCACTAGCTCACTGTATCAACCCGTCCTTAGCCCCTTTATGCCAAAATGTACCTACAAGGACAATCCCCAAATCATGAGCATATAATAATCCATATTCAACATAATATGATTATAAGGCGTAAATGCATAAACCGTAATTACAAAACACTTCCTGTATTCCAATGCATTTTAAACGCTCCCTTTTGGTTGTCCCTGTACCATAACTCGTGATTATAATCAACAGATTATATTATGGTTCCACAAATGTCATGACATATAACCATTTCATTATCCCCAATCATCAATCTCTAGTCTGTTATAACAGTGTATTTTAATGCACATCGCTTGTCATGACAGCGGTACTAATACCCCTCTTCGACATATTAGCGGCATTGAATAACCTCGCTCAAATGCGACATGCGGCAATACCCTCGCTTCAACATTTGGCGGCAAATATTCTTTCCTCGCTATGAAATGACAGCGGCAAGTATTCTATCATAGCTTCAAGTGACAACGGCAAAGCATTAAAATCATCACTCTAATATAACCATGACTCATGGGATGTGCACCAAGTATTCAACATACACATATGCAATCATAATGCATAATTCAACATGTATTTGCATCCACAATGCACAATTCAATATATAATTTCATCCACAATGCATATTCCAATGAGTATATAAAATACATGTTACCATTGGGTGCACGTATGTATCTCTACGTACCTTTCCAAAATGTAGGATTTGGTAGACTTTACTTCCTTTGTTGTGTTGCCACCTGTGATGGTTCTACACATTCACACAAACCAATATTAGAACCCGATAATGGTCCGATACCAAAAACCCTACAAAAATAACCAAAATATTCATATTTGGCATCTCGCGATCGATCGCCAAAATGTCCCGATCGATCGCGAGAAGCCACTGCCTCATCGCCCAAAAATTCCCATTCCGCGATCGATCGCCGAGTTTGTGCTGATCGATCGCGCAAGCATTCTGGAGTCTCCTTGGGGTTCGTGATCGATCGGGAAAATGCCCTGATCGATCGCGGAAGCCTGTACACGCGATTTTTGGCCCTTTTCCACATTTCATCTTCTCCAATCCATTTTCCTTCAAATCCATCCCCACCATTAACATCAAAACTTCAAAAACCACCAAAATAAACACCAACAATACAATACTACCCATATACAATAAAATCCATATAAAACCAACATAAACCACATCAAAAACCATCTTCCAACCATTACAACAACAACTCCAACACCCAACCAAAAATATCATATTTTCAAAACCAAACCCTTTTAAAATCATACAAACTCATTTCAATACAAATCAAAGAAATAACACAAGGGGAGGTTCATACCACTTTTTGGCTTCAAATTTCATCAAGAAATCAAGCAACCAAGATTTTTTGAAATCTCCTCCTCTTTCTCCTTGTTGAAAAACGTGAATGGTGGGTTTTGGGGAAGGGTTTGGGAGTGATGTTTGATAGAGAGTGATGGGAGAGTGAAAAGAAGGGGTAGTGGGTATAGGGGTTAATTAAACATGTCCCAGTATTTAGCATGATGTATAAAATATCCCAACATGATATTTTAAAAGCATTTTCCAAAAATTCAATAAAACTCAATTAAACATGCTTTACCAACATAATTAACACCCACCCCAAATAACCATTGCGTAACTCAATTTCCCAACATGCATCTCATGCACCCTGATGCATTACCAGGTCACACCCACCGCATGACTAAGCATTTCACCTTATTAATTAATTCCACTAATTTAATTAGCACCATAAATATCACTTAAACACAATTATTGCCCAAATGCATATAATTATTTCGGGGATATCACAAAAAAGGCTCAAGTGGTGAGTGATTCTGAGCATACGATCTCAGAATATACTAAGTCATCACCTCATCCCCCCACCAAAGAAGCCACGAACCCGCAAAGGAAACCCTGATGCCCCCAAGAAGCATGTCCCTATTGCTGCTGCCACTGAAGTTCCAGCAGAGGTCACCGTTGCTGTGGAAATAGTTGAGGTTGCTGCAGCTTTGGCCATTGTCCCCGTCGTGCCAACATGTACTGATGTCAACCCCACCGACATGTCTCTAAGTTCCCGTAGGTGTGAAGTCTCTTCTACTCTTACTTTCTACCGCCAAATATAGGATGTTCCTAATGTCATCTTCTATTCACACCTGCCGGAAGAGGCAAAGCTGCAGTGGAACATTTCTCCACACCACTGGCGACTGAAATCGCTCTGGTAACTGAAGAAGTGGAAGCCCAACTGCAACCACAAATGGAGTTCTTTGACAGATGGGTGAAAGCTCGTCTGAAAGTCCATTTCAATAACTTCTCCCAGGTATTCAAATAGTCGATGATTGATGAAAATATCATCCTCGAGTATCTTCATATCCAGGACGTGGAGAAGGGTCTGAAAATGAGGAAGTGTTCCGAATGATGCTGTACGTCGGTGGACTTCAAGCTCTAGTCCAGTCTCGTCTTAAGAGTTCAAATCTGACTCGGTACGGCCAACCATGACATGCCTGTGCTCAACGCCTTGGGCCCCAAACTTACAATGGCTGAGCAAACACTGCATGACCTCAAGGTCATAATGGGCTTACACTCATGCTCTGCCCAACTGGGATTACCTCAAGCCCCAACTACTGACAGGAGCATGGTTGTTGTGACCTCAACAGAGGTCTCTATGGTAAACCCCTCCCCTACTGCCTTATTACCTGAACTAACTACCTTGCCTGGCCAAAATATTGTATCTGATCAACATTTGTGTTGGTGGATGTTGATCCTCTCAACGCAGATACAATAATTGAATCAATGGTTCATCAAGCCAACCTCTCTTCAGAGGCTGATGAATATACTGAGTCCTCACCTCCCTCCCCAACTGTTCTAACCATAATATGCTCCTATCTTCCAACCGACCAAGACAAACTAAATTTTGACTCCACCTTTCTCGTTCCCATGATCGAACCATACTGTTCCTTTTGACTTCCCAAACCTTCCTATCATCCCACCTACCCCAACCCCACTACCATCTAGCTTAGAGATACCTACTGGGGCAATCGTGTCATTTTCCATGGCTGCTGATTTACCAGTTACTACTGCCGTTGATCAGTCTGGTGCTGATTCTGCCAAGGTCTCTGTCAACATTGCCTCCCTTGCTGTTCCACCTACTGATGGTTCTGTTGAAGCTGATATCGCTATGGAAGTTTATGATGTGGATGCTCATCCTGCCGCCCCGCCTGCCGAAATATCCGTTGAAGTTGCTACATCTGCTAATCTTACTATTGCTGCATTATCTGCTGATCCTTCAATTCTAATCCCTGCTGCTGGTGTTGCTGATCAAGCTGGTCCCTCATTATTTGCCCAACCTTTGACCAGTGATCCCCCTTAGGACTTCTTCGATTTTCCTGAACAAAGTGATGAAGAAGCGCCTTTCAATTTTGCTGCTAAGCTGGTTCAGTTGTCCGCTGTTATATCCAACTTGGC
Organism: Haberlea rhodopensis; assembly: GCA_907163345.1. NCBI lineage: Eukaryota > Viridiplantae > Streptophyta > Magnoliopsida > Lamiales > Gesneriaceae > Haberlea > Haberlea rhodopensis. Next base: position 2,583,966 of record CAJQUN010000024.1, on the reverse strand, counting down.
TGGCAAAGTCTCCAATCTCAAACATGAAGAAAGAAACATCAGTCATGAAATTGGTAATCTATGGCGCCACACTGACTCCCAGTTCAGGGACATCTACCAAGATGTAAATCTTCTGTCTGATAAGGTCACAAGTTTTCAACAATTTGTCACCAAGGCCTTTTCAGACTCCTTCTCCAAGATAGGGCAAGCCCGACTTCCACTCAGCCAGTAAAATGAATCTCCACATGATGCTACCACCCTGGAGCTTGGAGGGATGATTGATGATATTCATCAGAAGTTTTCTGAGCATATGGCATATATGCAAGCATCATTCGTCTCACAGTTACAAGATCTGAGCAACAGTTTTCCCACTGTCACTCGTACTGTTCGAAGGCTACCGGAACACAGTAGACCTAATCAGTCACGAAAAGGAGAACAATCCCCGCAAGATGATCATCTGCTGGTGCTGAAGAACCAAGTCACTCGAAACCTTCACCCCAGCAAAGGCCACACAGTCCACGACAAACACCTACTGACACACCTCTCTCAACCCGTGACTAATCAAAGCATTGGTTGGGACGCCCACAGTAACACTTTTTGTCTCCATATGTCACTTTATGTCCTTACTGCAATAAAATCATGCTTTCTTGATTCAATGCTTATCTTAACTGATTTACTTTAATTCAAGATTGATATGACACACCTTAGTGCATCTTGCCACTTTTCGGCTATAAATAGCGTGCTCACTGCCCAACACATATCACACTACAACATGCTTATCTTACATTTTCACTTACTATTATTGCAACACCTCTACACGTCTAATTCATGGTTCATTACTTATCTAAATCTACCTTACATGGGTTGATTACTTATCTAACCCACCTCTGCTAGCTCCAGCTTCACGGACAGGTCTTGGTGTTCACCACCAGCCTGGAATTTGGAAAGCAGATGCTTGGGTGCTGATGACAAAAAGGGGGAAGACAGAGACTATGATGAATGAACAAAATATTACTTTGAAGATAACGTAGTTTATTTTCTAGGTTTTCTTTTGTACTAATTTCTTTGTATGCACTTTCTCTTCCCCTCCCTTTGTGAACAACTCTGAAACTAGCCAGCTCGGATCATTCCATACTGGCTATGTTTCTCAAGTTGCTTTTACCCACTTGAATAGATTGTAGACATAGGATTGTTGTAAGAATTATAAGATGTAAACATAATTCATTTTAAATAATGATACTTTTTTTGTTAATGTTCAGCTTGATTACTACTTGTAATCTGCTTATGAATCTAACAATATTTTTTACTCTCCACTGTTATGGTTCTAAGTTTTAATAGGTATCTGTGTTCAATGTTCAAGCAAGAGTCTCCACTGCTGAGTTTTGTCATCACCAAAAAGGGGGAAATTATTGGGAAAACATTTCTAAGTTTTGGTGATCACAAAGATCCACTGCTTGAAGTGTCCACTGCGTTGAAGCATACTGACAGAGGAAATAATGATTAACTCTACAAAGGTCCATCGGATATTAAAAGACAAAGCTATCTACCGGGTGAAGGGATAAAAAGTTATCTACCGAGTGAAGAGATAAAAAGTTATCTACCAGGTGAAGAGATAAAAAGCTATCTATAGGGTGAAGAGATAAAAAGCTATCTACCGGGTGAAAAGATAAAGAGATCTATCGGATCCAACGAATAAGAGTTATCATCTACCGGATGCAGAGAGTAGACGTCCACTTGAACAAGATATACAGTGAAGGAAAAGTCAGCAGACGTATAAAACAAAAAGATAAAAGAAGTACAAACTCACTCTGACAAAGGTACAACAGAGCGCCACACTACTTACCAGTGCCACCAATAGTGTCAGAATGAAAGAGTCGTTGATTAGTGTGATATCCCTGAAATAAATGTTGTGTTATGGCAATTAATTATGATTTTGAGGATAATTGGTATTAATATTATTTATTGAGGATGGGAAATGTATAGTTATGCGGTGGGCATAACCTGGTGATACATTTCAGCGTGCATGTGATGCATTGTGGGGATTGGTGTAAATCCGGCATGATTTATTGGGCTTTATTCTAGTGATGTAGAAAAAGCATGTTAATATTTATTATGGTGCATTTTATGGAGTAAATGCTTTAAAATATCAAGTTGGGATATTTTATTACATCATGCTAAATTCATGGGTATCTTTTTAATTAACCCATTCTAATAAATCCTACACCACACCCCTCTCTTCACTCTCATTTCCCCACCACTCTTCATTTTTATCATTCAAAACCCTTCCCCAAAACCCAAAAATCATCCAACTCTTGGAGGAAAGGAGAAGAGATTCAAACTTTGATTTGCTTGTATCTTGCTAAGGATTTGAAGCTTAGGTGGTAATGAACCCTCCCCTTTAATGTTATTCATGTTTTGAAGAAGTTTTGGGTTGGATTATTTGGGGGGAAAAGGGGTTTGATATGATATATGGTGTTTTATGTGTTGATGTTTGAGTTTTGTTGATATTGATGTGTTTTATGATGTATATGGTAGTTTTGGTTGTATTGGATGGTTGGGGTGTGAGGTTGTATGAGTATTATGGGTTGGGAAGGAGGAAATGCGCGAAAATGGTGAAAAGCGTGCTTACAGGCATCCGCGATCGAGTTTGCGCGATCTATCGGTGAAGCGGCGATCGATCAGCAAGTATTCAGCGATCGATCGTGGAGTGGCAATTTTTGGGCATTGAGGCAGGGGAGTCTCGCGATCGATCGGCGCGTTTGGGAGATAGATCGCGAGACACAAAATATGGGATTTTTTGATATTTTGTTGGATGGTTGGTAATGGATTATGATTTGGCTTCTAATATTGAGTTGTGCAATTGTGTAGATCCAGGTGGCAACACAATGCAGGGGATAAAGTCATGTAACATTCCCATATTTTGGAAAGGTACGTATAGAGACGTACGGGCACCAAACGTGTAAGGCCCCAACACTTAAACTCGTCATTAGTTCATTTATGACGTCGTATGTGTATAAATTTTTCATTTTTCTTTTCATTCTTTAAAAAGAATCATTACATGTTTCCCATAATCCCATGACATAAATAATGTTCAACATTTTATGTTCATCTCTACCAACAATTAGACTCAAAGATTTCGCCCATTACCATCCCCATTACACAACTTTTACATTGTGGGTTATTTTATAAAAATTTGGGCAGAGTCTCCCCATAAACTGAGCTATCCGGAAATAAAAACACATCACATAACGTAACTCCCGACCAGGGACAACACAATACTAAACAGAATACAGTAAATTCCCAGCCAGGGAAGACACCACACCAATAAGACAACAAAAGTGGGTTTCAACACCCTTATACAGTCCATATACAGATACAAGTGCTCACAGAAGAGCAACGAATAACGGATACTCATCCGGATGCATAATTAATATACATACCAACAGCTCAACCTCGTATATCGGCTCAATCTCATACTATGCTTCTGGAAGCATCATCCAACAAAGTTCGAGCATAGCACTCCAAGGCCGCATCGTACCTGTTGTACCTGTTTCATCAGAAACAGCCCCCACACAGGGTGAGCACACTCACACTCAATATTCAATCACAAATCAGCATACAAAATCATAATGCAATAATTTAGATTATTTAAAACTCATAAAATATACTCCCTGTACAATTCCGAAATTGTATAGCTTCCACGCACTGTTCCTGTTTCAATTTCACGCACTTTCAATGTCAAGTTCAGTATTATCATTGAAAGTATGATACCCAACAATACTATGAATTCAATACAACAACAATGTATTATTTATGCTCAACATAAATAATTCAACATCAATGTAAACCTGGTTATCCCAATGTAAACCTGGTTATCCCACTATCTCATTCTCGATACTTTCGCATATCGTTCATGCCCACGGCATCACTACTCAACAAGTAAAATCGGATCACGTACCGTTACGTGTCCCCCATAACTCGTATATGAAACTTAATTATTAAAGTCAAACGCTCACCTGAATCATCATATTCAAAATTGCGTGTATATATGAATGTATAGATACTAGATATACATGCTCGTACGTCACCACGTACCTTATAGTAGACAACATGAACAAGCTATCATCAACGTCCGAAGTCTCCTGAGTCTATATCGAATATCAATTCAATATTAGCTCATAATCCAAGCAATGAATATCCATCAATAGTTCTTACTTTCACTTCCATATCACAAATCAATAACTCAATATTATGAATCAAATCATAATCAATACTTTGATGCACACATCTTCACATGAATCATGATATTTCATTGGTGATGCAAAACCCCATCATCTCCCACCAACCGCTACATCAACACAGATGATGCAGAAAACACATACCCATACATGCTAGATCACACCCAACTCACATAGCAGTTCATTAGCCACAGCAGTTCAACAGGGGGAAAGGGAGTGTAGGGTGTTTGAATAATAACATCCAACCAGTGTCTAACCAAAACAATCCAATTAAGCCAATTAACATGCTCCAAACATTCAAACCCACATCGAGGTGATTCAAACCAAGACATGAAAGGAAGAATCCATGTTTATAAGATATTCCATAATTTATATTAAATTCCCTTAATCCTAATAAGATCCTTTATTGCTTTAAATTCAACTCTAAATAAATTAAAGATGCATTGGTTCCATAATTCTTGATTTAGAACTCACTACTAACAGTAGTAATTCAATAAAGTGACATAAGTCAACAACACATATCATGATACACATTCAAGCATATACATCACCATAAACTCTATTCCATGTTAACACATACTAGCATGTATCTAACCCACTTATTTACACACTACACATACTTCCAAAGATAACACATCTCGCACCATAGTCCAATTCCCACCAACACTATTACCATGGTTACAAGCCATAGAAGTTAATTCTTTTCACCACCTACAACAAGGCTTGGACCCACACTTGAATCACATTTAAGCATATTAATAAACACCTTCCATGCATGATTTTAGTCTTCATCTTTTAACCAACAATAATACTAAGCCAAGACATAATTTAACAATTTATTCTCAACAATCAACCATTCATTAAAGTGAGTTATAATTAGACCCCGAACAATTCATAGCATATATATATACTCCAATACATATAATTATAGGCATAGAACCTCCAAACATGTAATCATCATTTAGATACCAAACTACAAGTTGGAACCACATACCCACACACCTAGCAGCACACGCACATGCACACACAGTACACACACTTGTCTGCACACAGAACACACACGCACACACACTAATCTGCACACAGAACACACACACTGGAACACACACACGAACACACACTAGCAACCCTTCCAAAATGCTAGCAAATTCGAACCAATCTTCATCAAAAATTCGAGGGATTTCAGGGGATAAACGACTGAGGGATGAGGAGGATTACCCACAAAAAAATTGGAAGAAAATCGTCCCAAAATCGGACGAATTTGGAAATCCGAATCGCGGCTCTTCCTTGCAAGATCCGAACGAAATCCGCGACGAAACTTCATGTTCTTGGTATGGAAAGATGCGCCTGGAAGAGACGAAGACGGTGGTGGTTCGGACGCGCCGGAAGGAGGTCCGACGGCTGCGGGCGCGCGGCTTAAGCGGCGAGGGGTCTGAATGCGCGAGAGGAGAGAAAAGAGGGAAGGGATTTTCGTATCTGATGTGTGCGTTTTCACACTTTTAGTGCGTGAAAAATAGGCTGAAAACATTTTAATATAAATGTATTTCCAATCCAGTTATGTACATCGGAGTGTCACCGGTGCACTTATATATTATTTATAGACAACGATTGGGATTTATACACACTCCAAAAAACCCAAAACATAAATTCTTCATTTTTAATCTTATCTCTAAAATATTATCGGAGTATACTTTACAATCTCAAAATATTTTATGATCCGATTAACTTGTCAGTTGACCTTCACTTGGTCAATTCCACTTCTAATTAATTAATTCTAAAATTAATTATCAATAAAATCTAAATCATATTTAGTCCCACAAATGATTATAATAAATCTGGACATCGCAATTCTCCCCAACATATAAAAAGTCCTCGAAATTTCAACGCATGCTTACCATAAAAGCCAACTGTAAAATTTACGTACTCTATATAGCTCCACATAGTGACTTTACCATCTGTAGGATGACAGTCATCGGAATCATCGTGGCTCACACATGTGCCCCATTGCACCAACGATCGCGAGAAGTGTTTAATCGCCAAGCTTCTTTATCATATCTCACTACCTGTGTACTTTCATCAACACAATTCCATTGCACAATCTTATTTCCTGTCATATACTTTTATCACAGTACCCATCATATAATCTTGTTAAATCATGCAATCCATGCTTTCATGCATATTCAAGAATATATGACAATACATCAACATTTATCTTAATTAACTTCATACATGTGTCGTTGCAAATGTATGCAACTTATCCGCACATCATCACCGTCATCCGTATGAAGTAACGATAATCTTGAGCCTTTACGCATCAATCTTTCATATATCATCTCCTGGCTATTATCTGGTGCAAGGTAATGACTAGAAAACCCATTAGTCATTCTCACATACGTATATACACATTATACACACCAACAGCCACAGACCATCAGTATCAAATCATGATAAATGGCTTAACACCAATATTTTCATGTCACGATTATACTCATTTAACACAAGGCATCAACATCAATATCGAATAGTTCGTGACATACCTTTGTAGATGGAATAATTTACAATACACAATGGCATCATAATATCATGTTAATCACAGCACTCACATACTCTTAAGTATCCACATTTCCACATTACTTCACCCAATTATTATCTGTCATAGGACAAGTACAAAATAATCTCGTTAGTATTTCTCAAATACTAGTAACATAACACGTACCTTGTCATTTACGCATAAACATCAATTCCCTGCATCAGAAGTTTCTCGCAGTTCTATACACAACATGCTACTGCACACTATCACATAGGGTGATTGAAATTTAACATAAGAATCAATTGCATGCCTCAATGACGCCATTTATATCAATCTTTAACTCATCCTCGAAACATAAAATTCATTAATCATGAATGTTCACCATGATCACATGTCCACACACGACATTCGTAGTAATCACGCGTCATCCCGCGACATACTCATGTCATCCCGTGACACGCTCATTAAACTCATGTCTATCTGATTGTATTCCATTCAACATAATAGGTGATTAATCAATTATTAATCCTACCACATACAAAGCTAGCATGCTTTCACAACAATAATTATCGTCACAAAATGATTAACATCTATTTCAATATCTCATCACTATACACCGTAGCTATGAGAGTGTTATCACAGCGGTTACACCCCTTCTTGCCTTATTACCGCAACAAAATATGAATGACACATCTAGGTTCCACTTCAATTCCATTATCAACTTTTCTACATCTACATGATTCAAAATCAATATGAATCAAAAAAATAACTCGAATCAACATATATCAATATGTTCAACCAACTGAAACGGTTTACCTCGATACTTTGTCATCCTGGATCGATCCAATATCCTCTTAGGCCTAAATCACATATACCCACTGAGCAATAACATAACATAGTACAACTTCTATTACCATCTGCAATCAAAGTTGTGGGGTCCTCGTTACTTAATCCATTATGTATTATATTAACATACATCTGTGAATCTGAATTAAGTAATAACATACACTGATTAAGATTATCTTACTAGTTCAGTTGTTACAGGAGTTATAAAAACCTACCAACTACACATCATATGTACAAACAACAATCTACTACAAGATAACTCCTAGGCAGTGGTTAAACTCGCAGCGGAAAATGACTCACATCCCGTCTCCCCACGTCTATGAGTCCCTACAGAAACATATTCACACAACATGAGTATAGATAACAACTATCTCAGTGCGATATCAAAAGCATAACATTAATGATAAAGCACAATAAAATCATCAATAGTGAATGCTCTGTCTCATGCATCAACAAATGCGCTATGTCATGACATGTCTCCACAATCACCCTATTATCACGAGCCCCATATGATATGCCTGTTCAGCTCAATATGTCAGTGGAACCACATCACATCTTCATATTAGCAGCACATATCATAGTACCATACTCATCTGTGATAATAGCCAGAGCATATACCCAAACCAGGCGTATATCTCTCAAGCCAAAGCATATATAGTATATCTATCGTGGCAACGATCCCAGCCAAAGCATATACCAATCCTGGCATATCTATCAAGGCAATGATCTTACCAAAGCATATACACATATCTATCAAGGCATCAATCCCAATCATATGAAATTCATGTATGTACATGCATATGATACTACCAATCATATGACACAAAACCAACATAAATCATATGATATCAAAACCATAACATCATCATCACATAATATCTATACTCCGTACGTCAACACGTACCTGGTATACGACAACAAAAGCGATAATCAGGCGTTGATGGCTAATTGCCTCTTTGCCCCGTCCCCTGTGATGATGCTACAAACACATGAACAATATACCATGTTATAAGAGGCTTCAAAAATAAATGCTACAAAAATTTAACATTTTTCAACAATCTGCCATCACCGATCGATCGCCCCAGATTCTCGATCGATCTCCGAACTGTTCACTCTTCACCGATTGATCGAACAAAAGCACCGATCGATCGCCACATGTACCGATCGATCGCCTCAAAATCACCGATCGATCGCCTCATGCTCAAACCGCCTTAAAATTGTACTGTTCGCGGCGATCGATCGAGACCACATTTTCGATCGATCGGCACGATCAGAAAAATCGAGACAATGGCGATTTTGAGCTTATCTTCATGGTACTTCTTCTCCTACCCATAATTTCACCTGTAACCATGATTCATGCAATCCCTAGTATCATATAAACATGTTTCTATCATCCTAGAATCCAATTCTTGGCAAAGAAACAAGTTATGATTCTAAGCATAAACATTTGATATTCAAATTCACATAATTCAACACCAACTACACAATTCAAGTGAAAAACTATAAAATCCTTACCAAGAAGATATGAAATCACTTCACTCAACTTCCTAGCTTAATTCCCTAGTGCAAAACCAAGCTTCAACTAAGAAAATCTCCAAGGGTTGGAGAGGAGTTTGTGTAGGGATTTTGTAGGTGTTTATGGTGTATTGTGAGTTTAAGCTCACTAATCCCCTTCATATAGCCACTTGCTATAATAACATGCCAACTAACATAAACATGTAAATCCAAAGTCAAATTCACATGTTAATGCAACTTTAAATGAAAGGCAAAGGCATATGAAATTCAAGTCAAATGCATACTATCCTTGATTTAATTCCATCATTCCTATGCACTACATTTTGTGCATCATGTTTTATTCCTTACCATATATCATATAGTCATGTCATGTATGTGAGTATTAACCCTCGGTTCAACCCGAACCCAAGTCCACATCGTACCGTAATTATTCACCATTACGCTATCATCATATGACACGTATATAAAGCAAACCGAGGCATTACAATTCTCCCCCACTCATTGAATTTCGTCCTCGAAATTGCATATACATAACATGCATATCTAGATACTCAACTCAACAATCCTACTAGAAGAAGATAGGAAACATGATCATGTATACAACAGTATTATAAAACTGTAAAATCATACCAGTAAACAACTCAGGATACTGCTGTATCATATGCTGCTCCGTCTCCCACGTTGCCTCTTCGACACCCCTTCTGTCCCACTGTACCTTAACCATAGGAATCACTTTATTACGCAACCTGCGTTCAGCTCGATCCAAGATCATAACTGGTCGTTCCTCATACGATACATCTGTATCCAACTGGACATCAGGTAACTGTAATACATGACTTGGATCTGGTTCATATTTCCTCAACAGTGAAACATGAAAGACATCATGAATACTACTCAAGGCCGGTGGTAGTGCCAAACGATATGCCAACGTACCAATACGTTGCAATACCTCATACGGACCAACATACCGTGGAGATAATTTTCCACGCTTACCAAACCGTACTACACCTTTCAAAGGTGAGATTTTCAAGAACACACGGTCACCAACTTGAAATTCAAGTGGTCTACGTCGCTTATTGGCATAAGCAGTCTGTCTGTCCTGAGCAGCTTTAAGTTTCAATCGAATTAACTTTACTTTCTCTTCCATTTCATGAATCATATCCGGTCCATGTAAAGGAAACTGATCCACATCATCCCAATACAATGGCGATCGACATCGTCGCCTATACAAAGCCTCAAATGGTGCCATCTGTATACTAGACTGATAACTGTTGTTATATGAAAATTCAACTAATGGCAATGACTTTTGCCACGAGTTATCAAACTCTAATACACAGGCACGCAACATATCCTCAAGTGTCTGTATCGTACGTTCTGTTTGTCCATCTGTCTGAGGATGATATGTGATAGGCTTAGATTTTAAGTGTTTTTAACTGTACTTTCTTCCCATTTTCCGTACTTTTTCCTGGATGATATTATGTTTTTTTGGTGTTTATTCGTTTGTTTCAGGAAATTAGATCGGAAGTGGAAGAAATGAGCTAATATGAAGATAACGGGCAAAATCGAGGCGAGAAAGAGTTGAAATTGAGGAAGTGAGATTTTCGGAATCTCGATCGATCGAGATTATGTCTCGATCGATCGAGCCAAACAGTGCGCTGAGAAGAAAAGAATTTCAAGTCTCGATCGATCGGTGGAAAATCTCGATCGATCGAACAAGGCAGTAACTTCAGAGCTGATTTTTTCAAAGTCTCGATTGATCGGTGGAAAATCTCGATCGATCGAGCGAGGCAGTGAGTTTCAAAGGCTGACATGAACAGTGCCCCAATCGACCGGACGCAAATCTCGATCGATCGAGACGCAAATCCGGGAAAATCTTATCTTCCATTTTTGAAATGATGTTTTGAGGTATAAAAGGGTAAATCACTTCCAAATCAAGGGAGACGATACCAGACGTGATTAGGTCAAAAATTAGCAGCCCTAGCCACCGCCTAACGCCGCCGAAGGAGATTCAATCTCCGTTCTTCGTCCAAAGTCGAGCCAATCCATTCCGGAGTGCAAGGAAGGAACAAGAGAAGAAATCACGGTGCAACGCACGGATTCATCCACCGTTTATCGTATTTCTAAACTTTAATTTATTTAGTTTTCAATTCCATTTGATGTTTTTGAGGTCGAGAGACAATTAACTCTTATGTATTTGATTTGAATTAAATCTAGTTTATTTTATTCGAGTTTTAGTTTCATTGTGTTTGATTATTGATTCAATTGTGTTTGAGTGTATTGAATGTTATTGTTCATAAATTAATTGTTTGTGTAGATCAAAGTCTAGCTAGCTTTGATTGAATCTGAGAGTTATAACCGAGATCGAGAGATAACGTTCTAACACGCTCCATTAATTTATGATGTATGTTACGATTGAGATCGAGAGATGATATCGCATACGTGAGAACTTGGAATCGAAAGATTTAGAGTTATAAGGTGTTGACGTTTCATGCAATATTATATTAGTAAATAGGTGCACGAGAGTGACTTATTCTAATTAATGTTAGTTTCTTTACAGCTCGAGAGAGTGTATCGAATAATCGCGAAAACCTTTCACCTTTAAAATCAATTGGTTGATAATTTGAGAATTCAATTGAATCATTAAAGAGAACATAGTTGAACGACGAGCTTGGAAATTTTCTCGAGTAACTTGCCTTCGCATATCCGGAACCATTCATCTTTTTGTTTCTTGTTTATTTTTCAGTCTTTAGTTTAAATTAGTGTTAGTTAATCACCTTTGTTAATCGTCGGCTAAATATAATTTTATTAATCTTATTTGGTACTTATACGTTAGTCCCTGTGGATTCGACATCCCGTACTTAATTTTCACTATACTAAAACTTGACACCGTGCACTTGCGGTAGAATCGCTTCACACTATTCTTTGAAAAATCTTTTGTTTAAAATAAAAGCGGTCAAGTTTTTGGCGCCGTTGCCGGGGACTAATCTGTATAATATCATACGAGATTAGTTAATTGTAATTTAGCCAATTCTTTTATTATTGCGTTTTTTTTTTTCTTTTCTGTTTTCTTTTGTTGATCTTTGTTAATAACTTTGTGTATTTTGTTGTCTCCTTTTGTCTATTTTGTACAGGAATCGTTTCTCTAGTGCATGCTCAGAAGAGAGGAGCCCATTCTCGAGCCTTTCGATCCGGAGATAGAGAGAACTTTACTTAGGCGATTACGAGAAGCTCGAGAGATGGCAGATAATAATGAAGCACAGAACCCAAGGTCAATGATGGACTTTGCGCAACCAGCATTTCATGGATCGTTGTCCAGTATTACGAGGCCGACGATTCAAGCAAACAATTTTGAGATCAAGCCGCGATCATACAAATGATACAGCACTCGGTTATGTTTGGGGGAGCGGCCACGGACGACCCAAATAATCACATCTCCAACTTTTTGGAGATTTGTGACACTTTCAAACATAATGGCGTCTCGGACGACGCCATCAGGTTAAGACTTTTCCCCTTTTCATTACGAGACAAAGCTAAGGCATGGTTGAATTCACTACCTGCAGGTTCTATAACAACATGGGAGGGGATGACGAAGGCGTTTTTATCAAAGTACTTTCCCCCTTCCAAGACGGCGAAGATGCGGAACGATATCACAACTTTTGGGCAGTTTGACCCCGAGACATTATATGAAGCGTGGGATCGTTTTAAGGAATTGTTGAGGAGATGCCCACACCATGGTCTACCCATTTGGTTGCAGGTACAAACTTTCTATAACGGTTTATTTTCTTCTAACCGTTCAATGATTGATGCAGCATCTGGGGGATCAATAATGAGGAAGACGCCGGAGGAGGCATATAGCTTGTTGGAGGAAATGGCGTGCAACAGTTACCAGTGGCAGTCAGAGAGGAGCACGCCACAGAAGCCAATGGGAGTCCATCAAGTGGACGAGATCAGTGCTCTTTCGGCTCAATTAGAAGCCATGAACCGGAAGATAGACAGCATGGGAGCGGCAGCAATGCAAGCCCAAGCTATCTTCTGTGAGCTGTGTGGAGGCGGTCATCCTAGCATCGAGTGTCAGGCAGGTAACAAGTTTAACCAATCTGTTGAGGCTGTGAATTTTGTAGGTAACAGGCCACCCAACAATTCATACTCGAATTACAATCAACCATGGAGGAACCACCCGAATTTGAGATGGTCGAATCAAGAGAATGTGTTGAACCCACAACCGCAGGCAGGGTTCACACAAAAGCCGAGTATGGAGGAACTTATGGCAAAGTTGATTTCATCGATGGAGGTAAGGATGCAGAATCAGGATGCATCTATTAAAAATTTGGAAGTGCAGATAGGGCAGTTGGCCACGTTGATATCGGGGAGAACGCAAGGTACACTCCCAAGTGATTCTGTAAAGAATCCAAAGGAGCCATCAAATTGAGAAGACAAGGAGGTGACAGTCCAGCTTGGGACTATAAATTAAGAACTTTCTCTTCATTCCTGGTATTTTGTTTTAATTCCTTGTGTTAGTTTGTTTTGTTGTTAGTTGTGTTTCTATTTTATCCGTGAATAAGTCCGTGTGTTTTTATTGCAGGTGTGAAAGTAAGAGCAATAAGGATGTAGGCGAGGCAACCCGAGAGAAAGTGTTGAGAGAAAAATTAAATTTCTGTCTTCTGGTGTTTGTTTTGTTGTTAGTTGTGTTTCTATTTTATCCGTGAATAAGTCCGTGTGTTTTTATTGCAGGTGTGAAAGTAAGAGCAATAAGGATGTAGGCGAGGCAACCCGAGAGAAAGTGTTGAGAGAAAAATTAAATTTCTGTCTTCTGGTGTGGGCGATCGATCGAGACAAAATCTCGATCGATCGCCCAAAGCTGTTAAATTGGGGTTTGAACACTGCCTCGCTCGATCGATCGAAAATTTTTTCCGATCGATCGAGCGAGAGAAAATTTTGAAAAAATATAGGGCACCGAAGACAAAGCTGCACTTTACAAAACACCTTCTCTCCTACTCCACAGCAGAACCCTAATCGCCTCTTTCAATTCTTCCATCTAATCTCATCCTTGTTCCTTCAATTGTCCAATTATCTCAAATTCTTGAAGTAAGAATTGATTCTAATGAGAATTTTTTTGCAGATCTGAAATATTACGCTCCGAATTGGGTAGAATTGCAGACGAAAGGAAATTCCAAGTCAAGCACAAAGAGTCATCAAAGATCAGATTTTTACTTGCATGAATCCATGTGTGCTGAGGAGCACCACTACCCAGTCCCCCCTCCGGAGCATGATGAGGACGACGATCATTGACGATCGTCGTCATGGTATGTGTCTTTGCCTGTGCATTCATTTTTCTTGTTCATTGAGGGCAATTCACATGCTAAGTTTGGGGGGGTTTTTGAGTATTTGTATATATCTTGCTTTTGCACATTCTGCTACTTGTCTTATTTCTTTTCCTAGCATGACTGCATGATTTTGAGACTGATTCATCCTTGAGCATTACCAACAAAATTTTTTTATATTGATTGAGTTATTCTTGAGAATTGATGAGTTGGAATTGCAACGGTAATACATGATGAAATTAATCCTCATCTAGATAGGAGTTGTGGAATGTTTAACTTGTTTGCATATATCCGTTGTTAACCATATGTCAAAACTGAGGAATTATTTGAGCACTTATTGAGTCATGATTGAGTGAAGTATGTATTGATTAAATTGAAAATTTGTGTTAACTATGATGAGTCTTGAGTATCTTAGATAACTTTACAGTTTAGTTGAAAGCACTTTGAGGCGAAATTTATAATTAGGAACTAGACTTGGAGATGATTTAGGCGATCTTTGGACCGTTTGAGCCTTTCAAGCCTACCTGTTATATATTATTCCTTAGTGTCCCCTTTTGAGCCTTATTGAAAAAGAATGGTATATGCATTGCATATGATTAGACCCCCATTCGACATTCTTGGCAAACTCATTATACTTACCCTTATTTGAGCCTAAATGAAAAAAGTTATCCTTACCCTAAGGGAGTATAATGAATATCATTCGATGCACTTGAATTGTTATATCTTGATGAGCTTATTGAAAAAAACGAAAGAATGAGCAAAGAAAAAGAAATGTTGTAGAGAAAAGCCTTGAAAAGAAAAATTCAAAGAAGACCCAAAGTGGCCAAGGCTATAAAAAGTTGAAGAGAAGCTTAAAATAGTTGAACTGATTTTATTATACTCTCTTCTTTGAATTCATCCTACCTTTTCTTTGAAGCCGACACCAAAAGGCCTAACGTTATATGCTTTTAAGACCTTTTGATCCAAGTCTAGGAAATAATTACATTAGTGGAGAAGTGCTGGATAGTAAATTTGTAGAGTAATTCAAAGTAATCTTGACTATGAGTTGATATGGCACATGTTGATCTTAAAGATATGTATGTAACTCATGTTTGACAATAGCACACACGCACGTTCCGATGTTGCGATGTATTGTTTAACTTAGGAGAAATTGCTTCTTGTTAAGTGTTGAATGACTTCTATTGATGTGTAAGTAGGATTTCTGAGTTTTTACGTATGTTGTAAAGATGATTCATGCTTAGTATCGAGTTTAACTTTTCTTTTTGAGCTTATTGCTTGCTCGAGGACGATCAAGTCTAAGTTTGGGGGAGTTGATAGGCTTAGATTTTAAGTGTTTTTAACTGTACTTTCTTCCCATTTTCCGTACTTTTTCCTGGATGATATTATGTTTTTTGGTGTTTATTCGTTTGTTTCAGGAAATTAGATCAGAAGTGGAAGAAATGAGCTAATATGAAGATAACGGGCGAAATCGAGGCGAGAAAGAGTTGAAATTGAGGAAGTGAGATTTTCGGAATCTCGATCGATCGAGATCATGTCTCGATCGATCGAGCCAGACAGTGCGCTGAGAAGAAAAGAATTTCAAGTCTCGATCGATCGGTGGAAAATATCGATCGATCGAGCGAGGCAGTAACTTCAGAGCTGATTTTTTCAAAGTCTCGATCGATCGGTGGAAAATCTCGATCGATCGAGCGAGGCAGTGAGTTTCAAAGGCTGGCATGAACAGTGCCCCGATCGATCGGACGCAAATCTCGATCGATCGAGACGCAAATCCGGGAAAATCTTATCTTCCATTTTTGAAATGATTTTTTGAGGTATAAAAGGGTAAATCACTTCCAAATCAAGGGAGACGATACCAGACGTGATTAGGTCAAAAATTAGCAGCCCTAGCCACCGCCTAACGCCGCCGAAGGAGATTCAATCTCCGTTCTTCGTCCAAAGTCGAGCCAATCCATTCCGGAGTGCAAGGAAGGAACAAGAGAAGAAATCACGGTGCAACGCACGGATTCATCCACCGTTTATCGTATTTCTAAACTTTAATTTATTTGGTTTTCAATTCCATTTGATGTTTTTGAGGTCGAGAGACAATTAAACTCTTATGTATTTGATTTGAATTAAATCTAGTTTATTTTATTCGAGTTTTAGTTTCATTGTGTTTGATTATTGATTCAATTGTGTTTGAGTGTATTGAATGTTATTGTTCATAAATTAATTGTTTGTGTAGATCAAAGTCTAGCTAGCTTTGATTGAATCTGAGAGTTATAACCGAGATCGAGAGATAACGTTCTAACACGCTCCATTAATTTATGATGTATGTTACGATTGAGATCGAGAGATGATATCGCATACGTGAGAACTTGGAATCGAAAGATTTAGAGTTATAAGGTGTTGACGTTTCATGCAATATTATATTAGTAAATAGGTGCACGAGAGTGACTTATTCTAATTAATGTTAGTTTCTTTACAGCTCGAGAGAGTGTATCGAATAATTGCGAAAACCTTTCACCTTTAAAATCAATTGGTTGATAATTTGAGAATTCAATTGAATCATTAAAGAGAACATAGTTGAACGACGAGCTTGGAAATTTTCTCGAGTAACTTGCCTTCGCATATCCGGAACCATTCATCTTTTTGTTTCTTGTTTATTTTTCAGTCTTTAGTTTAAATTAGCGTTAGTTAATCACCTTTGTTAATCGTCGGCTAAATATAATTTTATTAATCTTATTTGGTACTTATACGTTAGTCCCTGTGGATTCGACATCCCGTACTTAATTTTCACTATACTAAAACTTGACACCGTGCACTTGCGGTAGAATCGCTTCACACTATTCTTTGAAAAATCTTTTGTTTAAAATAAAAGCGGTCAATATGTTGTACTCAACCGCACTTCAGTTCCAACGCTGTCTGTAACCCTTCCCAAAAATGAGAAGTAAATCTCGGATCCCTATCCGATACAATGGAAACTGGTATACCATGTAGTCTCACTACATGTTGAATGTACAACTGTGCCATTCTCAGATATGTCAATGTCATACAATATGGCACGAAATGAGATACTTTGGTGAGTCGGTCAACGATCACCCAAATAGCATCGCAACCAGAAGACGTCCGTGGCAAATGAGTCACAAAATCCATCGTGATATGTTCCCATTTCCACTGAGGAATTTCCAAAATTCACCTCCTGGTTTCTGTCTTTCCGCTTTCACTTGTTGACAGATAAAACACCGTTTCACAAAGCTCAACACATCTTGTTTCATATGTTTCCACCAAAATTGGGTACGTAAATCATGATACATTTTCTTTCCTACAGGATGTATAATGTATCTACTACAATGAGCACGTTGTAGTAGTTCTTGGCGTAGTCCTAATATCGCATGTACTACCCAACAAGTCCTGTATTTCAGAATTCCATCATTTGCAAGTACAAACTGCGATGTTTGTCCTTGACTTATCATTTCTTTCCAATGTTGTACCTCATCATCAGTCATTTGTGCCTTTCTGATTTTGTCAAAAATGTCAGGTTCAACCAATAATGTTGATACCCGTACTGGCACTGTTTCCACATCAAAATCATAACCCAAAGTACAACAAGAAGTCATCAATGCTGATAAATGAATCATCTCATCAGCCGTATGATGTACTTTTCGACTCAAAGCATCTGCTGTAAGATTAGCCTTTCCTGGATGATATTCAATCTCACAATCATAATCTTTCAACAGATCCATCCATCTTCTTTGTCTCATATTCAACTCTGCTTGAGTGAATAAAAACTTTAAACTCTTATGATCTGTATATATGGTAAACGATGTACCATATAAATAATGTCGCCATATCTTTAAGGCAAAGACAATGGCAGCTAATTCCAGATCATGTACTGGATATCTCATTTCACGTGGTTTCAATTGTCGTGATGCATAAGCCACTACATGTTTATCCTGCATCAATACAACACCCAAACCTAGTAATGATGCATCAGTATATAAGGCAAACCTGTCATGCTCCGATGGAATAATCAAAACTGGAGCTGTAGTTAATCGATGTTTCAATTCCTAAAAACTACGCTCACATGCCTCCGACCATCAAAACGATACTCCTTTCTGTGTCAATTGTGTCAATGGTTTGGCAATTGTTGAAAATCCTTCAACAAATCGTCTATAATATCCAGCCAAACCCAAGAAACTACGAATCTCTGGCACAGAAGTAGGTGCTGACCAATTCAACACTGCTTCGATTTTCTTCGGATCAACTGATATACCTTCTTCTGAAATTACATGCCCTAAAAAGCCGACACTAGTCAACCAAAACTCACACTTACTGAGTTTGGCATACAACTGATGTGTCCTCAACAATTGCAATACCATATGCAAATGTTGAACATGTTCTGCATTACTCTGCGAATAAATCAGTATATCATCGATAAAGACAATGACAAATCGATCAAGGTATTCCTGGAAAACACGATTCATTAAACTCATAAAGACAGCTGGAGCATTTGTCACTCCAAATGGCATCACCAGAAACTCATAATGTCCATAACGAGTTCTGAATGCTGTCTTCTGTATATCTCCTTCCCTCACACGTATTTGATGATATCCTGACCTCAAATCAATCTTAGAATAAATCCTTGATCCATGCAACTGATCAAACAAATCTCAATACGAGGAAGAGGATATTTATTCTTTATTGTTACCTTGTTTAATTGTCTAAGTCAATACACAGTCGCATTGTCCCATCCTTCTTCTTAACAAATAAAACCGGAGCACCCCAAGGCGATACACTAGGACGTATGTACCCCTTGTCCAATAAGTCTTGCAATTGAGTTTTCAATTCTTTCAATTCAGTTGGTGCCATCCGATAAGGAGCTCGTGAAATTGCAGAAGTACCAGGTATCAAATCAATACCAAATTCCACTTCTCGACTCGGTGGGAATCCAGGTATCTCCTCTGGAAACACGTCCGCATATTCTGCAACCACTGGTATCTCCTCCACTTTCCTTTCTCTTTTCTGTTCAGTTACATCCAGGGCATAAATCAAATAACCCGCATGTCCACGTTCTAACAAACGCGACATTCGGATTGCTGATATCAAAGGAATCCTTGCCCTCGATCCCTGACCATAGAAATACCATTGATTTCCAGTATCAGACTGAAATCTCACAATCTTCTGACAACAATCCACAACAGACTGATATTTACTCAACACATCAATTCCAAGGATACAATCAAAATCTGTCATATCTAACACAATCAAATCAGCTTGTAGTCCATACTCAGTCTCAAACTGAATATCACAATCAGACACACTCTGACAAGCCATCACAGTAGTTCCCATGGGTGTCGAAACATAAAGAGGCATCAACAGTGGAGACGAGCATATATGATACCGATCAATAAAATTTTGTGCAACAAATGAATGTGATGCACCAGTATCAATCAAAAGTAAAGCTGGATAAGTAATCAAAGTACACTTACCCGCTATTACAGCATCAGGAGCTGCCTCTGCTTCCTCCCTGTTCAATGCATACACTTGAGCCTGAGGTAGTCCTATCCTCTGTCCTCCACCAGACTGTGATACACCATGTGGTCTCTGTTGTACTGTATTCTCTGACATGGGTCCTCTTCTCTGTTGTCCACCCACTTGAGGACAATCACGGATCACATGTCCTGGCTTCCCACAGCGGAAACAAACCACTGTATCAAACTGTGGACAATTTCTTTGAAAATGTGGCCCTCCACATTTAAAACATTGTAATCCTCGTCCACTACTACTACTACTTTCTTGGGACTGTCCTTTTGAACCTCGTTCACCACCCTTTCGCATTGTAAACCGTTTTCCACTAAATCGAGAGGAAGATGCACCACTTCGTGGTGATTTAAATGGTTCTCCTTTCGGTCTCATACTCTCAGATGTAGGTGGTTGGGCTTGTCCAACATCTTTGTATACCCCTACGGCAATCTCAGCCATCTCGGCTCTAGTCAATGCTTCTTCATATGATGTAGGGTTATTGGACATGACCCTATCAAACAATTCAGGCCTCAAACCTTTTACAAATTGTCTGATCTTTGCCTTTGTATTTACAGCAATATGTGGCACATACCGGAGTAAAGAAGAATATTGTACAGCATAGTCCGATACTGTCATTGATCCATGACTCAAGTTTGTAAACTCATCCTCTTTCCTCTGCCTTGCAGCAAGAGAGAAATAATGCTCAAGGAACTTCGTTCTAAACGCATCCCAGTTAACTGTCTGTCCTTGAGCCCTCAGCTCAAGCACTGTGGATTTCCACCACATCATAGCTTTCTTAGCCAACTGGAATTCAGCTAAACGTAACCAAGCAGTCTTGGCACACGGTGCTGATACAAATATCTGTTCCACACGTTCCAGCCATTCCTCCGCCAGTTCCCCTGATTCAGTCCCCTCAAACCTAGGTGGCTGATAACTCAAAAATTGCGTCAACGTCAATTCTCCAGGCAACAGTACCTGTTCCACTGGCCCTTGCTCAATCGGTGGTGGTGGCACAGGCGCCATTCTCACACTAGCATTGCCACTCATGGCATCCCCAACATCCTCATGATACCCTCTGTCTGTCATAACTGTTTATCAAGGGTTAACAATAAAATTCAAAATGATAAAACATGTTAGAAGCACATTACATTACAACTCCTAACATGATATTACCATTTTCAACATGTTTTCAAGTGTTTAGGTAACTCCCTAATCCACTTCCTCTACCCATGTTCATCCCGTTCTCGAACCACTGCTCTGATACCACTAATGTGGGGTCCTCGTTACTTAATCCATTATGTATTATATTAACATACATCTGTGAGTCTGAATTAAGTAATAACATACACTGATTAAGAGTATCTTACTAGTTCAGTTGTTACAGGAGTTATAAAAACCTACCAACTACACATCATATGTACAAACAACAATCTACTACAAGATAACTCCTAGGCAGTGGTTAAGCTCGCATCGGAAAATGACTCACATCCCGTCTCCCCACGTCTATGAGTCCCTACAGAAACATTCACACAACATGAGTATAGATAACAACTATCTCAGTGCGATATCAAAAGCATAACATTAATGATAAAGCACAATAAAATCATCAAAAGTGAATGCTCTGTCTCATGCATCAACAAATGCACTATGTCATGACATGTCTCCACAATCACCCTATTATCACGAGCCCCGTATGATATGCCTATTCAGCTCAATATGTCAGTGGAACCACATCACATCTTCATATTAGCAGCACATATCATAGTACCATACTCATCTGTGATAATAGCCAGAGCATATACCCAAACCAGACGTATATCTCTCAAGCCAAAGCATATATAGTATATCTATCGTGGCAACGATCCCAGCCAAAGCATATACCAATCCTGGCATATCTATCAAGGCAATGATCTTACCAAAGCATATACACATATCTATCAAGGCATCCATCCCAATCATATGAAATTAATGTATGTACATGCATATGATACTACCAATCATATGACACAAAACTAACATAAATCATATGATATCAAAACCATAACATCATCATCACATAATATCTATACTCCGTACGTCAACACGTACCTGGTATACGACAACAAAAGCGATAATCAGGCGTTGATGGCTAATTGCCTCTTTGCCCCGTCCCCTGTGATGATGCTACAAACACATGAACAATATACCATGTTATAAGAGGCTTCAAAAATAAATGCTATAAAAATTTAACATTTTTCAACAATCTGCCATCACCGATCGATCGCCCCAGATTCTCGATCGATCGCCGAACTGTTCACTCTTCACCGATCGATCGAACAAAAGCACCGATCGATCGCCACATGTACCGATCGATCGCCTCAAAATCACCGATCGATCGCCTCATGCTCAAACCGCCTTAAAATTGTACTGTTCGCGGCGATCAATCGAGACCACATTTTCGATCGATTGGCACGATCAGAAAAATCGAGACAATGGCGATTTTGAGCTTATCTTCATGGTACTTCTTCTCCTACCCATAATTTCACCTGTAACCATGATTCATGCAATCCCTAGTATCATATAAACATGTTTCTATCATCCTAGAATCCAATTCTTGGAAAAGAAACAAGTTATGATTCTAAGCATAAACATTTGATATTCAAATTCACATACTTCAACGCCAACTACACAATTCAAGTGAAAAACTATAAAATCCTTACCAAGAAGATATGAAATCACTTCACTCAACTTCCTAGCTTAATTCCCTAGTGCAAAACCAAGCTTCAACTAAGAAAATCTCCAAGGGTTGGAGAGGAGTTTGTGTAGGGATTTTGTAGGTGTTTATGGTGTATTGTGAGTTTAAGCTCACTAATCCCCTTCATATAGCCACTTGCTATAATAACATGCCAACTAACATAAACATGTAAATCCAAACTCAAATTCACATGTTAATGCAACTTTAAATGAAAGGCAAAGGCATATGAAATTCAAGTCAAATGCATACTATCCTTGATTTAATTCCATCATTCCTATGCACTACATCTTGTGCATCATGTTTTATTCCTTACCATATATCATATAGTCATGTCATGTATGTGAGTATTAACCCTCGGTTCAACTCGAACCCGAGACCACATCGTACCGTAATTATTCACCATTACGCTATCATCATATGACACGTATATAAAGCAAATCGAGGCATTACAAAAGCATTATCAATACTCATTGCTAACACAATTGCGATACAACAGCATTCATCGCTAATCACAATAGCTGTACTAAAAATATTCATTGCTAACACAATAGCAATGCATCAATCTTCATCGCCCTACGGCGGTACATAATACTCATCGACACTACTGGCATACATAAAATTTCCATAATCACAATGAATATACATTCTTAAAACAACAAGATGTAATAACACTTACTGTACACAGTTGATCCACACTTGATCCTTTAAATTGTCCTTGCTTTCAACATAAATGTTCCACAAAATATGATTTCATATCAATACACAAATTGATATACTCACCATCAACAGAATAGCGGAATGAGACGTCGCTATATATATATAATCGGCGGCAAGAACCATTGCCATGGAATCAGCGGAATGCACCATCGCTAAACACATGTCTGGCGGCATGAGCCATCGCCTTTGACATAGCGGAAAGAGGCATCGCTATACATGTACCCGGCGGCATAAACCATCGCCAATCAATATAGCGGAATGAGACATCGCTATCAATATACCTGGCGGCATGAACCATCGCCAACCAATATAGCGGAATGAGACATCGCTATCAATATCGATAATGTGGTTGTTCCGGTCTTGTTATAGCAGCGGAATTTTAGGACCCCTCGCTTCGACATATAGCGGCATCATATGATATCCCTCGCTTCGATAATGACAGCGGCATGTTACCTCGCTTAGACATGACAACGGCAAATATCATATTACCATCGCTTCATATGACAGCGGCAAGTACCTCCCTCGCTCGAATATAACAACTACCGGAACTTCCACTAGCTCCATGTACCTGCATCCAGGTTAATACTACAGTTCACAATATAATGATCGATACCACGTTCCAGTTATAACCACAATATTTCACATTAATCACTAGAATTGTGACTGTTCCGGTCCCAATACAACAGCGGAATTTTAGGACCCCTCGCTTCGACATATAGCGGCATCATATGATATCCCTCGCTTCGACAATGACAGCGGCATGTTACCTCGCTTAGACATGACAGCGGCAAATATCATACTACCATCGCTTCATATGACAGCGGCAAGTACCTCCCTCGCTCGGAGATAAAGGCTACCGGAACATTCATCAATTCTACCACAATAATCAAACACAACAATTGGTTCCATTATCACAATATATCACTATCATTTCACATATACCATCACATGTAAGGATTCACTATCCACGATATACATAATCAAAGGTGTAACACGTTTTACCGTCCGAAGCCCGTGCGTCTCACATTTCCTGATTTTCCTACAAAATCAGATCCCTTAACACATAATACATGAAGTGCCAGACATTACCATTAATGTCATCCCATCACATTCTACACGATTCCTGCAACCACAATGATTAGTAATACCACTTTCCATATCGTAAAAGCACATAAGAAATTAGTTGTGTCACACAACATTAATACCATCATGTAAAAATATGTGCTACCAATTCCTATCAACAAGTTCCTAGGCCCTTAACAGTCCCAATGAGCAACCACTGCTCTGATACCACTAATGTAATGCCCCAACACTTAAAATCATCATTAAAGTTCATTTATGACGTCGTATGTGTATAAATTTTTCATTTTTCTTTTCATTCTTTAAAAAGAATCATTACATGTTTCCCATAATCCCATGACATAAATAATGTTCAACATTTTATGTTCATCTCTACCAACAATAGACTCAAAGATTTCGCCCATTACCATCCCCATTACACCACTTTTACATTGTGGGTTATTTTATAAAAATTTGGGCAGAGTCTCCCCATAAACTGAGCTATCCGGAAATAAAAACACATTACATAACATAACTCCCGACCAGGGACAACACAATACTAAACAGAATACAGAAACACTAAGTAAATTCCCAGCCAGGGAAGACACCACACCAATAAGACAATAAAAGTGGGTTTCAACACCCTTATACAGTCCATATACAGATACAAGTGCTCACAGAAGAGCAACGAATAACGGATACTCATCCGGATGCATAATTAATATACATACCAACAGCTCAACCTCGTATATCGGCTCAATCTCATACTATGCTTTTGGAAGCATCATCCAACAAAGTTCGAGCCTAGCACTCCAAGGCCGCATCGTACCTGTTGTACCTGTTTCATCAGAAACAGCCCCCACACAGGGTGAGCACACTCACACTCAATATTCAATCACAAATCAGCATACAAAATCATAATGCAATAATTTAGATTATTTAAAACTCATAAAATATACTCCCTGTACAATTCCGAAATTGTATAGCTTCCACGCACTGTTCCTGTTTCAATTTCACGCACTTTCAATGTCAAGTTCAGTATTATCATTGAAAGTAAGACACCCAACAATACTATGAATTCAATACAACAACAATGTATTATTTATGCACAACATAAATAATTCAACATCAATGTAAACCTGGTTATCCCAATGTAAACCTGGTTATCCCACTATCTCATTCTCGATACTTTCGCATGTCGTTCATGCCCACGGCATCACTACTCAACAAGTAAAATCGGATCACGTACCGTTACGTGTCCCCCATAACTCGTATATGAAACTTAATTATTAAAGTCAAACGCTCACCTGAATCATCATATTCAAAATTGCATGTATATATGAATGTATAGATACTAGATATACCTGCTCGTACGTCACCACGTACCTTATAGTAGACAACATGAACAAGCTATCATCAACGTCCGAAGTCTCCTGTAGAGTCTATATCGAATATCAATTCAATATTAGCTCATAATCCACACAATGAATATCCATCAATAGTTCTTACTTTCACTTCCATATCACAAATCAATAACTCAATATTATGAATCAAATCATAATCAATACTTTGATGCACACATCTTCACATGAATCATGATATTTCATTGGTGATGCAAAACCCCATCATCTCCCACCAACCGCTACATCAACACAGATGATGCAGAAAACACATATCCATACATGCTAGATCACACCCAACTCACATAGCAGTTCACTAGCCACACCAGTTCAACAGGGGGAAAGGGAGTGTAGGGTGTTTGAATAATAACATCCAACCAGTGTCTAACCAAAACAATCCAATTAAGCCAATTAACATGCTCCAACATTCAAACCCACATCGAGGTGATTCAAACCAAGACATGAAAGGAAGAATCCATGTTTATAAGATATTCCATAATTTATATCAAATTCCCTTAATCCTAATATAAGATCCTTTATTGCTTTAAATTCAACTCTAAATAAATTAAAGATGCATTGGTTCCATAATTCTTGATTTAGAACTCACTACTAAGAGTAGTAATTCAATAAAGTGACATAAGTCAACAACACATATCATGATACACATTCAAGCATATACATCACCATAAACTCTATTCCATGTTAACACATACTAGCATGTATCTAACCCACTTATTTACACACTACACATACTTCCAAAGATAACACATCCCGCACCATAGTCCAATTCCCACCAACACTATTACCATGGTTACAAGCCATAGAAGTTAATTCTTTTCACCACCTACAACAAGGCTTAGACCCACACTTGAATCACATTTAAGCATATTAATAAACACCTTCCATGCATGATTTTAGTCTTCATCTTTTAACCAACAATAATACTAAGCCAAGACATAATTTAACAATTTATTCTCAACAATCAACCATTCATTAAAGTGAATTATAATTAGACCCCCAACAATTCATAGCATATATATATACTCCAATACATATAATTATAGGCATAGAACCTCCAAACATGTAATCATCACTTAGATACCAAACTACAAGTTGGAACCACATACCCACACACCTAGCAGCACACGCACATGCACACACAGTACACACACTTGTCTGCACACAGAACACACAAGCACACACACTAATCTGCACACAGAACACACACACGAACACACACTGGAACACACACACGAACACACACTAGCAACCCTTCCAAAATGCTAGCAAAATCGAACCAATCTTCATCAAAAATTCGAGGGATTTCAGGGGATAAACGACTGAGGGATGAGGAGGATTACCCACAAAAAAATTGGAAGAAAATCGTCCCAAAATCGGACGAATTTGGAAATCCGAATCGCGGCGCTTCCTTGCAAGATCCGAACGAAATCCGCGACGAAACTTCATGTTCTTGGTATGGAAAGATGCGCCTGGAAGAGACGAAGACGGTGGTGGTTCGGACGCGCCAGAAGGATGTCCGACGGCGGCGGGCGCGCGGCTTAAGCGGCGAGGGGTCTGAATGCGCGATAGGAGAGAAAAGAGGGAAGGGATTTTCGGATCTGATGTGTGCGTTTTCACACTTTTAGTGCATGAAAAATAGGCTGAAAACATTTTAATATAAATGTATTTCCAATGCAGTTATGTACATCGGAGTGTCACCGGTGCACTGATATATTATTTATAGACAACGATTGGGATTTATACACACTCAAAAAAACCCAAAACTTAAATTCTTCATTTTAATTAACTTATCTCTAAAATATTATCCGAGTATACTTTACAATCTCAAAATATTTTATGATCCGATTAACTTGTCAGTTGACCTTCACTTGGTCAATTCCACTTCTAATTAATTAATTCTAAAATTAATTATCAATAAAATCTAAATCATATTTAGTCCCACAAATGATTATAATAAATCTGGACATCACAAAATGGTAAAATGTATTTGTACATTTTGGATTATGCATTGTGGTTGCATATATATATTGGATACTTTTGGTGCATATCATGGATAGTCATTGTTGTATTCTAGTGATGATTTTAATGCTTTGCCGCTGTCATTTGAAGCGATGATAGAATACTTGCTGCTGTCATATCGTAGCGAGGAAAGAATATTTGCCGCTAATATGTCGAAGCGATGGAAAATGCCGCTGTCATATTAAAGCGAGGTTATTCAATGCCACTGATATGTCGAAGCGAGGGGTATTAGTGTCGTCATGACAAAGCGATGTGCATTAAAATACACTACTATAACAAGACTATGAATGGATATTGGTATGGATAGAATGGATATATGTCATGATATCTATAGAACTGTATTATGATATGATGATTACGAATATAAGTTGTTGTACATGGACAACCAAAAAGGAGCGTTTTAAATGCATTGGATACAGGAAGTGCTTTGTATTATGGTTTATGCATTTATACCTTATAATCATATGGTTGTGTATATGGTTTATTATATGCTCATGGTTTGGGGTGGTTCCTGTAGGAGCTCTTGGCATGGAGGGCAAGCCTAGGGTTGATGCGGTGAGCTGTGTAAGGAGTGCTATTGGTATTGTGGGGTCCTCGTTAATTAATCTGTTTCTCAGTTGATTTATACATATGTGAGTAAGAATTAAGTAAAACATACACTGATTAAGAGTTTAGTTATGTAGGTTGTTACAAGTTGACAAAAAACATGTCATAATATACATAATATATACAGCAAAAACAACCTAGACCAAAACTCCTAAGCAGTGGTTCAGCTCGCAGCGGAAAAAGACTCACAATCCCGTCCTCCCACGTCTATGAGTCCCTACAGAAACAATCACACAACATGAGTTTAGATAAACAACTATCCTAGTGCAATATCAATAAAAGCATAAAAGATAAAGCATTATAAACATCCAATGTGATCGTCATGTATCATGCATCATCAAATGCAATTATGTCATGACATGTCTCATTCCTCATCATGTTATAACCAGACCAATATGATATGTTTATCTCGGCTCAATATGTCAGTGGAACCTCCTCACATCTTCATATTAGCAGCACATATCATAGTACCTTCCTCACATGTTATAACAGCAAGAGAATATACCCAACCGGCGTATATCTCTCATGCCAAAGCATATGTAGCATACCTATCGTGGAAACAATCCCAGCCAAAGCATATACCCAACACTGGTATATCTATCGTGGCACCGATCTCAGCCAAAGCATATGCTACACATCTATCGTGGCATCCATCTCAACAATATAATATCATGAATGCACATGCATATGATGTCACTAATCATATGATACCATGCTCACATCATCATCACAACAATATCATATAATCGTACGTCAAAACGTACATGTTCTGCGACACAAACGATATCAATTAGGCGTCAATGTCTAACCGCCTCCTTGCCCCGTTCCCTGTGATGATGCTACAACAA
This sequence comes from Haberlea rhodopensis, assembly GCA_907163345.1. Taxonomy (NCBI): domain Eukaryota; kingdom Viridiplantae; phylum Streptophyta; class Magnoliopsida; order Lamiales; family Gesneriaceae; genus Haberlea; species Haberlea rhodopensis. The sequence goes on along the minus strand of CAJQUN010000024.1, from coordinate 2,554,631 downwards.
TATGAACAATATATCATGTTACAAGAGGCTTCAAAAATAAAGTTCACAAAAATATTACATTTTTGAAAAGTTGAACCCTAGCGATCGATCTCCTGTTTTGACGCGATTGATCGCCTAAGTTTTGGTCATGAGCGATCGATCTCTCATTTCCATGCGACGATCGCCTCATCCTTTGAAAAAACGTTCTGTCTCGATGCGATCGATTGCTTACTCGAAGCGATCGATCGCTCAATGCACCGCCACTCTCATGTTTAGCCACAAGTGATCGATTGCCTCAAACGTAGAGATCGATCGCCTCCTCTGTTTTCTGGAAAAAAATGGCGATTTTCTACTTCTTTTCTTGGTGTTTCTCCTACACCTCACTTTCCACCATTACAACTTATTCCATGAAATCTCTAACATCAAACAAACATGTTTACATACTTTTACATCTTGTGTCTTAGCTTCATATACACTTTAAGCAACAAAGAACCATCACATGCTTTCATGCTTCAAAATTCAAACACAACCAAAGAACTTCTAAATACCATGATAAAGTAATGAAAGGGTATTCTCCTTACCAAGTAAATCACTTCCTCTTAGGTTCCAAAAGTCTTTGCAAGTGTAACTCCAAACCAAACCTTCAAAAGAGTTCAAAGAAAGTGTAGAGATTTGTAGGTGTTTATGGTGTAAGTATGTGATGTACAATCTGATTTTACCTTTCATATAACCTCCTATACCACAAACTTAAATTCACATGACATGTAACTCACATCCACACCACATGCAAACTCAACTTCAAATGCAAATCCCCTCAAATGTATGGTATATACACACCAAAGTCATATCTCACTACACACTTCATGTCTCTTAATTCTCTTGCATATAAAATAAAACATGGATCAATATTTCAAGAACATAGATATCTTTGTTCACAACTCATATATCTCATATGTTTCTTGTTTTATGTTACCTCATACTTGCTACAACTTCATATTGAACTCTCATAAGTAAGTCATGCTTTTATTAATCAATCATCACTCGGTTCAACCCGAACCCGAGTTCTCATCATATCGTCATTATGAAAGCCACAAGTATGATTATACATTTGAGGCATTACAATTCTCCCCCTACTAATTGAATTTCGTCCTCGAAATTTCATATATATAACATGCATACATCCGATTGCGATAAAGCAAAAGCATAAACATATCTGTAACAGTGCAGTAAATACAACTCACTAACAGTATCATAAAAATATAACTCCATACCAGAAAATAATTCAGGATACTGCTGTATCATATGCTGCTCCATCTCCCACGTTGCCTCATCGACACCCCGTCGATCCCACTGTACTTTTACCATCGTTATCACTTTTTTACGCAATGTCCGCTCAGCTCTATCCAGAATCTTCACTGGTCGTTCTACATAAGACACGTCTGTATCCAACTGTACTTCAGATGGTGGCAATACATGACCCGGATCTGGTTCATACTTCCTCAACAGTGAAACATGAAACACATCGTGGATACTACTCAATGCTGGCGGTAGTGCTAATCGATAGGCCAACGTACCAATACGTTGCGACACTTCATAAGGACCAACATACCGTGGAGACAACTTTCCACGTTTACCAAATCGTACCACACCTTTTAAAGGTGAGATTTTCAAGAATACTCGGTCTCCGACTTGAAATTCAAGTGGTCTACGTCGCTTATTGGCATAAGCAGCATGTCTATCCTGAGCAGCTTGCAATTTCAATCTGATCAGTTTCATTTTCTCCTCCATTTCACGTAGCATTTCTGGTCCATGGAGTGCAGTCTGATCAACATCATCCCAATATAATGGCGATCTACAGCGTCGCCCATACAGTGCCTCAAATGGTGCCATCTGAATACTAGTTTGATCATTGTTATTGTACGAAAATTCCATTAATGGCAATGACTCTTGCCACGAGTTATCAAACTCCAATACACAGGCACACAACATATCCTCAAGCGTCTGTATCGTACGCTCTGTCTGTTCATCTGTCTAAGGATGATACGCTGTACTCAATCGTACTTCTGTCTCTAGTGCTGACTGTAATCCTTCCCAAAAATGAGAAGCAAATCTCGGATCTCTGTCCGATACAATGGAACCTGGTATACCATGTAGTCTCACTACATTTTGAATATATAACTGAACCATTTTCAAATAAGTAAATGTCATATTGTAAGGTATGAAGTGAGCTACTTTCGTCAGTCTATCAACAATTACCCAAATTTCATCAAAGCCAGAGGAAGTCCGTGGCATTTGGGTAACAAAATCCATTGTAAAATGTTCTCATTTCCATTGAGGAATCTCCAAACTCCTCAATTCACCTCCTGGTCTTTGTCGTTCTGCTTTTACTTGTTGACAGATCAAACACCGTTTCAAAAGTTCAACACATCCCGTTTCATGCGTTTCCACCAGAATTGGGTACGCAAATCTTTATACTTTTTCTTTCCTCCAGGATGTATATGTAGCGACTACAATGCGCACGTTGTAGTATTTCATGACGTAGTCCTAATGCAGCCGGTACTACCCAACAGTTTCTATATTTCAACGTTCCATCACTGGCATTTACAAATTGAGATGTTTGTCCTTGACATAACATTTCCTTCAAATGTTGTACCTCGTCATCAGTAACTTGTGTCGTTCTGATTTACTCAAAGATATCGGGTTCAACCAACAATGTTGATACCCGTACTGGCACTGTTTCAATATCATAGTCATAACCCAAGGTACAAAGAAGTCATCAAAGCTGATAAATGCATCATATCATTAGCAGTATTATGAACTTTTCGACTTAAGGCATCTGCTGTGAGATTAGCCTTTCCTGGATGATATTCGATCTCACAATCATAATCCTTTAAGAGATCCATCCATCTCCTTTGCCTCATATTCAACTCTGCTTGAGTGAATAAAAACTTTAAACTTTTATGATCCGTATATATGGTAAACGACGTACCATATAAATAGTGTCGCCATATATTCAAGGCAAAGATAATGGCTACCAACTCCAGATCATGCACTGGATATTTCATTTCATGTGGCTTTTTCGTCGTGATGCATAAGCCACCACATGTTTATCCTGCATCAAAACACAACCTAAACCAAGTAATGACGCATCAGTATAAAGAGCAAGTAATGGAATAATCAACACTGGAGTAGTAGCTAAAGGATGTTTCAATTCCTGAAAACTATGCTCACATGCGTCTGACCATCGAAATGGTATTCCCTTCTGTGTCAGCTGTGTGAGTGGTTTGGCAATTGCTGAAAATCCTTCAACAAACCGTCTATAATATCCAGCCAAACCCAGAACGAATCTCTGGCACAGAAGTAGGTGATGACCAATCAACACCGCTTCTATCTTTCTCGGATCAACGGATATGCCATCTTTCGATATCACATGTCCCAAAAATCATACACTCGTCAACCAAAACTCACACTTACTGAGTTTGGCATATAACTGATGTGTTCTCAATAACTGTAACACCAGGTGTAAATGTTGCACATGTTCATTTTCGCTCCGAGAATAGATCAATATATCATCAATGAACACAATGACAAATTGATCAAGGTATTCCTGAAAAACTCGATTCATCAAGCTCATGAAGACAGTTGGAGCATTCGTCACACCAAATGGCATCACTAGGAACTCATAATGTCCATAGCGAGTTCTAAATGTTGTTTTCCGTATATCTCCTTCCCTCACACGTATTTGATGATAACCAGATCTCAAATCAATATTAGAATATATCGTAGATCCCTGTAACTGATCAAACAAATCATCAATAAAAGGAAGAGGATATTTATTCTTTATGGTTACCTTATTCAACTGTCTATAGTCAATGCATAGTGGCATTGAACAATCATTCTTCTTGACAAACAATACCGGAGCACCCCAAGGCGATACACTAGGACGTATGTACCCCTTGTCCAATAGATCTTGTAATTGAGTTTTCATCTCTCTCAATTCCGAAGGTGCCATTCGATATGGTGCTCGTGAAATTGCAGAAGTACCAGGCACTAACTCAATACCAAAGTCTACTTCTCGACTTGGTGGAAATCCAGGAATCTCATCTGGAAATACATCTGCATACTCTGCGCAACCACTGGTATATCCTCGACTCTTCGTTCTACTTTCTTATCTGTGACATCCACAGCATTTATCACATATCCCGTATGTCCACGTTCTAACAAACGAGACATTCTAAGAGCAGATATCAATGGAATCTTAGCACGTGATCCTTGCCCATAGAATATCCATTGATTTCCAGTATCAGGCTGAAATCTCACTGTCTTCTGACAACAATCTACAACAGTTTTATATCTGCTCAACACATCAATACCCAAAATACAATCAAAATCCATCATGTCTAACACAATCAAATCAGCATGTATCCCATACTCTGTATCAAACTGAATAACACAATCAAACACACTCTGACAAGCCACCACAGTAGTTCCCATGGGTGTCGAGACATATAGAGGCATCAATAGTGGAGACGAGCATATATGATACCGGTCAATAAACGCTTGTGCAACAAACGAATGTGATGCACCAGTATCAATCAAAAGTAAAGCAGGATAAGTAAATAAACTACACTTACCCGCAATCACATCATCAGGAGCTACCTCTGCTTTCTCCTTGTTCAGTGCATACACCTGAGCCTGAGGTGGTCCTGTCCTCTGTCCTCCACCAGTCCGTGGAATACCCTGTGGTATCTGCTGCACTGTACTCTCTGATATATTCCCTCTCATCTGTTGTCCCCTAGCTTGAGGACAATCTCTGATCATGTGTCCTGTCCTCCCACAACGGAAACAAACCGGAGTATCCAGTTGTGGACAATCTCGTTTAAAATGTGGCCCTCCACACTTAAAACATTTGACCCTCGACCACTGCTACTACTACTACCTTGAGGCTGTCCCTTGGTACCTCGTTCACCACCCTTTCACTGAACAAATCGCTTTCCACTAAATCTAGAGGAAGATGCACCTCCTCGTGATGATTTAAACGGTTCACCTCTAGGTTTCATACTTTCTGATGTAGGTGGTTGGGATTGTCCTACATCCTTATACACCCCAACGACAATCTCAGCCATCTCAGCTCTAGTCAATGCTTCTTCATATGACGTAGGGTTATTAGAAATCACCCTATCAAATAACTCAGGCCTCAAGCCTTTCACAAACTGTCTGATCTTCGCCTTTGTATTTGCAGCGATATGTGGTACATACCGTAACAATGAAGAATACTGCAAAGCATAATCAGACACTGTCATTGATCCTTGTTTCAGATTTGTGAACTCGTCTTCTTTCCTCTGCCTTGCAGCCACAGAGAAATAATGATCAAGAAACCGAGTTCTGGAAACATCCCAATTAACTGTCTGTCCTTGAGCTCTCAGTTCAATCAATGTGGCCTTCCACCACATCATAACTTTATTTGCCAACTGGAATTCAGCCAAACGTATCCAGGCGGACTTGGCACATGGCGCTGACACAAAAATATGTTCAATACGTTCCAACCATTCCTCTGCTTGTTCCCCTGATTCAGTACCCTCAAAGCGAGGTGGCTGATAACTCAAAAACTGTGTCAAAGTTAACTCCTCAGGTAATAGTACATGTTCTACTGGCCCTTGCCCAAATGGTGGTGGTGGCACATGCGCCAATCCAACACTAGCGTTGCCACTCATGGCATCCCCAACATCGCCATGAGGTACACTGTCTGCCATTACTGCAAATACAGGGTTACCAACAACAAGCAAATATATAAAGCATGTCAGTATAACAACATGTCAGGATCGATTCCGGGGATGGGTTGCCATTCCACACACGAGTTCAACCAACTTGAGCTTCAATAGCTCGTGTTCTTGAATTAATGCACCGAGAGATTATATCGAGTTCGATTACAAAATCGAGCGGAAGACACTCGACATAACCCGCTCTAAACCGATTAATCATTTGAAAGGCATTTTAAAGATATGCAAGTAAAGTAAATAAACAAGCATTTGTTTATGGAAGTTCGAAGGTGGTGTAATCCTTCTACGTCTCCCTTCTTCCATCTCATGGAAGGATTCCACTAGAAGACTTTGATTTATACAATCCCGTTGTACAAACCCGATCCAGTTGGGAATTCCACATCCAACTAGAACTCCTAGCAACTCAACTATGTATGTTCTTTAATGTCTCACATACAAAGACCTCTCATCGGTTGTGATAAATCATCAACCGTTACAATAGTATTCACTCTTCTATTTAGCTCTCAAATACAATGAATAGAGTGAATACAAAGGCACAAATGATCTCTAACTAGATCTGATACAGCAAGGTAAGAGGTGCCAAAGGTTTGAGGAGTGCTCTTCATTTAGCATCTTTTGTTTTTTAAGTTCCTCAATTGAATCCCAAGTGGGTTTGCTTTGGAAGGCTTGGATTGATCTTCAATCAGCTGTTATTGAGCTTCCAAATTATGTATATATAACCCCAAGTAATGATATATACGTTAGACACAAGAATATGCCCGTTGGAGAAGGTTCTGCACGATTCCCGAGATTGCAACGGTCATATTCTGGTTTCTGGGCTCTTTGTATTTCGGACCGATTGGCCGGATCAGCTTGGGCAGATCAGTCTGGCCAGATCAGCATGGTAGATCAGTCTGTCAGATCAGCACGGGTATATCAGTCTGGTCCGGATCAGCACGGGCAGATCAGTCTGGTCCGGATCAGTCTGGACAATCAGCTTGATACAAAAACAGATTGATAAACTTGCTCTTAGATCTGTTGCTTGTAACTCTTGATTCTTTGATTTCTGGGCAAAGTGATCTACATAAAAGTTGTAGCCCATTCTCTTAGCTTTCCACGGAATCATGAATCGCTCAATTTCGAGTTCGTATGAGAGAGTTATGCTTGAAATACGAGGCGATGCTCCTGCTGTCTGTTTGCTGGATGCAGCAGCACATGGCGTGACTTGCAGAATCTTTTTGGCCATCTTAACGTCCGATTCAGTCTTTCACTTCCAACGATGACTTGTAGATATTTGTCTTAGCTTTCTAACCCATACTGAATCGTTCCGTTCCGATAAGCGAGCTAAGAGTTATGCCCACCAGACTGACAGGGGCTTTGCTGTAACAGCTCGATCTTACAGGCGTCACATGGCGTGACTTGCAGAAGCTTTTTGGCCATCTTAACGTCCGATTCAGTCTTTCACTTCCAAAAATGACTTGTAGAACTTTGTCTTAGCTTTCCAACTCATACTAAATCGTTCCGTTCCGATAAGCGAGCTGAGAGGTATAGCCACCAGACTGACAGTTGATTTCTGAAACAGCTTGCTGTTTCTTCGCGGTTCAGCTCGATCTTGCAGGCGTCTTTTCTCCTTGATAACATTTGAACTAGCCGATCTGTTGTGAAATATGACTTTTATTATTTTAAGTTGGCTGTTCAATCTCTTTGGAAGCACGCCATTTCGATATCCGAGCTATTAGATATGATCGAAACAATCCGCTCTGCCAGGATTTCAGTCTTGGTCCAGCTTGATATTTTCAAGCTACTTCTTTGTAATTCATCAAGCTTCTAAGTTGTGATCTATGAACTGCACACTTGATGAAATATGTTAGCAACACAATAACAAGTTTTGTTAACATCAAAACCAAGATTATTCGGGTTTCCAAAACCCAACAATCTCCCCATTTTTGATGATCACAAAACTTGAATAAAAATATGATCATTAAAGCACAATGTTGCATAACAAGAAAAAATCATATTTTTAAACGGCAACATGATCTACATAAAAGTTATAGCCCTTTCTCTTAGCTTTCCACGGAATCAAGAATCGCTCGATTTCGAGTTTGTATGAGAGAGTTATGCTCGAAATACGAGGCGATGCTCCTGCTGTCTGTTTGCTGGATGCAGAAGCACATGTCGTGACTTGCAGAAGCTTTTTGGCCGTCTTAACGTCCGATTAAGTCTTTCACTTCCAAAGATTACTTGTAGAACTTTGTCTTAGCTTTCCAACCCATACTAAATCGTTCCGTTCCAATAAGCGAGCTAATAGTTATGCCCACCAGACTGACAGGGACTTTGCTGTAACAGCTCGATCTTACAGGCGTCACATGGCGTGATTTGCAGAAGCTTTTTGGCCATCGTAACGTCCGATTAATTCTTTCACTTCCAAAGATTACGTGTAGATATTTGTCTTAGCTTTCCAACCCATACTGAATCGTTCCGTTCCGATAAGCAAGCTGAGAGTTATGGCCACCAGACTGACTGTTGCTTGCTGAAACAACTTGCTATTTCTTCGCGGTTCAGCTCGATCTTGCAGGTGTCTTTTCTCCTTGATAACATTTGAACTAGCCGATCTGTTGTGAAATATGACTTTTAGTATTTTAAGTTGGCTGTTCAATCTCTTTGGAAGCACGCCAGTTCGATATCCGAGCTATTAGATATGATCGAAACAATCCGCTCTGCCAGGATTTCAGTCTTGGTCCAGCTTGATATTTTCAAGCTACTTCTTTGTAATTCATCAAGCTTCTAAGTTATGATCTATGAACTGCACACTTGATGAAATCTGTTAGCAACACAATAACAAGTTTTGTTAACATCAAAACCAAGATTATTCAGGTTTCCAAAACCCAACAATCTCCTTTTTGATGATCACAAAACTTGAATAAAAATATGATCATTAAAGCACAATGTTGCATAACAAGAAAAAATCATATTTTTAAACAACATATTTCTCCCCCTTTTTGTGTGAATCAAAAAGGAAGACAAATAAAATTTACTCCCCCTCAAGGATTGAGATTAAACTCTCCCCCTTAATTTTAAAATGTTGAAAATTTGAGCAAGTGAGGGGCAAATGGGGTAGGCTAAAACAAATTAAAAAAAAAATGCAATGCACATTAATTTTTGAATAAAAATAACCTCTTTTGATGATGGATGAAGCATACTTGGCAACAAATTTGAATTTCTTGACAAAACTCAACAATGTCCATTTCATCTTTTAGCGGTGGCAGCACACTTAGTCCAACTTTGAAGAATAAACTGTATCTCCTCGTGAAGAGTTAGGCTACAAGACCTATACCGTGGCGATCCTCTATGAGTCTAGTTTGCAACGCAAAAAACGTTTCGTCATTTGGAAATCCGAGTAAGAAGTTATGCCAATTTTCCCAAAGTCGCTGCAAGCTGCCAGAAAACTAAAAATGCTTCGAAAATTGTTAGATAAAATCTCAAAATAAAAATTTTAAACTAAAAAACGAGTTAAGAACAGATTGAACGAAAATTAAACCTTTAAAATAGATTTTAAAATTATTTTCGTGCAAAATGAATGCAATGAAATTGATTTTTATGCTAAAAATTTTCATACACCAAATTTTGAAAAAATATGCTATGAAAATATTTCATGCTCATGAGAAAATTTTGAAAATGATTTAAAAGATATCCGCTACAAAAATCGGTTCAAATGCTTTCCAAGAACAACCCGCTCTGATACCACTTGTCAGGATCGATTCCGGGGGTGGGTTGCCATTCCACACCCGAGTTCAACCAACTTGAGCTTCAATAGCTCGTGTTCTTGAATTAATGCACCGAGATATTATATCGAGTTCGATTACAAAATCGAGCTGAAGACACTCGACATAACCCGCTCTAAACCGATTAATCATTTGAAAGGCATTTTAAAGATATGCAAGTAAAGTAAATAAACAAGCATTTGTTTATGGAAGTTCGAAGGTGGTGTAATCCTTCTACGTCTCCCCTTCTTCCACCTCATGGAAGGATTCCACTAGAAGACTTTGATTTATACAATCCCGTTGTACAAACCCGATCCAGTTGGGAATTCCCCATCCAACTAGAACTCCTAGCAACTCAACTATGTATGTTCTTTAATGTCTCACATACAAAGACCTCTCATCGGTTGTGATAAATCATCAACCGTTACAATAGTATTCACTCTTCTATTAAGCTCTCAAATACAATGAATAGAGTGAATACAAAGGCACAAATGATCTCTAACTAGATCTGATACAGCAAGGTAAGAGGTGCCAAAGGTTTGAGGAGTGCTCTTCATTTAGCATCTTTTGTTTTTTAAGTTCCTCAATTGAATCCCAAGTGGGTTTGCTTTGGAAGGCTTGGATTGATCTTCAATCAGCTGTTATTGAGCTTCCAAATTATGTATATATAGCCCCAAGTAATGATATATACGTTAGACACAAGAATATGCCCGTTGGAGAAGGTTCTGCACGATTCCCGAGCTTGCAACGGTCATATTCTGGTTTCTGGGCTCTTTGTATTTCGGACCGGATTGGCCGGATCAGCTTGGGCAGATCAGTCTGGCCAGATCAGCATGGTAGATCAGTCTGTCAGATCAGCACGGGTATATCAGTCTGGTCCGGATAAGCACGGGCAGATAAGTCTGGTCCCGACAGTCTGGACAATCAGCTTGATACAAAAACAGATTGATAAACTTGCTCTTCGATCTGTTGCTTGTAACTCTTGATTCTTTGATTTCTGGGCAAAGTGATCTACATAAAGGTTGTAGCCCTTTCTCTTAGCTTTCCACGGAATCAAGAATCGCTCGATTTCGAGTTTGTATGAGAGAGTTATGCTCGAAATACAAGGCGATGCTCCTGTTGTCTGTTTGCTGGATACAGCAGCACATGGCGTGACTTGCAGAAGATTTTTGGCCATCTTAACGTCCGATTCAGTCTTTCACTTCCAAAGATGACTTTTAGATATTTGTCTTAGCTTTCCAACCCATACTGAATTGTTCCGTTCCGATAAGCGAGCTAAGAGTTATGCCCACCATACTGACAGGGACTTTGCTGTAACAGCTCGATCTTATAGGCGTCACATGGCGTGACTTGCAGAAGCTTTTTGGCCATCTTAACGTCCGATTCAGTCTTTTACTTCCAAAGATGACTTGTAGATCTTTGTTGTAGCTTTCCAACCCATACTGAATCGTTCCGTTCCAATAAGCGAGCTGGGAGTTATGGCCACCAGACTGACAGTTGCTTGCTGAAACAGCTTGCTGTTTCTTCGCGGATCAGCTCGATCTTGCAGGCGTCTTTTCTCCTTGATAACATTTGAACTAGCCGATCTGTTGTGAAATATGACTTTTAGTATTTTAAGTTGGTTGTTCAATCTCTTTGGAAGCACTCCATTTCGATATCCGAGCTATTAGATATGATCGAAACAATCCGCTCTGCCAGGATTTCAGTCTTGGTCCAGCTTGATATTTTCAAGCTATTTCTTTGTAATTCATCAAGCTTCTAAGTTATGATCTATGAACTGCACACTTGATGAAATATGTTAGCAACACAATAACAAGTTTTGTTAACATCAAAACCCAACACAACATATCAATACTCATAACATGCTTTCAATGTATTAGGCAACTCCCTAATACCTTCCTCTACCCTTGTTCACCCCGTTCTCGAACCACTGCTCTGATACCACTAATGTGGGATCCTCGTTACTTAATCCGTTATGTATCAGTTGATTTATACATATGTGAGTAAGAATTAAGTAAAACATACACTGATTAAGAGTTTAGTTATGTAGGTTGTTACAAGGTGACAAAAACCATGTCCTAATATACATCATATATACAGCAAAAACAACCTAGACCAAAACTCTAAAGCAGTGGTTCATGTCGCAGCGGAAAACGACTCACAATCCCGTCCTCCCACGTCTATGAGTCCCTATAGAAACAATCACACAATATGAGTTTAGATAAACAACTATCCCAGTGCAATATCAATAAAGACATAAAAGATAAAGCACTATAAATATTCAATGTGATTGTCCTGTATCATGCATCATCAAATGCAATTATGTCATGACATGTCTCATTCCTCATCCTGTTATAACCAGACCAATATGATATGTCTATCTCAGCTCAATATGTCAGTGGAACCTCCTCACATCTTCGTATTAGCAGCACATATCATAGTACCGTCCTCACATGTTATAACAGCAAGAGAATATACCCAACCGGCGTATATCTCTCATGCCAAAGCATATGTAGCATACTTATCGTGGAAACAATCCCAGCCAAAGCATATACCCAACACTGGTATATCTATCGTGGCACCGATCTCAGCCAAAGCATATGCTACACATCTATCGTGGCATCCATCTCAAAAATATAATATCATGAATGCACATGCATATGATGTCACTAATCATATGATACCATGTTCACATCATCATCATCACAACAATATCATATACTCGTACGTCAAAACGTACCTGTTCTACGACACAAACGATATCAATTAGGCGTCAATGTCTAACCGCCTCGTTGCCCCGTTCCCTGTGATGATGCTACAACAATATGAACAATATATCATGTTACAAGAGGCTTCAAAAATAAAGTTCACAAAAATATTACATTTTTGAAAAGTTGAACCCTAGCGATCGATCTCCTGTTTTGACGCGATCGATCGCCTAAGTTTTGGTCATGAGCGATCGATCTCTCATTTCCATGCGATCGATCGCCTCATCCTTTGAAATAACATTCTGCCTCGATGCGATCGATTTCTTAATGAAGTGATCAATCGCTCAATGCACCGCCACTCTATTGTTTAGCCACAAGCGATCGATTGCCTCAAACGTAGCGATCGATCGCCTCCTCTGTTTTCTGGAGAAAAAAAACATGGCGCTTTTCTACTTCTTTTCTTGGTGTTTCTCCTACACCTCACTTTCCACCATTACAACTTATTCCATGAAATCTCTAACATCAAACAAACATGTTACATACTTTTATACTTTGTGCCTTAACTTCATATACACTTTAAGCAACAAAGAACCATCACATGCTTTCATGCTTCAAAATTCAAACACAACCAAAGAACTTCTAAATACCATGATAAAGTAATGAAAGGGTATTCTCCTTACCAAGTAAATCACTTCCTCTTAGGTTCCAAAAGTCTTTGCAAGTGTAACTCCAAACCAAACCCTCAAAAGAGTCCAAAGAAAGTGTAGAGATTTGTAGGTGTTTATGGTGTAAGTATGTGATGTAAAATCTGATTTTACCTTTCATATAACCTCCTCTACCACAAACTTAAATTCACATGACATGTAACTCACATCCACACCACATGCAAACTCAACTTCAAATGCAAATCCCCTCAAATGTATGGTAAATATACACCAAAGTCATATCTCACTACACACTACATGTCTCTTAATTCTCTTGCATATAAAATAAAACATGGATCAATATTTCAAGAACATAGATATCTTTGTTCACAACTCATATATCTCATATGTTTCTTGTTTTATGTTACCTCATACTTGCTACAACTTCATATTGAACTTTCATAAGTAAGTCATGCTTTTATTAATCAATCATCACTCAGTTCAACCCGAACCCGAGTTCTCATCATATCGTCATTATGAAAGAATAAGTATGATCATACATTCGAGGCATTACAGGTATAGAATGACATGAATTCTTTTGTATAGTTTCTACACATGGTAGAGTAAATCTATAGCCTTTACATTTATTTTGAGGGAATGTAACTAATTCATTTTTGGAAGTTTTATTTTGGCCCTGTAATTCCTTAAGCTCAAGGCATCAACATGAACCCTTATACTATGATGAATGTATGTTTAGCTCTCTTAATGCACTTAATCCACATTTAAGGTAGCGCTGCCTTACAATTAGTGGAATTGGAAAGGAGATAAAAAAGAATTTGGAAGAAAATCAGGAAGCGTCCTGATTTTACGCAGATCTTTCCAATTGAAGAAAAGTTGCTGCTGTTAGACTGCCGTGTCTATAAATACGTCAAAGTGAAGAATGAAGAATGTGTTGAACAATCCAATCAAGATTCCAAAGACAAAAAAAACAACTTCATTTAACAAAGCAAAACATTCAACGCTTTCGCTGAGATATTATGAAGTTTTGTAAAAGCAGCAAAGAAGCCTTATTGTGATCTTGAAGATCAACGCCCACTAAGTCTGCTACTCAAAGAACACTCAAAGCTTAAGAGATTTATATTTTGTGTAAAACACATTGTAAGCAACTGAGAGAGTTGCATTGCTAGAAGTTTAGGCCAAGCTGTGTGAGTGTCTAAGAAGGTTGTGTACTGAAAGTGTAAGCCAAAGTCTTTTAGTGTAACCTTCCTGCAAAGGAAGAAGGGGAGACGTAGAAGTGTTGTCTTCAAACTTCCAGAACATATCCTGTGTCATTTACTTGCTGCATATTATCATTAAGTTACTTTAACTCACAAGTTCAGCAGACGTCTTCCGCAATATTGTTAGTGTCTGCTGACTTGCCAACAATTGAGAACCTACTGCCGTACTTAACGTCCGCTGTAACAAGAAGAATTGAAATTGAGTCTAGTGTTATTCAACCCCCATTCTCACCACATCTCACACTACAACATGCTTATCTTATTTTCACTTACTGTTATTGCAACACCTCTGCACTTCTAATTCATGGATTCATTATTTATCTAAATCAACCCTACATGGCTTGATTACTTATCTAACCCACATTTGCTAGCTCCAGCTTCACGGACCGATCTTGGTGTTCACCACCAGCCTGGAATTTGGAAAGAAGATGCTTGGGTGCTGATGACAGAAAGGTGGAAGACGGAGACTATGATGAATGAACAGAATATTACTTTGAAGATAACGTAGTTTATTTTCTAGGTTTTCTTTTGTACTAATTTCTCTGTATGCACTTTCTTTTCCCCTCCCTTTGTTAACAACTCTGAAACTAGCCAGCTCGTATCATTCCATACTGGCTATGTTTCTCAAGCTGCTTTTACCCACTTGAATAGATTGTAGATATAGGATTGTTGTAAGAATTGTAAGATGTAAACATAATTCATTTTAAATAAAAATGATATTCTTTTTGTTAATGTTAAGTTTGATTATTATTTGTAATCTGCTCATTTTTTATAACAATATGTGCTACTCTCCACTGTTATGGTTCTAAGTTTTAACAGGTATCTGCTATTCAATTTTCAAGCAAGAGTCTCCACTACTGAGTTTTGTCATCACCAAAAAGGGGGAAATTGTTGGAAAAACATTTATAAGTTTTGGTGATCACAAATATCTACTGCTTGAAGTGTTCACTGCGTTGAAGCCTACTGACAGAGGAAATAATGATTAACTCTACAAAGGTCCACCGGATATTAAAAGAAAAAGCTATCTACCAGGTGAAGAGATAAAAAGCTATCTACCGGGTGAAGAGATAAAAATATATCTACCGGGTGAAGAGATAAAAAGCTATCTACCGGGTTAAAAGATAAAAAGAGATCTACCGGATCCAACGACCAAGAGTTATAATCTACCGGATGCAGAGAGTAAACGTCCACTGGAACAAGATATACAGTGAAGTAGGATTCAGCAAACGTATAAAGCAGAAAGACAAAATAAGTACAAACTCACTCCGACTGTGATACCCCCGAAATAATTATATGCATTTGGGCATTAATTATGTTTATGTGATTAATTATGGTGATAATTAATATATGTGTTGGAATTAATCATCTTGCTGAAATGCTTAGTCACATGGTAGGCGTGACCCGGGGGTGCATTTCAGGGTGATGATTGGGAAATTGGGTGTTAGCATGATTTAATTGTAATGACTGGCAATTATTTGGAAAAGCATGAAATTATTGGGAGTTTGGTGCATTTTGTAAAATGCTTTTAAAATATCATGTTGGGATGTTTATACATCATGGTAATTGTTGGGGTTTAATTTTTAATTTAACTCCCCCACAACCCCTTATTACCTCACTTTACCAATCACTTTATCAAATCCCCAACTCACTCTCCAACCCTACTTTCCCTTCCATTTTCGATTTTTGGCTTCAAGGACAGGAGAAATCCTAGCAAAAACTTGATTTGTGGGATTATTTGTGAGATTTAGAGTCCCCAAGAGGTATGGATACCTCCTTGATATTTTTATGGTGTTTGGTTTAGTTTTGATATGGTTTTGGATGGTTTTAAAATAGGTTTGTGTGATTATATGGTGTTTTTGGTTGGGTTTTGGAGTATGTTGTTGTTGAGGGTTGCTTTGAAGTTACTAGTGTTTTTGATGTATTGGATTGAGGTGTTATGGATTTAATGTGTTTTGGTAGGGTGTTGTGCACATTAATGGCTTGCATTTACAGAGCTCCTCGATCGATCGAGCATGACCTTCGATCGATCGACACGACAGAGCTTCGGGCAGAATTTTAGAAGTCTTCCCGATCGATCGAGAAGAACTCCCGATCGATCGAGGCGACTTCGCGATCGATCGGTGAGGACATTCGATCGATCGAGGCGGGCAGCGAGGCTTTGAGCACTGGATGGTCAGCTCGCGATCGATCGAGCGTAAGGGCCGATCGATCGCGAGCCTTAAAAATGTGGTGTTTTGGATTTTTGGCTATTTTAATGGGATTTTGGTATTGGTTCATAAATTGGCTTCTAATATTGGTTGTATGATTGTGTAGAACCATCCCAGGTAGCCACGCAAACAAAGGAGATAAAGTCCCACGACATCTCCACTTTTGGAACTAAGGTATGTAGTGAGACGTACGGGCATCGGACGGTAAAATGTGTTCTCACGCTTTTGGCTATATATATATAGTGGACAAGTGTGGATTACGAAATGTGTTGATATATATTGAGATAATGGTGATGCATTATGATTGTGGACTCAAGTCTTGTGTTTATACATATGTGGTTGGAAATGCTTGATTGTTCCGGTAGTTGTTATATACGAGCGAGGGAGGTACTTGCCGCTGTCATATGAAGAGATGGTAATATGATATTTGCCGCTGTCATGTCGAAGCGATGTACATGCCGCTGTCATTGTCGAAGCGAGGGATATCATATGATGCCGCTATATGTCGAAGCGAGGGGTCTTAAAATTCCGCTGTTGTAACAGGACCGGAACAGTCACATTTCTAGTGATTAATGTGGAATATTGTGATTATAACTGGAACGTGGTATCGATCATTATGTTATGAACTAATGATTTTGTGCATGAGTTTATGAAACAGGAACAACAATGAAAATATGCTAATGTGGTAAATCAGGGAGCATACATACATATATATCTCATGCAATTATTTATGTTATTGTGCTTGGATTTTGTTGAATAATGATGTATATGCTCATGGTGAATTGTTCCTGTAGGTACACCTTTTGGACTTGGAGGGCTATGGGCCGGGTTGAGGCAGTGAGCTACGAGGAGCATTAAGGAATTAGGATACAGGATTTTGGATAGTCTATACTCTAGGAGTAGTGTAAATTTATAGTATCAACATTCATTATTGGGAATGTAATTTTTTAGCTTTTGCAATTTTATTTTTGGCCTGTAATCCTGATAGCTCAAGACTGCAACCGAAACCATAAACTGTCTTTAATGCATGTTAGCCCTATTTATATTTTTTTTACACTGTTAAGGTAGAGAGGCCTTACACCGACAAAGGTACAACAGAGTGCCACACTAATATACCAGCGCCACCAATAACGTCAGAATAAAAGAGCCGCTGACTAGCGGAATTGGAAAGAAGACAAAAAGAATTTGGAAGAAAATCAGGAAACTGATTTTACGCAGATCTTTCCAATTGAAGAAAAGTTGTCGTTAGACTGCTGTATCTATAAATGCGTCAAAGTGAAGAATGAAGAAGGTGCAGAACAATCCAATGAAGATTCAAAAGACACAAAAACAACTTCATTTAACAAAAGCAAAACATTCAACGCTTTCACTGAGATATTCTGAAGTTTTGCAAGAGCAGCAAATAAGCCTTATTGTGATCTTGAAGATCAACGTCCACTAAGTATACTGCTCAAAGAACACTCGAAGCTTAAGAGATTTATATTTTGTGTGAGTATTGTAAAACACATTGTAAGCAACTGAGAGAGTTGCATTGCTAGGAGTTTAGAACAAGTTGTATGAGTGCCTAAGAAGGTTGTATACTGAAAATTGTAAGTCAAAGTCTTCTAGTGTAACCTTCCTGCAAAGGAAGAAGGGGATACATAGAAGCGTTGCGCTTCGAACTTCCAGAACATATCCTATGTCATTTACTTGTTGCATATTATCATTAAGTTACTTTAACTCACAAGTTCAGCAGACGTCTTCCAGACTATTGTTAGTGTCTGCTGACTTGCCAATAATTGAGAACCTACTGCAGTACTTAACAGTCTGGTGTAACAAGAAGAATCGAAATTGAGTTTAGTGTTTATTCAACCCCCCTTCTAAACACTACTACGATCCTAACATTCTTCCTTCTTATTTTAGGCGATAAAAAAGGGGATTTGGGGAGAAAGTTTGAGCGATAATTGATGTGTGATGGGGAATGAGAGGAGTAAGGGAGAGGTTAAGTAATGTGAGTTTAATAAAATCATTTCCAAGCAATTAAGCATGATGTAAATATCATCACTTGATATTTTAAAACAATTTAATCACAATAAAATGCACCACAGTGATCATTTAGATTTTCTAGATACCTAGAGCAAATCTCAAATTGAACCATGCCAAATTTACTAATTCCATATAATTCCATTACATACACCCTGAAATATGTAACCAGTTTCATGCCCACCGCATTACCATTTCATTCACAAATACAAATAATAAAAATTTCGTAATCATCATTACAAGTCATAATGCAAGATTATTTCAAGGATATCATAGTTTCCTTCGTTCGACTTTTCCCTGTTTATTTTCAATTCATTAAGTCTATTTTTCATCTTGCTTAATATAATTCATTAAGCCTCAAAATCCAACAAAATGGTTATTTAGCAGCTGTGTATCTAAAAAGAATCTACCTCATGATATTGCTAATTTCTCGGAAAACTAATGGTGCCATATGCGCGTGGACTTAGAAGTGTATGCGCATCAACATATGATTTCGGATCAATTGCTGAATCTAAACCTTTTATCTTAAATAAGGGGTTTTTTAGGAATAAAAAATTACATTTTCAAACTAAGTATGTATAACATTGGACCTATGTGAATAAACTTATGTCAACTTTGCATTTAGTTACAAACATGATTTTTTTATCAGACATATTTGAAATTCTAACTTGTACCTTGTTGTAAATATTTGTAATTTTTTGTAATAATTTCCATGCTAAGATTACTTAAAATTTATTGATTAATAAATGAGAAACAAAAAAAATCTCAATCGGCACGACTCGTTTGGTTCACCCCAATTTGTTTTCCTTCTTTTCATAACCCCTGAATAACTATTACAATATGGAGGTACTATGCCTTACTACTTCGATTCATTAAAATGGGCACAGAAAAAGAAGAAGAGAGAAATGAGGAAGAAGTTGACGATTTGCAGAAACGATTCTTCCAACGCATTCAATGGAAAACGAAGACGAGGGTGATGATGAAGAAGAAGAAGAATCACTGCATTCTGAGGTGAATTTTGTACTTCTTGTTGAAAGTTGCTAGTCTCACTGTTTCTAACCAGAGCTCTTCTGGTCGAATTCCATTTGTTTTGTTTCTGAAATGAACTTTTATTGCTGGTTTTTCCATTTGTCCGATGTTGTACGTTTACCGCCCTTTTGATCAATTTTTTTATTTTTCTGTGGGAAAAATGTTCTTTTGCTTATGGGCTTCTGGTTGTTCTTGATTGTTTTATTAAGAAAATTCGTTGATTTGGATTATGAGAATGTTGTTCATGCGGGAATTTTGATCCACATTTGGAGAGAAATTTTAGCATGCCATATAATCATGCAAATGCTATTTACACAGCATCAATTGACTTGATTTTTCATTTTGTTAGATGCATGGAATTTAATTATCAATTATTTAATCCGAGTCTGGAGTTATATTTGTCTTGGATAAAATGCCTTGCTTTAAATTTACATTTCCATCTGTTCTCAGGAACCTTGACCGATAAGGATGTAGAAGAGCTAATGGCTGAGCTTTAGAAGTGAGGGCAAAGTAAAATACTTAACTCCTTTTGCTGTAATAAAGCGAAATGTTACTGTTACTGGAATCAATAATTTAGTTTTTAGGCTGCAGAAGCTCAAGAAGCGCTGGGAAGAGGAATCACTTCTGAATGTCGAGGCTGATGTTAGAAAAGAATTTGCTCAATCTCTTCTTCGGCGATGATGTAAGTTACTGGTCCTTATCTCTTTTGATGGTTTTATGTC